>JAJMJF010000036.1:0-110375 GCA_030563415.1 Casaregolazyma lundiana | reverse complement strand
AGTAGCGGGGATATCGTTATATAGAGCATCGTTATAGCGAGGTTGTACTGTAGTGGTTTTTTTTTACGTACTTTATATGAATCGCTAAATAGAAGAGCACAGAAAGAAAAACATATAGAGAACGACACCATCAGAACCTTCATTAATATATAACACACTTTGTACATTTATACAAGTTTCTGTTTCATGAAAAAGCTTCTCAGGTGCGTAAGCTGCCATGCGCACGTGACCCCCAGCACAAACAGCTGGATGAACGTCCATCGCACTACACGCGCATTTGTCGACTCAGACTGGTCTCTAAATGCAGCCTCCCGTTCTCTTAGGAGCGCCTGCTCTCTGCGGATCGAAACCAGCTTGTGTTTCAGACCCCGCACACGTTTTGTCAGATCGTTGATTCGGTCTTCATTGGATGTATCCATCTCGCCAACCACAAAGTCAATATCCATTTTTACTTTGCTGCTGTGGAACCAGCTGCCACTGAGAGCTCGATAGCAGATTCTATGCTCACCAGAGTCGGCCGCCGTGTACACAAAGTCGCCCTTGGCATTAAGTTTCTGGAACAAAACACGGTGGTTATTGTCAAACGTTTCCTCAACAGTGACCTGGATCGCCAGACTCTCTGGCCGAATCCAGTTGCCTGTTCCCTCTTCCAGTTCCCATGCAGAATGCTTGGCTGCTAGCAGCGTGCTTTTCGTCAAGTCCAGATAAAAGCATTTCTGGTTTTCTCCGTCTCCGAGGTAAATGTGGAACGCCGAAGCTGCCGTGCACAGCAACACGGCCCAAAATATACGTACAAGTGTCAATTGCATCTTTACGAATGTTCAAGCAAATACACCTATGAGTTGTATATTCAAATGCGTTGAATCACCGGTTGCTTGTTGCCTGATTGTTCTTGCGATGGACACCTGGCTGTTAGGTGGGAAGTGAAAAATCCTGGGGTGAAAAAAAATATGTGCGCGGTAAATTGCAACGAAACAATGTATACAAATACATTAGTTAGAATATTATGAGTTATAGAACTATCCAAATATATTGGAATATTATAAGTTATAGAAATATGGTATTGTCAACAGGGTCTGGACAATCCCTAATATGGCTAACCCCGATTCTTCAGCTTGCTCACCAAACTTCCAATGCTATCTGATGATCCCGTATGCGATTTGTTAGATGTCTTTCTTTTCTTCGAAACATGCTCTTTCGGAGCAGTATCTCTATGACCACTTTGACCCCGGCGGCGTCGTTCCTCCATGATTTTCTCCATGGCTTTAGTTTTCTTGTACTGAGGCAGCGTAGTATCGATCGCAAACTCTGGGTCCTCAAACAGCTGCTGAAATCGCGAGTCGCCAACGTCAAAGTCTGCTTCTGTAGCCTCCAGTTTTTCTCGCCTCTCCCTAGTTTTAGTCTTTTTGTGATGCTTCTTCTTTCCCCGAGTTTCTTGCTCCTCAGATTGGGTCCTGGCCGGCAACGTGAGATCATCTTCCATTAGCAGCAGCTCCATTTCTGCTTTATCATTCTCTTTGTCCTTAGTACCATTCTCCTCCTCCTTAGCCTGCTTGTACTTTTCCATGCGTCGCTTCTTCCTTTCCTTCTCTTTCCTTCTATACTTGTCTATCGTACTCTCCTCTACCTCTTGATTCTCCCTCTCCTTTTCATTTAGGCCAGGCTCAAACTGGATTTCCATGTCGATATCACTGTCTTCGCCCTTTGGATTACCGAAATCACCAAGAAGCTGCTTATACTTGTCAGTTGCACCTGTTTGTGTATCTTCTCCGTCATCACTATCACTGGCCAAGTAAGCCTCATAGTCCATTTCATCTATCTCTTTCTGGCTGAATGCTCGCGACGACAACTTCAGCCGTTCTGAAGGTGTCTCATCCCACGTCAGCTTGACCTTGGAATGCTGCAATGCATCTGTGACAAACGAGTTGGGCTTAAATTTGCCTGGCACACGATCGCACACATCTTTGGGCTCGTCGTCAAACTCCATGTCTTCCGGTACATATCGTAAATCAAAGAAGTTGGCTGTGGATTCGAACTCGGACCCTTCACAGTTGTCATAGATCTCTTTGGCGGTTCTCACACTGTCGCACCGTACTACAGCGTAGTAATACCGAAGCCGCTGGAGCTGGTATTTTCGGAATCTTTTACTGTCAACTTCCTCCCCAAGGTCTTCTTGCACAATATTTTTCTCCGTCACGTCTTCGCTTTCCTTCTTAGACTTTTTGCTCTCGAAAAAATCTGCTGCGGGTCCCTGCGATTGTTCCAGAGCCATCATCTTTTTCCCATACTCAGAAGGGTATATCGACACTGACAGAACATGACCACCAGGGGGCACAAACGATGAAAATGTCACCATGAGATCTGAGGCTTTGATATGGTCCCAGTCCATATTCACACATGCAAATGCAGAAGTCTCATCGCCGCGTGGAACCGTTTCAGTTGACTGGATCTCCTCTTCTGATTCCGCCTCGCTTTCCTCATCTTCTTCAGAATCTGACGAATCAGAATCGCTTTCTGAAGGCAGTCCTTCACCTCTGGCCAGATCAAGAGTTACTCCAGTGCCTGCAACAATGTCAGAGTCCGATAACTCGCTCTCCTCCTCCAGTTCTGCCTTGACTTTCTCTTCGTCCTCGCTGTCACTGCTCTCCTCAATATTATAGTACTTCTCCATATCCTTTTTTAAATCCTTTTTGGCAACACTTCGCCCATACTTGTCAATAGAAACATCCTGGTGGAAATCCTGATTCTTCAGAGCATCGGTAAACCGGCTGTCCAGATCGCTCTTGAGGTCCTTTTTTTGGGGAATACGGAACCTCGCATCGCTATGAATACTCGCAAACCGCGGATCGGAGCTCGCTGCCTTTCTGGCTTTCGGATCTTTAGCGTTTGCTTTTGCCATCTGATCGCTGATTTGAATTTATTTTTCACAAGCTGAAATTTTTATTTTGAAGAGGCACGGCTGGCATTTCACCACCAAACCGCCTAGGAATCAACATTGGTATTTTCTCCAACTCCGAAATACATGGATGAATGAGCTTCTTCTGGACCCGTTTGTGCTTGTACAGGAGTATCCGGAAACTCTCACTCAGAGTCTTTGTAGGTATTTTGTTTGGTGCGCGTGAAAAACAGCTCTAACTTCAGCCTGGGGCCATGCCACGGCCATAAAATTCAACCGTAAAGGCGATTATTTAGCCTCCGGGCTCTTCGATGGTTCTATCGTCATCTTTGATTTCGTTACATCGTGTGTGATTATGACATTGCGTGGGCACGTGCGCCCTATTCAGAACATTTGCTGGTCCAGAGACGGCCGTTATATCTTATCATCTTCGCGCGACTGGAAATGTATATTATGGGATCTGGAATCTGCAAGTCCAGTTAATATAGTTAATCTGGGGGCTCCTGTTTGGAGTGCTGTATTTCACCCCGAAAGCATCAAGGTCTTTGCCGCTTCGTTATACGAAGATAACGCCAAACTGATTCAATTGAATGACAATGAGTCTATCAAAATTCAAACGGTGCCCAGCTCGTCGCCAGATTCAGAGGGAAAAAATGACAAGCAGCTGACGTTGGTCACTCTTTTCAGCACGGACGGTGAATACATCCTCACTGGCACAAGCAAGGGCAATATTAATATAATCGACGTGCGTAGTCTGGAAATCGTGCGAAGTTTCAAAGTAACTTCCTCGAATATCAAGAATCTGGCTATGAGCAGTTCTGGAAGGAGTCTAGTCGTGAATTCCTCGGACAGAATCATTAGGTTGTTTCGGCTACCTGATTTCACCGACACCGACTCCAGCGAATGGGAGCTCACTCTAGAGCACAAGTTCCAGGACGTGGTTAACCGACTTCAGTGGAACTCAGTCACAATAAGTGCCAATGGTGAGTATATTTTAGCATCGACTTATGATTCTGCACACGATATTTATATGTGGGAGACATCCATGGGATCCCTAGTCAAGATTTACGAGGGTCCTAAGGAGGAAATGGTAGATATAACATTTCACCCAAATAAGCCGGCCATCGCGGCTACAGGCTTGGACACAGGAGCTATATTTATATGGACTTTTATAATTCCCCAGAAGTGGAGTGCACTTGCACCTGACTTTGTGGAACTGGAGGAGAACGTTGTATATCAGGAGAAAGAAGACGAATTCGACATTGTCAATGATGACGAGTTCGATAAAAGGCAGCTCAATCAGGAGGAGGATGTGGTGGACGTGCTAACGATTGAAAGAACAAGAGGCGAATATGGAGAAGACTCCTTTGTGATACCGATGAGCTTAGAAAAGGACGAACAAAAGCCTGCACGATTATCAGATGACGACTAGGCCTTCTGGCCACTAGGATGCATGATTTAAAATGATTATAATGCTATTACGTTATGCCGAATGCTATCTATTACGTCTCAGCTTGGGCGTTTTCTCTCCAGACATTTACATTGGTATCGTCACCAGCTGTTATAAGCATTTCACCACCTGCCGGATCTTTTGCCCATCCCACACTATTAGCTTCATATACACCATGACAAGTATCTATGACTTGATCAATATGCCAATTTTCATCTTCACCAGGCGAATAAATAGCAAGTTTGCCGTCTGCACCGACAGTAGCGATGCGGCCAGTGTCTTTGCTCCATGCAACAGAATATATGGATCGAGTATGGACAGCCGGCAGTTGCGCCTCTTTTGCCCATTCCTCAGTAAGATCGTCCGATCGGAAAGTAGACGGAATTGCATTGGGATCATGACCACCGGTGCTTGAAATGCGTTTCCACACGATACAGGTACGATCACCCGAGCAACTAACCAGTCTGATTGTATCAGAGGACACGTCAAAGTCACATCCCCATACTGTATCATCATGCCCTTTGATTTCTGCTACAGATACCCAGTCGCCGTCGTCTTCTCTCCACAGGCGAACGGTGTCGTCGTACGAAGCAGAAGCCAGTAGCAGCTCCGACGGATGCCAAACCACATGCTTAACGTCCTGAGTGTGCTCCTGCAACACCTCGACACACTCAAACTCCTCGTTCATCTCATCGGCCTCCCATATCCATATGGTTTTGTCTCGAGAGCAGGTGGCCAGGAACATGCCGTTGGCTGACCAAGCAATGCGTTTGACCTCGTTCTCATGGCCCTCAACGGTCGCAAAAAACACCCATTCTTCCGCTTCCCGGCCCCAGATGCTTACAGTCGAGTCGAAACTTCCAAGAGCTAACGAAGGCTCATCGCCAGTCGGTTTCCAAGCAACTGATCGTATGGTCCGCTTATGACTGTCTTCGAGGACACCGATTAGATCAAAAGAGTCCAACGAATATATTCTACAAGTTTTATCAGAAGATGCCGACGCCAGCAGTGGCAGCGACGGATGCACACTAATATCCCATATTCTATCACTGTGGCCAGTGAGTGTTTTGGCTTTTTGGAACGGCATTGCCGATAGTTTGCAAGGTTTGGTTTGAATGGAATATTGGAATTTTGCATCTTTCTCTGAAAAACTACATACTAAAAACTAAAACCACAAACCTATCATGGCTCTACGCCTTGCTAGAGCGTTTCGCTCAAACAACCTTGTTTTTCTTAGAAGAATCTCGTATTCTAAACAATTGCATAGTGAAAAAGTGCCTGACCGTTCAGCAGGGAAAGAGATCAAGAAGGTCGAGTACGTTCCACAGGCAGTATACCAGAGAGTCACCTATGAATATCCTCCACCACCGGAACCAGAGACTCCAAAGCCGAAGGAGTCCTCGTATTGGAGAAGGCATATTCCTATGATAATTGCTACAGGCAGTTTGGTGTGGGCTTTATACGTTTACCAGCATTTTTTCAGTGGATCAAAGGATGAAGAAAACCACATTCTGACTCCGGACGAGTTTTCCACATTCAAAGTCACCTTCAAAGAAAACATATCGCCGGATATTCAGCTGATGGAATTATCTCCGAAATTCGACGCATATCGCGAAATACTCAAGAAAAAGGGCACCCTTTGGAATGGGCGGAAACTATGGAGCGTGGAGGTCAAGCAGCCTCAGATCCAAGTAGTCAGGAGATATACACCACTGCCTCTATACTACATGCAATATAAAGACGATGACCAGGTTAAAGGGCTGCTCAAAATGCTGGGGAAGGATACTGATGAGGGCCGCATGGTTTTGATGATCAAACGGTACGACGACGGAGAAGTGTCGCGGTATCTGCATGATTTGCCCCTAGGATCCGACGTTCAACTGAGGGGCCCTTATGCTGAGTATCGGTATCCATTCAGTCCTTTGGATAAGATCACTCCGAGACCGCCAATGGAAGACGTTCCGAGCCGAATGCTGCCTGAACTCGACCTTCCGAAGCAGCTGCCAAAACCGGAAAACCTAGCGTTTTTTGCCGGAGGAACAGGAATAACGCCTATACTACAGTCATTATTGTCTCCCAATCCTCCTAAGGGTAATGTTGATATTTATTATTCGGCCAGAAAGAGGTCTGATATTCCATTTCCTCGGTTCCTGCTTTTCCTGGAGCGGGCAGGAAGGGCAAAATTTCATTACTTTATTGATGAAGAAAAGTCATTTATCGGTGATAAAGACATCCCTAAACCGGCTCCTATGAATTATAATCCTTCCAAGGCAAGCAAAGAATCACAGCATGACGTCGAGCATGAATTGGAGGTGCAAAAGATGGTCGAAGAATTGCGCAAGGAAAAAGGGCTGCCTAAAACGGAGTCGGAAGCTGAGAACCCCCGGCTTAAATACAGATCTGTACTGGATCAAGTTTCTAATAATAAGGCCAAGTATTTTGGACAGTCGCCAACCTTGAGCATTATCTGCGGACCTCAAGGCTATATCAAATATGTGGCTGGAGATGCTGGATTGCAGCGAGAGAAGCCAATCGGAGGTCTATTGGCATCCAAAGGCTGGACAACAGAAAACAGTTTCCGGATGGAAAACTGAATGGGCGAAAAATGTAAATATCGAATGCATGATTATAGAGCATACTGTCCTATGGTGCTACTATCATGAGCATGTAGTACACCATGGATTAGAGCAAAGATATAACACTACATATATTGCTCTGCCAATCCAAATGCAAGCATGTATACTACGCGTGCGCAGCAACTTCATCATAAATGTCCCGTATCTTACAGCTCCTCTGCCAAGATAGCATGCCTTTGATAGCCCATAAACATGGCCTGATTCTGCATACTCTCCAACACCTTCCTTTTAACACCCTCATCCAACACATCCATGCCTTCAAAGCCCCCGTGCGTCGACCGAAACTCATACTCTTTCAGCACCGCCCACATCTGCGCCAATACATCCGGCCCTAGCGGCACCATGTTCGGAATGCTCCAGAGAAACGCAAATGAGTTGAACCCGCCGGGATGGACACGTTCCGAGCCCATTGCGTCGACGTCTATTTTCCCGGTCGCCGCGGGCGTGGTCATCAGCGTGTCGGCGATGAAAAGCCGGCCGTCGAAGAGAAGTACCAGAGAACCAGGAAAGTGTCCTCCGAGCTTAATCGCGGTGACACCGGTGGCCCCAATGCGCTCTTCTACGCCGGTAATGGCGATCTGGTGGCTTGATTTGAGCGCTGTCCAGCGCATGTCCTCAGAGGCGAGATACACGGGACAGCCAAATGCTCGCGCCCACTGCACATGTGACGAGTAGAAATGTGGATGGCTAATCACAATTGCACTCAATCCACCCATTCCCTTGATCTTCTCAATTGTGTCATCATCCAGCAATGTGATGCAGTCCCATAGGACATTTCCGGCCGGCGTCTGCGTCAAGATAGCACGCTGGCCGATACCGAACTCTGGGAACGAAGTAATGAATACCATCCGCGGATCCTTGTTATACGGTGTGAAATTATTGCGGTGGGAGCCTCGTAGGGCCGCCATCGTGGTGAAGCTCTGGCCACTGGCAGGCAAGTATTGGCGCGGATCGTCGCAGATATGGCATGTTGTCTGAGCGGCACGGTCAGTCGTAGGGAACTGCGTGCCGCATGCGACACAGATGAGCCAGTTGTCCGAGGCTACGGGGTCATAAGGCTCGGTGGTGAAAACCATGCTGTTCGATAAATGGGTAACTTTTGTTGGTGCTGGACCGAAGTGCTACGCAGAGTAGAAACAAACCACGAAAGAACCCCTTGATTCGTAAGCAACAGGGGGTAAAACCTAGACTGCATGATTATGCTTAATAAGGCAGTATATCTGTATACCCTACTACCTTTGCACCCCCTTGGTACAAGAGTAGGGGGTAATTAAGGGAGGAGGCTGAACACTGCTAGGATTATAAGAAGCTCCAGTATCTCATATGAAGACAACACACCACACAACATATTACAAGTAACATCTATTATTTGTTTACAGTGGATATATCGGATAAGATACATTGACGACCTGCTTTAATCCTTAAGAGTCAGTCTATCTTATATAAGCTATACAATAATTACATCACTGTAAAGCTTCGCATCAACAACTTTATGAGCGGAACGTCACCTTTATAGTTGGCTGCCTTATATAGACTCTCCTACTTTGTGTATTTTCACATTAATCCAGTTCTGACTGGTTGGCGAAGAATTCAAAACTCGCTTTCCACGACTATCTGTTGTATGTAGTAGGAATGATAAAGCCGTGCCGACGTTTTTCACTTTCTTCCGATCATGAGATCCTTTCCGATCCTGCGCAATGCACGCCGCTCTGTCATTGACACCGGCATAAATTCCGCACTGAACATACCTGCTGATGCCACAGTTTTCAGTATGATTCAGCCAACTGGTGTTTTTCATGCTGGAAACTACCTTGGTGCAGTTCGTTCGTGGGTCGACATTGCAAATCAGGCACCTCCATCTGCCAAAATCATATATGGAATAGCTGATTTGCATGCTATAACTGTGCAGAAAGATGCTGATCAGCTGCGGCGGTGGAGGAAGCAAGCAGTGGCAAGTCTTATTGCCAGTGGAGTAGATCCAAGCAGATGCATTGTATATTATCAGTCTCAAGTTCCCGCTCATAGCCAATTGCATTGGATTCTGGCTACGATGACAGGAATGGGATACCTGAGCAGAATGGTTCAGTGGAAATCCAAAATGAACATGGAAGAGAGCTCCTCCTTGGATACTATGAACGAGCAGCTGCTCACCAAGTTACAACTGGGTCTCTTTGCGTATCCAGTACTCCAGGCGGCTGATGTTCTTCTACATAAGGCCACATTAGTGCCAGTGGGCGATGACCAGAGCCAGCATTTAGAATTGACAAGGTACATTACCTCTACATTCAACAGCCGATATCCAAGGACAGACGGACCTATCTTTCCCGTTCCTTCAACGCTCCTTGCCCCGTTCAAGAAGATTCTGTCTCTGAGAGACACGACCAAAAAGATGTCGAAATCTGATCCTGACCAGAACGGCTGCTTGTATATTACCGATGATCCTGACACCATCAAGCGAAAAATTCAAAAGTCTGTCACTGACTCCATACAGCAACCTATAGAATACGATCCTGTTAATCGACCAGCAATTGCTAACCTGATTCTCATGACTTCTGGAATGGTGAACATGGATCCTCATCAATTCATGAACAGCCATTTTGATACACCTCCGCGCGACCATAAGCTGTTCAAGGACACCATTACGGATGTGCTGATAGAGGCTATAACTCCCATTGCAAAAAAGTACCATCAACTAAATGAAAATCAGGACTATTTGGAAGCAATTGTGAAAAAGGGTCGTGAATTAGCACAACAATCGGGCCAGACTACTATAGACGAGGTATACCAGACAATGGGATACCGCGATTGAAAGGCAATGTAAATACGTACGAAAAGTGTAAAATTAATAGCTATAACCTATTACTGCATGAAACCTCGCATTGAATTCTGGTTCAACGATCCGTTTCGCTCGGTAGCCGGAAGAAAACTGAACGACTTACTCATTCCCCATGACCTGTCGGACAGCGCAGCAGCGGGCCTGCTAATAATTCCCTCAGCACCAGCTTGTTTTCTGCTGCTCGACCCGTACTCATGGGCTGGAGAAAGTTCTTCGTCATCAGAACCTCCACTGAAATCCGTGACAGAGTTGTTGGCAGTATCTCTTTCAGACAATTTCTCGGTCCTATACTTCTCGTAAAGAGACTCGTGGGTGAGATCACGAAGCTCCTGCAAATGGGAACCAAAAAGGACCGATCGAAGAGCAACAAAGTCCGACGAGTCGGGGTCTTCAATGCCAACAAAGCCCCAAGGGTACCTGCGGCCCCGAACAAACCCATCGTCAACCTTGTACGAGCTATTGCTTCCAATGACAGAAAACGGCACCATACCTCTGAGTGCGCAACACTCCTCCAAGCCCTCCTTGTCTTCGACATCGCACGGGAAGAAATAGATGGGGATTCTGAACCGATTAATATCTTCCATAATCAACTTCTTGTTAAGATACAGTTCATCAGAAGTCAGGGTATCGGCCTTGGAGATTACCGGAATCACATTGACGCGAGAGGAGATCTTCATCATGAGATCAACATCCAACTCCTGTAAGCCATGGCCGGTTGGAGAAATGAAGTAGAGACAGGCATGGACACGGGTATCTTCAAAATGGGGATCTCGAGGCACTCGACGTTCCTCTGTGAGAAATTTCTCAAACTGGTCCTGGACGTAGTGCACGATTTTGTCGCAACACTCGTTGTTGTTGATGTTATCGCCGAAGCCGGGTGTATCTACGACAGTCAGGGTGATGTTGGTGCCGTCTTGGTCGCCTAAAACTGGGGTTAAGTTAGAAATACAAGGCGCAGAAACAAAAACTACATGGACCACAAACTCAATTGGTTGGTGCGAATTTCCATCTCGCTGGTTGCCGGCGGACTTGCCTCCTCAGGAAGCGTCGTACCACCGCATAACGTAGTAACAAAGGTGGATTTTCCAGTGCCGCTGCGACCACACACCATGATGCACAGCTTAAAGCCCTTTTTGACGATTTTGCGGCGGCGCATTTGCTCGGGCGTGTCCTAAATGGGGGAAAAGGTTAGTTGATTCATTGGAAACAGAGCGCAGGGGAATATTACAATGCTAAAGCCGACGCTCGAGTAATCCATAGTCGAAGCTGAACCGGGAGCCATCGGAAGAAATCGGTAGATGAAAACTGTTTATTTGTCGCTGAGCCGTTTGCAGAAGTAGAAGATCAATTCTCTGTTTATCGTGTGTTGAAGAAGGGAAAATTGCCCATAAACAAAATAAACAATTTGTTGTGGGGTGAAAAAAAAAGCCAACCAGCCCCATTTTAACAATTCCAATCGACCATCATTTGGATATTTCGATAAGAGAGAAAACAGCACATTCAAGGCAGTCGGAAGCGCATAGGATTTGGGAGCCGACTGCGTGCTTATAGTGCGATTGGGCACCCATATTGGACTGAAATATATTGCAACAAGGTTACACGAGACGGTTTAACAAGCAGGCCTGCTAGTTCCGACACTTGCACAGGGCAGTCTCTGCATTATTTTTTGACATCTATTTATATTCTTAATTCTAAAACCTAATACGCTGCTATGTCAGCAATTGATCTCGACAGCGACGACGACGTCCGGTTCGGAGCTGTCCCTTCGTCGCCGACTCCTAGAGGTCGACGGCGTACTGCGACCCAGGTAACTCCTCAGGGCAGTCCGCATCGAAGCACACGTAGCTATGGCGATCGTTACATACCGAATCGAGATAGTACAAATCTGCAAGCTGCATATGGGCTTGGTGCTGAGAGCAGGTCGCTAGAGAACGAAAGAGGTGAGTAGCGGACAACTCGTTATAACCCTTCAAATTGTCTAACTTTTAGATTCCGATGACGATAAACCTCTATTTAATGCGCTGCTGAAATCCGAACTCTTTGGCGACGACCTTCCCGGAGGTATTGCTGACACACCCAGTAGCTCTCCAAAGTCTGCTAATATTTATGATGCGGCCGGTGGAAATAATGCCGTACTACGTCCAAGTTCATCGCAGCCGGCTACTCCCAGCAAAAACTTTTTGCGTTACGGCTCTTCTGCCAGAATCCGCGGCAGCTCCAGCAGCAGCCCTTCATCGCGGAGCAGCATCTCGGAGGAAATGGTAGACACCAGCAGTGACTTATATTCTACTAGCCCGATACGGATGGACAGTCAGAGGCTTCTTTTAAATAAGAAGAAAACTTCTCGTGTAATAAGTAAGGTTCCGTACAAGGTGTTGGATGCTCCCGAGCTGGCTGATGACTTCTACCTGAATCTGGTTGACTGGGGCTCCAAAAACATAATTGGCGTGGGACTAGCTTCGAGCGTTTATTTATGGTATGGGCAAAGTGGAAAAGTACAAAAGTTGTGTGATTTGGCTTCTGATAACATTACGTCCTTATCATGGATAAATAGAGGCACCCATTTAGCTATTGGCACTAATTCTGGCATGGTACAAATCTGGGATGTCGAATCGCAAAGACGTTTACGAACAATGGGCGGTCATGACTTGAGGGTAGGCTGCTTAGCATGGAATGAGCATATATTGACTTCGGGGTCCCGAGATCGGACCATACTGCATAGAGATGTCCGGATTTCTCAGCACCACATACGCAGGCTGACGGAACATAAACAGGAAGTATGCGGATTGAGATGGAATGTCGATGATAATCAACTTGCCACGGGATCAAATGATAATCGAGTGCTTGTTTATGAAGGCCTGAATGAACGGCCTCTTTTCAAATTCGACCAGCACACAGCAGCAGTCAAAGCAATCACTTGGAGCCCGCACCAAAGGGGACTACTTGCAAGTGGAGGTGGAACAACAGATCAAACAATACGTTTCTGGAACACGCTTACAGGATCGTTAATAAGTGAGGTTAAAAGCGATAGCCAGGTTTGCAATCTTATTTGGAGCAAAAACTCAAACGAACTAGTGTCGACTCATGGATATGCGCAGAATCAGGTCACTATATGGAAATACCCTACACTCCAGAAAGTCGCATCTTTGACAGGGCATACATATCGTGTGGTTTATCTCTCTATGAGTCCGGATGGAAAGTCGATAGTGACGGGAGCAGGCGACGAGACGTTGCGTTTCTGGGAAGTATTTGAAGCCAACAAACGAGGCAAACGAGGGAGTGGGTTGCTTGATGTGTTTCAACAACTGCGCTGAATATCTATGTCTTCTAGCATATTTCTAAATACTATGCGGTTTGTAATGTCGCTTGTGGGGATATCTGCGACTGTAGAGGTGGTGTGGGCGACTTCAATTTGGATTCCTCACTGAATACCTTCTCGAGTTCGGCCTCATCATCGAACGTACGCATCCAGTCGTGTTCCGAAGAAGTCTCTTTGGTGCGTGACTTGAGTTCGTCAATGTCGGATGCTGACCACACATACTTACCGATTTCTCTGTCGACGACCATTTGGTTCTCCACGCGAGACAGGAATGGAACCCTAACTTTGCTGAACACTCTAAGGGCCCATCCTAGCTCATACTTCGAAGCGCTGTTCCTATGCGTTGATTCAATGAGGCTTCTGTATAGTGCCCATACATCACTGAAGCCGAAGTTTGCGCCGCTACCGTAGGCTCCTGATGTTGGATGGGCGGCATCACCAACGAATGCAACACGATCCCTAATCACAAGGTCGTGCAACCAAGGAGTCGATTCTAACGGGTAAGACACCAGATGCTTCGCCCTTGTTACTGTTTCAAGAACGACAGGGTCCCATCCGGCCAATCGCCCTTTGACCCTCTCGAAGTCGTTCTCGTCAATCACTTTGTTCCAGGTCAAACGGTCAAAAAGCTCCTGTGGCTCAGCATGACTCACGCCAACAGAATAAGTATCATCGTCCAGCCGCGATAGAAATACAAGTGTTCCTTTGCCGTTTGCATAAATTGAGATATCGTCAGGCAAACCCTCAATGTCCTCATACAGCGATACAGGCCGTACGCAACGGTAGTTGACGGCACCTCTAAATTTGAGCCTACTGTCGGGGTAAAACTGGCGTCGAATACGAGAGTAGATGCCGTCAGCAGCAATAAGCAGATCAGCAGTGGCCTTTTCGCCGTTTTCAAAATTGATCTCTACTTCGTTGGCACCAACATCTACGGACTTGACGTGATAGCCGTATTTTATGGTATTTGGCGGAACGTACTTGAGAAGAATATTGTGCAAAGTGGTTCTGCGGGTTCGACCAGGGAGAAATTCTTTTCGTGGAACTTCTGGTGCCTTAGGGTCGTTGAGTATCTCGCCAGTTTGCCAATAACGCTGACTGTAACCACCGTCCTTATCCCCGCGGTATAGCACTCGGTCGAATTCTTCAATACCGATAAGCTTATCTAAAATCTTGAGTCCAGTTACGTTTAGAGAAATCGACTGGCCGAGCTCTGATGGAGCTGCTTGCTTGTCGTAGGCCGTTACCACAGCATTTGGCAGTTTAGACAAGGCAATTGCAGCAGTGGCTCCAACTAAACCACCGCCAACAATGACTATTCGAAGAGGTTCGCTCATGTGGTGCTCTTATGTGGCAGCATTTTCCCGTTATATATCTTAAATGTGTCCCGATATCTATGAGGTTATCCCATATGTCGAGCACGTAATGGATCTATCATGACATGCATATTGTACTTGAAAAAAGTCACACCACTGATTCGGAGAAGGATAAGAATATATCCGGGACTGAATCATTGAATATTACTTGTGCAATCTTTTAAACATCGTATATTGATCTCTATTTGTAAAATTCCAGTACAAAACGCGTTGGGCACGTGACCGATATCAGATAAGCTGAATTACATCTCAATAATTGCCAATATTGACCGACGGAAACGTCGAGAGCCATGGTTTAAAATTCATACCCTAAAATGTACATATTTACCTCAAACCAGGCAAGTGAGTATATATAAGGAGTACATAGATGAAATGGGCGAGCAATATGGTCGGCTACAACTTAATCTCATTGGAGAACTAAGTTCCATGCTAAAGGTCGTAGGAACTTTACATGGGACCCATTTGAGAAAAGCGTCTAAACGACAACAAAGACAGCGAGAACTTCGAATCTGAAGCAATAGGATAATATAACTGGCCTAGAAAAACAAAACTGCTATATGGCAGTTTGCATGAAATACTATTGCCCAGGATTTAGCTAAGCTTACTGACCGGGTGCATCAGCCGCATCGGACTCTCCGGTTTTTCTTGACTAATTAAAAAATTCCACACTTGAAAACTTACCAATTTCTACAGAACCATGACTGTTCAGGATGCAAAAGACTTGACGCATCTGCTATCGCAGCAGGCTAAGCGCAGGAGACCTTCTCCTCTCAAACAAGCATTTAAATATTCAAAAATGCCCGATATCATTTCCCTTGGTGGAGGTTTGCCCATGCCGGAGTTCTTTCCCTTCGAGGACCTCGAGGCGAAAACGCGCCTTCCTCCATTCACGGGCGGACCATCCGAGGAAATCACGTCTGACAAGCATGTTAAAGTCAGCATTAAGAGCTCCGAGCAAGCAAATGACCACAAGGATGTGCCCTTGGCGATTTCTCTCCAGTATGGGCTCAGTGAGGGCGAGGTCAAGCTGAGAAGTTTCGTAACGGAACATACCAAAATTATCCACCACCCTGCATACCGGGACTGGTCGACCATTCTTTCAATTGGTAATACGCAGGCCTGGGATGCTACACTTCGAACATTTTGTGATCCTGGTGATGTAATCTTAGCTGAGGAATTCAGCTTCAGCTCCTCTTTGGAAACGGCCAATGCTGCTGGTGTCAAGGTTGTACCTGTAGCGATGGATTTGGACGGTGTTCTTCCGGAAAATCTGGCTGATCAGCTTGATAACTGGGTGGGCCCTAAGCCCAAGTTATTTTATACTATTCCTACTGGACAGAATCCTACCGGTTCCAACTTGAGTGGGCAAAGAAGGCAGGCTATCTATGCAATTGCTAAGAAGCACGACTTTATTATAGTTGAGGATGAGCCCTATTACTTCTTGCAGATGACAAAATATACTCAAGATCTTGTACAGCGACAAGAGGACTATGCTCACATTACTCACGAACAGCTTTTAGCCAGCTTGGCACCATCTTTCTTGGACTACGATACCGAGGGCCGAGTTTTACGACTGGACAGTTTTTCTAAAGTCATTGCACCAGGAACTAGATTGGGGTGGATTGTCGGTCAGGAGCGACTGTTGGAGCGCTATGTTCGACTGTTCGAGACCTCATCACAATGTCCGGCGGGCTTCTCCGTGTCTTTGGTCAATGGCGTTCTTAGCCGATGGGGACAGGACGGGTACCTTGACTGGCTGATTTCTCTGAGGAAGGCGTATTCGGAGCGCCGTGACGTATGTGTCGATGCTATGGAGAAATATCTTCCTAAGGAAGTTGTCGAGTTCATTCCTCCTTCTGCCGGCATGTTTTTCTGGATAAAGGTCGACGCATCTAAGCACCCGAAATATAAAGAGTATAAGAACGATGCAAGAGCTTTAGAAATGGCAATATACGAAAATGTCATCAAGGACGGTGTATTGATTATTCCAGGCCATTGGTTTGAGGTTCAGAACCCATTCAAGCCAAAGCCCACGGACGACAGCATGTATTTCCGAGGCGCACTATGCTCAGTGGGGCTCAAGCAGTTGGCGAAAGCAATCGAAACAGTCGGAGTTTCTTTGAGAAAAGAATACGGACTAAACCACTAAGAACGAAGGTATTTTTAGACACACAGGGTTATCATATAAATAAATACACACGAAGAAAAACAATGCAACATACAATGCAAAAAAATATCCGCTATTTGGACGCCTCATTTTCCGTAAGACGCTTTTCCAGTTGCTGCCGTTGCTTATCTTGCCATTTAGCCAAATTGGAGCATTCGTGTAGCTTGAACCCAAAAACCTTTGGCACAAAACGTTCTCGTGGCTTCAGAGGTACAATATATGGATAAACTTGAAAGAGCATGCCTGGGAAACTTGTGCCGAAATAAGCACCATCTAATGCCGAATGCCGAGATGACTTTGGATTGTATATGTCTTCGCACTTGACGCAATATAGTTTCACGGTAGATCTCCTAGGAACATCATCAAGGCCTATCGGCAACAATGGATGCAAATGACAATGCACACGTGGACACCTGCCAAAGTCGCAGTTCTTATACTTTTCCAGCATCTTTTGTAGCCCTCTTGCTGTTAATATGAATCTGGCATGGATAAGCCCATATAAATGACGAGCAAACTTCTCAGCACGTTCCTGTTCCTCTCCTTTCATCCGACTGACATCGACATTGTCCACTATGATGTCAATAGATTCCTGCAGTTTATCCACTTCCAAGTTAAGTCCAGTGAGATTGAATCGATCGGTTATGAATTCGGTATCGATGTCACAGAAATATTCATTGCCTTTTGTTCCTAAGAACCAGTCAATCCAGTAATCATCTACAGGTTAGCGAAAGATGATTAACGCTACTTGGCCGCTATTATACATACCTGAATACATGGAATACTCATCGACAGCATCGAGTTCTTGTTCGTCGCCCATTGCTGATATGTGAATGAGAAAATGGTGGAATTGGGAGCTGAAATAGACAAGGTAGAAAAACAGAAGCCGAAACGATAGGCAGCATAGTTTTTGTTTACATCTCAATATACCGAATTGTACAATTATTGGAATTCCAATAGTAAACTAATACCGGTTCCATAACGAATACTTATATACTATGCCAACAATGACGTAATCAACTGGTTTTTTAGAGCTTCAAGCAAGGCAAGGCTTCCAACGTGAAATTCACCCAACGTCAAACTTCACGGCTGGTTCCTGTCGATTCCATCACATTAACTGTCAATATATATGAGCAATCGTTGAACAATTAATTCCGAATGCGTCTATTAAAAGTGCCCTGGCTGGTTCACAAAGGTATGTAGATCATTTGTATCTACTCATTGGCTGTTCAATCCAGTCCATCTAACCTCTAGACGAGAATCGCCGATTCGAAATATACTCCGTGGCTGTTTCGCCTGATGGCAAACGTCTGGCGACTGGGGGCCTCGATGGAAAAGTCAGAATATGGTCGACAGATGCTATTTACGCTGAAGATGCCGAATCTTCAAATCCTGCCCCGCATCGTCAGCTATGCTCCATGTCGAACCACAATGGTGCCGTCACAGTTGTGCGGTTTTCCCCTTCTGGCCGTTACTTGGCTTCGGGATCAGATGATCGCGTCGTGCTGATATGGGAACTTGATGAAACGCGTGTTCCCCGACAGGAGTTTGGAAGCTCCGGTGAGAGTGATAGTGAGGCTTGGGTTGCCAGAAAACGTCTAATTGGCCATGATAATGACGTCCAAGATCTCGCCTGGTCTCCTGATGGCTCTCTACTTGCCACAGTTGGGTTGGATTCATCTATTATTATATGGAGTGGAACTACGTTCGAGAAACTCAAACGAATCGATGCTCACCAGTCCCATGTCAAAGGCATTACTTTTGATCCCGCGAACAAGTATTTTGCCACGGCATCTGATGACCGAACTGTTAGAATCACGAGGTATCATCGGGGTACTGGAAATGAAATGACCTTTTCAATCGAAGCTACAATTTCTACTCCTTTCAAAGGATCTCCTCTATCTACCTACTTTAGAAAATGCTCTTGGTCTCCTGATGGAAGCCATATCGCAGTAGCAAACGCAACAAACGGGCCTGTTGCGACTGTGGCAA
The DNA here is from genome assembly GCA_030563415.1 of Casaregolazyma lundiana. Taxonomy (NCBI): domain Eukaryota; kingdom Fungi; phylum Ascomycota; class Dipodascomycetes; order Dipodascales; family Trichomonascaceae; genus Casaregolazyma; species Casaregolazyma lundiana. The sequence goes on along the minus strand of JAJMJF010000036.1, from coordinate 91,706 downwards.
TTATTAATAGAGGTACATGGGAGAGCGACATCAGCCTAATTGGACATGAAGCTCCTTGTGAAGTTGTATCCTTTTGTCCACGAATATTCACCGATAAGGACTTTTCTCAACTCACTGCAGCAGAGAAAGACAATATCGCAGTCGAATCGGTCATTTCTACTGCCGGGCAGGATAAGTCTTTGGTCGTTTGGAATACTGTAAGCCCCCGACCGTTGCTTGTCGCAAAAAATATCGCAGATAAGGCTATAACAGATATTTCCTGGTCTCCAGATGGTGACAAAATGTTTGCATCTTCTTTGGATGGAACCGTCATTGTAGCAATATTTAATCACAATGAGCTAGGATTCAAACTACCGGTCGAAGAGAATACCAAGCAGCTGTTGCGTTATGGAGGAAAAAAAGATGAGATGCATATCCCGGAATCGGTAACACAGCTTTCTCTGGAACAAACTATCACGGACATGGAGAAAACAGATAAGAAGAAGAAAATGGATGAAATTATGGGTGGTGGCAGCCCGGTCGCCGTTCAACCGCCGAAGGACGATGTTGTCTCTTCCGCTTCAAAACCGGCCGCGGTAATGGAAGCTGCAGTCCCGGCTGCCGCACCACCTGCGAGAAATGTACAACAGAAAATAACAATCACAAAGGAAGGGAAAAAGCGACTGGCACCTCAGCTACTTTCAACTACATCTAACGGATCAAAGGTGCCTTCTCAACCTGTGGCACAATCACAAATACCGGCCAACGCTGTTAGTGCATTGGAGTATTCGACACCGTCAAACTCGCTTCCTAAAGGAGGACTTCCTTCTTTATTGGTCGGGACCAAGAGAAAGCTTTCTGACGAAGAGGGACAAAACGGAGAAGTAGGAAGCAAAGTTAATGGTGACGACGCCTTCAAGAAAGGGCTCGGAGTTCCTGAATTTTTCAAGCCAGCTGTCTCATCTCCTGCGAGTACGGTTGCACAAGTTAGACTTGCCGTTCCGAAGGTGCGAACGTTTTTCAGCAGTGCTGAAGGGCCTGATACAGTGATGGTAGAAGTTCGCAATGGTAGCAATACTGATCGAGAACCGACGCGAATTGTTGCGACTCGTCAGGGTCAGGTTATTTTTGCAGACTTTCTTCCTCGCCATGGTCACCTTATGGCCGGGAAAGCAGACAAATTCTGGGCGGTTTCCACAGATAATGGTATCATTTATGTGTATTCTCCAGCTGGCCGCCGACTCATGCCTAGCATCGCAATAGGCAGCGCGCTGACGTTTTTAGAAAGCGAGGGTCCATTTTTATTGGCGGTGTCTTGTGTTGGAATGGTATATGTATGGAATATTGATGAAGCTAGAGCAGTTGTAACGCCTGTTAGCCTAGCTCCAATCTTGGATACCGGAACGCGATTCATCGAAAATGGACTCGTCACTGGACCAAGTGTCACACAATGTGCAGTCACTAATAAGGGAAAAATTCTTGTATCTCTGACTAATGGAGACAGTTATACATATTCTACGGACATGGCATGTTGGCATCGGCTTTCCGAGCCTTGGTGGCTCTATGGGTCACAATACTGGGACTCGCTGGAAACTGGGCTTTCAAATGGCAATAGAACTCCTGGGCTCATCACCTTAATCGAACGGCGAACGAATCAAGAAATTATTCACAGGCCAGGATCTCGTGGCCGGCAATTGCAAAGAATGGCGAAGAATAGAATGTTACAAGAAGGCTACGAAGGCTTTGAAGGAATCGTGTCGATTGCACATCTGGAAAATCGCATTGCCAGCGCAATAATGTTAGAAGGCGGCGATGAATTGGAAGTCATGCTTGAAATGTATGCAATACGAATTTCCGAAGAAGGAATGAAGCAAAGATTGGATGAACTATGCCGCGATTTGCTAGGACCGTCAATAATAAACAATAGTGAAGAAGGGGCCAATCAATGGAATCCTATGCTGTGCTCCAAGCATAAACACGAGCTTCTAAAAACAGTGCTGCTCGCTGCTGGCAAGCATCGGGAAGTGCAAAGCGTTGTTTTGAGTTATGCTAAGGCCATCGGCTTGAGTTCGGGTGAATAGTGCCGAAGTTGCACTTAATTGCATTTGGCGAGCTGATTAACGGTCAATTAAAAGTAACTAGTTATCCGGATATATGCATGTTAACTCCCGCACCCTTGCATTCCGAGTTAGAGGCGGAGCAGTGTGGAAATCATTACACGACGAGAAACGATGCTATTTAAAGCGGCAATAATACACTAGTTCTACACGTGGTTTCTTCCAAAGCGATTCTGTATATTTTATAGTAGATCGTATGTACATCTTTCCACGTTTTAAGGTGATTTGCAGTTAACAGCCTTGGCACAATAAACGCTTTGAGCCGTTTTTTGCTTCTCCAGGGTTCGGCTTTGGGAACAAACAGCCTTTTTGTGCAGCTTAATTCAAAAAGGGAATTGGGGTTGCAAAAAAAATAAATTTACCACGACAATTGCTACCGATAGCAATAATGTAAAAGAGAAAATATGTATACCGGAGGACAGGTAGCGGATCGTATAACAGAGTTCGAAAATATGAAACTTACTCATTATACGTTTGCACTATTTGAAGTTTGCCGAGGTATCCCGCGGAGTTCTATCTTCTAATCTGTCCATTAAGGGATGCGCGGATTTGGTCAGCTTTTTTTTTTGTTCAAAAGAGATCGGCATAAAAAGTAAACATACACACTACTCTCTATATATATCTATAGAATACCAATTCATTTCAGCAGAGCACCCCCGATACTGCGGGCGATTATCGCCCATCTCTCCTTTCCCCGGCCATGAGTATTACATTTCCCACTGCTTTCGATACCTCCCTTGGCTACAACTTCGCTAGTGCGTCGTGCCGATCGTTTTTCCAGTCATTTCTAAAAAATGATTCCTTCAACGAGTGCCGGCCCATGTCCTTCTATTTGGAGAACTCGAATTCCTATGTTCAGCTTGTTCGCGACGGCCAGAACGACGTACAGACCCTTCTTGATATATCTTGCGGGGTTGATTGGAGCAACTGCTCAGCTCTTATGGACACTTTCTTGCAACAAAAGAGCGTGTGCGACCAGGATTATAAGAATAACAATTCCATTGTGATATCTGCCTTCAACAGTTTTGAGTCCTATGAATTGATCCGCAATGCCACTTGTTTACGTACCAATTCGTCGTCGTTATCGCATAATGCAACCTACTGCTACCTCGATGCGTTATACAACAACAACGATAGCGCTGATGCGTATCTCTATCTCTTACCACTGGGTTCGGCGTATCCTGACGATTCACAACCGTCTTGTTCGGACTGTACCAAGCATCTGTTAGATTTATTCTACGACAGTACAGGTAACACCTCTCATCCTATTTCGGATACCTATGACTCCGCTGCCGAAGTCGTCGACAACACATGCCGACCGGGATTTGTCCCAGAGCATGCCAAAGCCATTGGCACTAGATCGTCCGCCATTTCTGCATATCGAACGTCGACTCTAGTCTGGTGTGTTTTGGTCTTTTCTATCATATTCTCGCTAATGCGCATATGATAATGTCTTCCGCATTAGGCTAAGGATCTGCCCGGATCTGCCCTTTGTACTATATTGGGAACAAAAATGTAGCCACTTTGAGCCATAACAGTTATTTTTGAAAAGTTTGCCGAAAGGAAGGAGTGGTAAACAAAAGTTAATGATCTTTTAATTAATGCATTTTTTTAATATTTATACACTTCACGTGCCATGTGTATATTTACATTTCAACCGTGGGCTGCCACGCCGTTGAATATCTCATTATAACTGCTTTCAAACAATGGCTTGGCTTTCGGCTCTGTCATTTCAGTGGCACCATATTCTAGAGGCCGAATAACATGAAAGGCCCCAGTGCCAATGGACATACTTTGGCCCAAAATGATGCATTCCGATACTCCCTCGATTTTATCCGTTTTCATGTAAAACGCCGCATCAAATAGATGATCGGTAGTTCGCTCAAAAGATGCAAGCTGCAACACGCTATCTCGCATTTTTGCCAACCCAAATCGGGTTATACCAAGAACATCTCCTTTGAATGTCATTATGTCGCCCAAGAGCTGAATGTGCCGAGGATCCACGCTCATCCCATGCTTGCTCATTGTATACTGGATTTCATTTATAATGGAAGACCGTGCTGCTTCAATTCCTAACACCTTGTTCATTTCCAGTACATGGTTGGTAGTTGTCTCATGACCTACTACACCATCCGTGATCATCACTTCTCGCAATCCGTACCCTTCAGCCAAAAGGTCCTTCTTGCCATCTTCTTCACGAATATTTATAACTGCTCTTGTAATATCGGGAATTCCTTTGATAACCACTCCTGGAAGTGCTCGCCTTAATAGCTGCGCTCGAGAAAAGAGAGCAGAGTCCGTAGATAGCTTTTCTTGAACCTTCGAATAAATAGTTGAAACCGGCCGTACTGCCACTGTTATCACATTATTATCTTCTCCACGAAATACCTGCACATCGTCAGCCGTAATTTTCAGTTTGGGGGCCTCACGGATCGCATTTGCAATATCCTCAAGGGTCAGCTCTAGTTGCAATTTCTCAATTGTATCCCAATCAATACGAATCACAAGCTGCGCCTCATGCATCTTATAGACATCTTCCATGCTGTAAGTGACATCTTGTAATACTGTTTTCTCGACTCTTCCTTTGACAATTCTGGCAGCGCGCTCATCGTCAGGATTAGATAGGCGAGCAGTAATAATTGGTGTACTGATCGATTTCGCCGCATTAATGATCTCCTTAATACGCGGAACTCCAAGTGTGACGTTCATAGAGGCTACTCCTGCGAAATGGAAAGTCTTCAACGTCATTTGAGTTCCAGGTTCACCAATGGAATGAGCTCCAATCGCTCCAACAGCAGTACCAGGCTCAACATGTGCCCGCTCGTATTTTTCTAAACAGAAATGCAGGAATGTTTTGATCAAGACTGGGGATATCTTGTAAATCTGGTCAACTGACAGCGTAGCCGCTTCGTCGTCTTCCATGCTCACATCCTCAGGTTCATCCAGCATAGAATGTAGACCACGCCGTTTCCGCAAATCTGCAAGGAGGCTAGCTTGAGTTTGAACAAAGTGCCTAAGGGAATGGTAAAATTCTCTTTTGGGATCCAATTCGTCCACATAAATATCCAGCCCATCGTACTGGGGCTCAACAAGACGTCCCAAATTATCCTTTCGAACTGCTTGTGCTTCCAACGGCTGTAATATCTCATCACAGCATCTCATAATCTCATAAGGAAGTAAGCCATTATCTTCATTTCTGAATGTGATATTTTCGGCATGCTGCCACGTTCGCACAAAGTCGACGGGTCTCGCATCACCCTCCATGGATAGAGGGTCGAGGTAATCTCCTCCGTATTGGAACTGAACTATTGAACCATTTGAAGCCCTTACAGTGCTGTCATACTGTGTCGATAGGTCTTCTAAAGATTTCATCAATCTACGCGACATATAACCAGTTTCGGCAGTTTTCACTGCTGTGTCCACCAGACCCTCACGACCCGATATAGCATGAAATAAGAATTCTGGTGGAGACAATCCAGAGTAGAAAGAATTCTTCACAAAGCCTTTAGAAGCCGGCGTTTTCGAAAACTTGTGGAAATGCGGTAATGTACGATCTTGGAAACCATTCGGAACTCGGCTACCACTAATGATCTGCTGGCCCACAACAGCCACCATCTGAGATACGTTGAGCGTAGAACCTTTAGAACCACATTTTGCCATAATCAGTGGAGCATTAGTTTTTTCCAACTCATTGATGCAGACATCGCCAACCTCTTCCCTAACTTTTGACAGTAAGCCACCAATTTTAGCTTCTAAAGTCTCTTCCTCGTTGCAACCAGGTTGAGTCTCCAATTTACCCTTATCCAGAAGATCAATAAGATCATCACACTTGGCATACGCTTGTTCCACCAGCACTTCTTTCCTTTCCACAAGCTTCGTACCTGGAGTCACGTCGCTAATACCGATAGAGAACCCCCGTTCGCCAAGCCATCTTGCGCACATCTTAGCCATACGATTCATAGCATTGGCAGCCTCATCCGGGCCATAATCCCGCAATATAGTATAAAATACAGAATTCTTTTTGCCGTCACCGAGGCTGTTCTTGTCCATGACACCAGCAAGCACTTGGCTGCCGCGTATCAAGATATACCCATCGTTAGGAGACATCTCCAAAGGTAATCCTCTTTCTGGAGCCTCGAATGACTTACCCTTTGCTTCAAGGTTGATTATAACCTTTGACCGTTTGTTTGGGCGAATAAGCAGTGAATACAATTGTTTACCAGTCCATAATCGTGCAGGCTTCATTATAGCAGGAGGAGGGATATCGAATTGCAAGTCTCCATCAGACATCATGGCACATATTTCGCATAATGAAGCCCGATCAAAAAAAGAGTCCTTGTTTGAAAGAAGATAAGATGCAGTGATAAAATCCTGAGTCGCGGCAATAATTGGTTCTCCAGATCTAGGAGAAACCAGATTATGTTTGACACCCATAAGACTCTGAGCTTCAGCTCTAGCTTCTTCAGTTTGAGGAACATGCAGATTCATTTCATCGCCGTCGAAATCAGCGTTATAAGGGGTACAAACGCATTCATTAAGCCTGAATGTTCTCCATGGTTTAACCTTTGCGAAATGGCACAAAATTGAGAGTCGATGCAGAGATGGCTGTCGGTTAAATAGAACGATATCGCCATCCCGAATGTGCCTTTCAACGACGTCTCCAATTGCTAAATGAGCAGCCAATTCATGTCGTCGGCCATATCGCAAGTTGCGACGCATTACTTCGTCTTTCTTCAAAATATAATTTGCTCCCGGATATTTGTTAGCTCCATTGATTACCAGTTGTTTGAGATACTTTTTGTTGTATTTCGTGACTTTTTCCGGATAAGTGAGAATTTTGGCAATTCTATCAGGGACTGCGACTTCGTCGATTTTGAGATTAGGATCGGGAGATATGACCGTTCTCGCTGAGAATTCCACACGCTTTCCAGACAAATTTCCCCGGAATCTGCCCTGCTTGCCTTTTAATCGCTGACACAACGCCCTGATCGGCTTAGCGGCAGGAACTCCAGGCCCAGAAGGGGTATCTCCATTAATATACATAGCCAGTTGCAACTGTAGAAAATCCCACTGCTCCATTAAGTTAGAAATTTTAATATTGCTCTCCAGGGCTGCCCGGATATAGGAATTGTTCATTGCAATTTCCGCGAGTTTAGCCGTTAAATCATCTTCATTACTTGCAGCATCTTGCATAACAGATGGGCGAATACACACCGGAGGCGCGGGAACATAGGTCCATAGATACATTTCAGGCCGACCTTTAGTCGGGTCCATGCCTAGTAGCTCACAGTCCTCGGCTACAACTGCCTTAAATAAATGCAAAACACGTAGAGGATTCAAATCGTCCATTGCCTTCTTAAGATAACGATCGATCTCGCTATTTTCCTGTTTTGCATTGGCAAACGATGCTTCAAATTCGTCAAATTCGTCACACGGTTTCTTGCCTATCCAACGAAACTTGTCATGGATGATTTTCAGACTGCCAGTTTTCTTGACAACTCCATTGATGGCTCCACAGTGCAGACATGACCTCTGCTTCTTGCACTGATCAGTGGCTCGCTTTAAAATTTGCATGCGTCTCAAATTGTCAATTCCTGGCCGTCTAAGTTCCTTAAGAAAATGCCGTTTATCCTCTTCTTTTAGCAATATCCGCGAACATTCCTTACAAATAGACTGAAGAACAGAAATAGTAGCTTTGAAGTATCCAACGTGGAAAACAGGAAGAACCAATGCAATGTGGCCGAAATGGCCCTGGCAAGTAGCCAGCTTCCCGTGGCATGTAGCACACTCAGAGAAGTTATTAGATACACCCTTACAGTTAGAGATGATCAAAGAAACATAAACCGTGACAGTCATCATGAATATATCTAATGAAGACTAGTCGAACGTAACAAATTGTACCTACCATTCTCTGATCCAAAGCTCCGTGCTTGGCCGGAACCCGGCCCTGCTCCAGATCATAGAGCTTATTAGTCGACACCTCGACTTCCGACTGCTTGACAATCTGCTGAGGGCTCAGCACGCCAAATTCAATGGCTTTGATGGCTTTCGGCAAGTCGTCTACTAATGATTCTTTCATGTTTTCCCTGAAATGCACTATGGGATCCACAAAATATATGCAAACCAAATAAAATGAGCAGTCACTAGGCTCTGCTTGTAATTTCTTCCTTTGCTGATATCTAGAATAGTTTTAAAAAATTATTAAGGAGTAATCATAACAGTCGATGATTTGATCTTCTCATAAAAATTTATTTCACTGCTGATTGAAAATGGTTGGTAACCGATGGATGGGTACATCACATTCGGGAAAATCCCAAAATCTACAAAGCCGACTATCTCTCCTACGCATTACACCGTACAAGGGCTCTTGATAGCTGGGCTCTGCAGTGCCAACAAAATTTTACTTCGTAACGAAGTGTGGCCACTATGCCTATTCCCAGAACACTCTTACTTGGTGATTGTTTCCACTCGCATCGCACCAGCATCAAATTGCCCTCTACCAATGATGGAAATGACGGCGAGAACGTTAACGAAGGAGCTGGGAGAGAGGGTAATGCATCTGCTAGAATTGGATGTCCTTTGCCTGTTGAAGCTCTTGAAGAGCACGTTGGTGGTCATGGTCTCGCTCGTGAACTGCCCGCTACACACGAGCGAGCAAACGAACAAGTTACCGCTGCAGGAGAGCAGGTAAATGAAACTTTATTACAGTCCACAGGTTTCCTACTAGTCAAATTGAATCAATGCGCCAGTTCGCTGACCAATTTGCTAATCAATTTGGAGACCGACTTGGTGAAGGGCTTGCTGAATTTGTAGACCGACTTGGTGGACAACTTGGAGATCTACTCACTGAGTCAAACTGCCAACTTGCCGAACAATATGCTAACCAATTTGGGCAATTTGGAGAACGACTCGGTGAACGACTTTCTGAGTCAAACCGTCAATTTGGCGAACAACTTGCTGAAACAATTCACCAATTGCATATAAAACCTCCTGTTTCAGAGAAGTCTCGATTTTGGGCCAGTTTAGCAGCATTTTTGCAGCCCGTTTGCTACACGATTTGCGGATGGTCTGTTATAACCTGGATGAGTTGTCCGGAAAGCAAGAATTGGTACTGCTTTTTAATTGCCATTATTGCTACGTTTGTAATAGGAATATCCTTTGCTGATCCTACTCCTATCCAAGCGCTGAGAGGGTCACGAAGAAGACCAGTTTTATAATCAATTGCATCGGTTCTGGTAACCTTTTATTTATTAATACAATTGTATAAATTGCTATAGATTAAATGCATTCATGATTCTGCTTATACCGCATACTTGTTTTGTAATCAAGCCAGCTTGTCAAGGCAATTGTGCGTTAGCCTCTTTCTGTTCAAGAACTCAAGTGTAGTTTAAAGATGCTTTTAACAGCATTTGAAAATGCCGAAGAAGAGTTCCACTTACCAGTTTTAAGGAATATCTCGAAATTGTCAAATAGAAATGAGCAAAAGATAACCCGTGCAAATACAATACCAACATATTGTTAAAAATACATTGTATAAATAATATTACGTATAAATAAAACTACATCTATCCCAATATCAGCCGGGGCCCCTGGGACACATGATCTATGCATCTGCATCCGCATCCTGAAGGACATTCCGTCGATTCCTCTTTCACCCACCAGTCGTCTCCGCACTCAGGATGAACCACATGCTCACAGACCCCGCACGTAAAGAAGCGAGTTCGTATCAGTAGTCCGCAGAATTGGCAAGTTTTAGGGAATCGTCGAGACGAAAGATAATCAGGAGTCAAAATAAGCTGCTCCGAGTCCGAAACAGAGTGCATTGTACCTGAACGCACCCCGATATTAGGAGAATAATACTCGTCAGGCCGAGCAGGACGCGACCTGTGTTTTGCCGGCTGACTATCAGAGTCAATAAAGCTGCATTTCAGAACTTCCAACGATTTTAATTCCAGGCCCCAGTTGAAAAGCATGGCCGCATATAGATACCGATACCGGAAACACTTGCGCTGTAATTCTACTGGAAGCAGCAGGTCCATCTGTTCCGGTACTCCATTAATCGACTCAAAATTGTCCAACAATACCTCATTGACAACCATAGATACTTTAGGTGGCTTAAGATCCGGCGCATACATAATGTTCATGTCGCCGCTTTGAATGCTAGCATTCGACATTATCCGTTTCATTGGCGTACTGGGTTCCTGCTGACTAGCTCCTTGTCGGCCAGATATTCTCTGGCGTCCGGCTTGCTGATACGTATTAGAAAAATTATTCGAAGGGCTTATGCTCTGGCGGCTCTCTTTAGGACTGGATCCAATACCGATGCTATGACTGTCTGAGCCTGTTCGAGAGAGATTTATTTTAGGCGTAGACTTTTCTGGCGAGTGGAAAAACGACGAAAGATAACCTCCCTCCTTGACAGATGATGATCTGGAGATATCTAAAGAGTTCTCCATGGGCCCCGATTCGAATATTATCTGATTATCATGCATATAAGGAGCCATTGGGCCAAGATTGGCCTGCAAAGCGCCAAAATAGCTGGTTGAATTATCTCTGCAAAGTAGATCATGGTTAAAGGGGCTTTGGGGCATATTTTCACCGTCAGATGGCTTCTCAGCGGTGCCATCTCCAAACTCCGTCCTGAGACTTGCAGGATCGTTTTTGGGATTAGTATAGCTAATCAACACGCATGACAACATAGCAAGCATCTGAATGTTTCCCCTAGCTTCGAAATAATTAAACATTTGCTGAATAATCCAGGAATGACCAAATGGATGAGCGCCCCAACCAAAATGGGCATCAACTTTGTTCAGTCTCCTTAATTTCAAATCCCCACCTTCTGGATACTTTGTGACTATTGAAACTGTTCTTTCTAAAACGAGCGCGAGCAACCGCCATGTTTCAGCTTCCTCTATACAGTTATATTTCATAGAGATGTTCTCGTTAAACATAGCCAGCATATCAATCGGGTAACCAAGTATTATGTACTCCTCCGCGAGCTCTCGGCGGCATGGCAGCATACTCTTAAAGTCCATGATATGAACAAAATTCTTGCCTTTCACATCATTAGAGGTGTCAACAGACGGCTCCGTCATGGCATGCAAATGATCAGATCCATTCTGTTCCTTATATCGGAATTTGTTCAAATTCCTGGCGGCGTTGAAAAGAGTTCTCTTTGAAGAAACGCCATAACCATTTCCATTAGCACCGAAGCCGTCTTCGGAATCACTTTCAAAGCTATCAGAATCGTCTGAAGTCATAGGATCATCTCTGAGGTTGTCAATTTGTGCTACAACTCTCATGGTTCCTTTAAATTTCTCTTTTTTATTTAAGAAGAAACATACCAACATGCCATTTTTTGACCAAGTTGCCCCACAGCCTTTAGGTAGCGGAGTGCTATCAAACCTGTTTCTGTTGGGATCCTTCTTTAGAGTGCGGCCCTCTAAGAGATCGTCATCAAAATCATCATCGTCATCCATATCATCATCGTCAGCCATAATGCGGTTCGTTTCTTCGTCACTCGAGACAAAGTAAGCATCTTCGTTGGGCTCATATATCTCATCTAAACGATCGAAATTGTTATCCATCTCATCAAGTTGCTTCTCAACATCAGCTACGTCGACTTTATCACCGAGTAAATATCGCAAACAGAACTCCATGCTGTATTTCCCGCGAGATGCTATCATAGCAGCAATCTGCGATACATTCTCCGATAGCTTTTCCCGAACTTCGCGTGAGATGTATTCTCCTTCATCTTCGATAACAATTTCAGGTGCAGACACTGGGTAATTGAGAGGAAAATTGAACAATACTCTCAGAGGTACAAGCTCATCTTCTTCGCCCCAAGGCCCCCATATCGATATAACCACTTCACCGTTGGAAACAGATATTTTCTCGAATTGCACCTTTGGAAACTTGTGGCCCACAATCCCAACCTCTTCACCAAGATTGCCTGGCACCTCGAACGCGGAAGATGATGTAGCATTGAGGCTACTATAATAATCAAATGCAGCTTTGCCCATTCTCACTCCAGACATCCAGTTCAACTGATCTCTATTTCTTTGACGACTAGCATCTGCTGTCATATTGTCAACCATTGATGGCCTGCCTCTAGTCATAAACGCTGACTCTCTTCGAGGGTTTTGCGCAGTACCTTTAGATCCGGATCTGGTCATATGTCGCGGCCAATAGGGGTTGTCAGAATCCGGCTCCTGACGGTAAGTCTTATAAGTAGCACCTAGGCGTGTAAGAACCATGTCTAACTTCTTTCCTTTAGAATAATGAACCGATTCTAAAGTGTGTTGCTCGACTGGCCACAATCTTAGATCATCGTCTTTAGACCAAGTGACGAGCTGGAAATCCCGATCTTCAAATTGTGGATCTGTACCTCTAGATCTCCAAAGAAACTCCTTTACTATCTGGCGATGACCTCGAAACTGATAAGTAGCACTCATGGGGAGTTCCCCATGTACGTCTTTTAAATCCTGCAGAAACACCGAATTATGGCCATTAGCAGGCAAAATGCAGCAACCCTCACCAAAGGGAGTATGACGAGCTTTCCAGACGGGGAAACCCGTGTTTATTATGGCCTGAGGCTGCGTATCGCTTATAGAATAGTCCCAGGACTTGACCGTGAAATCGGATGAAGAAGTCAGAAGCTTTGTTTCGTGGCTTCTGTTAAAATCTAGCCCGTTGATTCGCTCCTCATGTGCTTCAATCTTATGCAAAGGAATAGACCCCTTTCGCCTATCCCAAATATACAGTAATCGTCCATGTGTAGATCCAACGATGTTTGTATTTACACGGTTGAATTTCACCTGGGTGGCTCCGGCATACCAATCAGCAAAGCTCTGTACAGGTCTCTTATGATCTCTCATATCCCATAAAAGCACAAAACTGTCGATTGAGCAGGTAGCAAGTACCTCTGGCTCGGGAGAGAAATTGATGTCTGTTATGGCACGCTGATGCCCGTGAAGTATGTACTCAACAGCCCTGTCAGAAGGCAAAGCCAAATTCCAGACCATGGCCTTTTGATTCGAGGTCGAAATGACCCAGTTGGACTTTGATGCATGCGGCGACCATTGAACATCGGCGACTTCCCATGATGTTCTATGGGGAAGGTATCTAGGCGGAGAGTAAGGGTCGTCAAGATCGAGTATATACAACCCAGACCGGCTGGTAATTAGAAAAGAGCGCAAGAATACAATTAGGAACCATCGAATACTCACCTTGCCAATACTACATCTCTCTGTGAAGGGCTTATAGACATGGAGCCGACCTCTTGGTCAACACGCACCGATAACGGATGCCCAAAAGTCGGCGACCGGTATATGGTACGTTCAGACTCATTGCTAGGCAACGATCCGTCTTTATATAGATGATCCATCAGAATGCCCAATGCCCGATATCCTTAATGCTGGTATGTGGAATATGCGATAGATTGTTGTTTAGATGATTTCAATTTCTGTTACCCTATGTGTGGAGAATGAGATCCGATTGCTGTTGGCAAACGCCGACTATCAAGACTTTATCTAAAAAATGCATCAATTTACAGTAGATTTACATAGAAAATACATATGCTTCTCTATACTTTTGAAGAATCCCGTCGTTTATTGAACTCTCCGGAGGACCATCTACTTTCTCAAGAGGAGGGAACGCGTAGAGACCAGTCTTAGGTTCAGCAGATGGGGCTGCAGAAGTAATCTGAAAGTTTTGAGTATTATTAGTTTGCTGATGTTGTTCATAGAGCGGCTTCGCCGGCGAAACCGCTGGAACCGTCGTTTTGGCAGCCCCGTCGCCAAGCCCACCATTGAATAGAACAGATCGTTGAGCCGACTGCGGTGTGAACGACGTGTTTCCTGCAATCGGGCTCGCATTGACTGAATTGCGCAGCTGAGATGATTTTGCAGGCTGGAACCGATTGTGCGAAGTAGGGACGAATGGAGACTGGAATTTCGGTGTCTTCTTCATGTTGGAAGACAGTGTTCCATTGAGATAGGACGATTTGGAATTAAGAGATACATCCGGCGAACCGTCCTCTGATCGCGCGCTCAAATCTTTATCTGTTGTCGAGGAAGAATAAATCCCAGACTTTCTGATGTTCCTGCGTTTGCTACCCAGACTCTCATGAGTGGTATCGGCACCATTAGATTGGGACGCTGTTCCACTCCTCAAAGGGGAGCGCGCCCATCCAGTAGTATCCCTTGTATTTAAACCTGCACGACGTGTTGGAGTGCCCCTGGGACCGCCCAGGGAAGATGTTGCATTGAATGGGGTAGGATTGGCAAACAAATGGAATGTGCGAACCCCAGAAGATTTCGGTTTGGCTGGCAAAGTCTCCTGCTCTTCATTCAAGCGCCCTTTATTCAATTGTGAACCAGTGGTCTGCATTATCGGTAGCGGTTTGTAACGAGGCAGCTCAACAGCAGCAGCTGTACCAGGAACAAGAGGTGATGTTCTGACTTTCTCGAGGAATTTCGAAGGACCTGTAACATCCGCCGATCCCTGCGAATCATTTGGAGTGCCCTGTGATTCCTTTTGGCCTGATATGTCCGACATGGATTGATCTTTTTCAGAAGACTGACCCAGCAAGGACAGCACGCTCTGCCGCTCGCGTAATGTCAGAGGCGTGTCACCTTTGGCAGTGAAGAATTCCCGCAGTTTCGAATTCGGCGACGCTTCAGTTTCGGCTGGCTGGCCCTGAGATCTCTTAGGTGACCCTTGAGAAAGGTCGTACGACGAGCGCGGACCATGTCGAATAACCGAGTCATCCAGCAATAGCTTGTTTTCAGAAGACGATTTCCAGCGAGTTGGCGTCAATATGTTTTTTATTCTTGACATGATACCTGGGCTCTGGGCCTGATTCGTTAGCTATTTACACGCACCTTTCAGCAAAAGCACTTACCTCCAAAGCCTTGTTTCTGGCATTCTCCCTAATTGCAGATGCCCCCCGCTCCTTATTTGGCCTATCGTATGGCGTTCTGCTCCGAACGGTATATGATCGATTTGGGGTATATTTTCCGCGTTGCATGTTGGTGAAGGGTTGGAGTGGGAATTTGGGTGCTTAAATAGATGAGATGAGACGCAGTTGTTCAATTGAGATTTCAGTAATTATCAGATTTCACAATAGTTTACAAGATTTTGGTTGTATTACGGATTATAAACGTTTCACTCTATAAAAAAAATAATATATCCTGATTGCAGCGCCTGGAAAATGCTCTAATTGGCAGTTTATTCATTTCTTCCTGGCCAATTCTTTTATCTAATGCCCTTCATAGTCCTCCAGTTAGTTCGCCAATGATACAACATGCCGAAATAGCCGAAAACTTAAATATATAAGTAATACCGAAACGTTGGTCAGTATAACCATTTGCAGTGTGTCCGTACTGAGTAAATCGTTCAGGTATGCTACTACGGTGCCATTGTGTCCAATCTGATGCGACTTGTGCTTCTTTACCTGGTTTAGAATATCCATTTTATGTTGTATCTGCGCATGAGGAGGCAGTCGGTGCACAGGTTTGTTATCAGCAGTAGTTTGAGGCTCACGCCGCTGTTCTTTGAACTCTTGTCGATGCTTCGGATCTCGCTTCTGCCTAACGAGTTCGGCAAACATATCCAAATGCCGCTTGGGACGCCATTCCGAGCCGGTACCAAACTGCTCGCCAGTAGAGGAGGTATAAATGATAGCATAGAAGGCAGAAGGTGTTCGCCCCATTACATCGAGCAAAAGGTGGTCATTCGCAGCTAGCTGCTGAGCTCTAGTATCACCCTCACCTCTCAGAGGAGGGAATTTGACTGTGATTATTCTGGGCCTAACGTCGTGGTATTTCTCGAACAATTCTTCACCAGCAGTCACCTCGACCACCTCGGCTCCGCATTTCTCCTTCAGCACTCCAATATATTCGTTATAGTCCACAGGTGCATCAGATCGTGGAAACGACCCCAGCGTGCCTGTCCGCGACAACAATTTCCAGAGCTCTGTCCACAGATCAAACATGCCTGATTCGCTGGTATAAGATTGGAAATCATCGACAGAGATGCCAGGCTGATCAACAAACAAAAAAGTGTCAGCAGGGCACTGAGCTAGCCAATCGACTATTATGCTATTTAATTCTTCTGCTCGTGTCAACTTCCCTCCTCGCTCAAGTCGCAGATGCCGTATAGCTTGATGAGCATCGGGGACTCTATAAGGTTAGCTAAACTCTCTCAATCACTTTCAGCAACATACTCTCTGTAACTTCCAAATACAACCGGATAGCTCCTTTCAGCTATACAGCACAGTGTGAATAGACAGGAGATCAAGAATATTTGTCTCATGGTTGAGCGAAAGATCACTTTAATTGGAATACAAATACTTGGATGTATACGGCTGTGCAGCTATATCTGGCGAAATTCCATATAAATAAATAATTCGTGCATAGATTAGTGTCTCATCTAGTTTACATACACGTCAATAATAAAGTCCTCTTCCAGTTCTGTGTCGGCAACTGTACTGTTAGGATTTAGGGGCTCGTCGTCAAACTCCAGGCTGATTTTGGCCGTCGACGCCAATCCTCGCTGGCTCCGATAATACTCGACTAATTTGCTGATCTTTGTCTCTGAACTGATCTTGACGACTACTGCCACGTTGTCTTTGCCTTTCATGGTGATTCTGAAATCTTGTGTCTCTTGTTGAGATGCCGATGCAACTGGCTCCTCTTCCTGTTCAATGCTACTATCACTGTCATCCTGCTGCTGCTGCGATCTCTGCTCGGCCATCTTCTCCATTTCCACAAACTGCTGCTCGCTCATGATATCAATGACCATAGAAGGTGCAGACTGTCGAACGTGAAGCAGATTTGGCGTAGCGAAATCAAATACCTTGAGCGTTTTCCATACAAACACAGCGTCCTTTTCCACCAACTGCTTGAGGGCTTTGTTGTGCTTGAATACACCCTTGCGAGAAAGCTGTTTTACGTATGTCTCTCGAACTGTAGAAAAAGCGTCTGTACTTTGGATTTTTGTGATGATGGTGTGAGAAGCCAGTTCCGCAATACGACTTCTGAGCACCATTCCAACCGAAAAGCCCGAGCTGCTGGCCTGCTGAGACCTAATCTGCTCTTCCCGTTCACGGATCTTCTTCTCCAGCTCAGGAGTTAAGTCAGAATCCTCATTATCAATAACTATCTCGTCCGGTGTTCGCGAGTCTTCATCGCTCAGCACCTGTACCTCATCTGCTTCTCCACTTGGCGGTAGACTGTAAAAGTCAAGCGAATCACTAGTCCCGTGATCTTCTGATAACGCAGTGCTGCTGTCGGGAATCAGCGCAGGTTTTAGCGGAGCTGGCGGCTGCTGTTGATCCACATTATTATCGTCGTCTTCATCATCGTCCGTAAGATCCAAATCCTGCGATGCCCGTTCTCGCCCCCAGCTTGCCCCTGAGCTCATAGGTACAGATGGCTCGTTCAAATATTGGTCTTCTCTGCTACTCTATTAGTATTTGCTGATAGCCCGTACGGCTTCTCCGCAACCTACCTCCTATGGCTGTACCGCTTTCTCATGCTGAAGAAAGATATATCTTCATCCACCACCGAGTCCTCATCTCTTCTGCTTGACTTTATCCTTTTCTTGTCTGTAGATTGTCCATTGTCCTCCTCGTCGCTATCCTTGTGATGTTCCTTCCGCGCCAGATTCACCATAGAGAAGGCATTGACAAGTTGGGTTTAGAGGGCTCAAGATATATCAATAGAAAACGAGCAGAACGGGACAGTTTTCAAAGATTTGTTAAAAAATACAAATATCATTATATAAAGTGCAGTGTATAACCGAGTGTAATATAAATTAAATGCATACTTAGCCTTCCAAATGTATTGTAGCGTGATTATTTTGTATACCCATGTTATACTGATCAGCCAAATATATCGCTGTACCATCTCTCTTGTACCCAATGTCCACTTTCAGCACCTGCTCGAATACAATGACGGCTTTTCAAATATTCCAAAACTAGATCCAGCTCGTTTTCTGTCAATAGTATATTCCAACGGCGGCGTAGCGCTTGTTTTGAGATGCCTGGGCGCATAGCTATGCACCATAGGACTGAAGCAAGCGTGCTTTGCCAGATCTCTGTTGAAACTTTCCCATTCACATCAACCCAGACATATTGAGCTTTCTTTTGCCCTGTTGGTATTGGCACATCGTCACGTTTTGTTACTGTCAGGGGCGAATTTGGTTTCGTCAGCTTGATATCAAAGTCAAGCTTCTGTTTATCAATATACCGCGACCAGTATCCATTCACCAGGAGATCATGCGCCGTGCTTACTCTTTCCAGGCCAATGTTGCTATGGCAAATAAGATCAAGAAGACATATCAAGTAGCTGTCCGGAGTCGTGTGCGAGAATTCTACTGATTCTCCTTTTGCAAAGGCGTCAATAACACTCGACTCATAAGCGGTGGCCTCTTTAAACATACTTTTACCTTTCTTCGGGTCCAGATTCCCGAGAAGCTTCTCTGAAAAACTAAAATTCCGGCCAGGGATAATTTTGTCACGATCACGGGCTACGTATACAATTGTTCTTTCCTCGAGCAATCTGTCAACAGCTTTCTCGCATAACTCCGCTCCAATACCATCCAGTATAGACCGTGCCTGACCTGCATCGTAGACACTCTCTTCAGTAGCAATTAGGCCTTTGATAGTCTGTTTCGCTTCACTCAAAGCTACCGATTCGCCCGGGACCTGGTGAACACTGTAGCTAAAAGGAAACCTTGTAAGGAACTCGTCAGTTTTCACCATGGAACTCGAATTCTGGACTGACTCAAATGCATCCAGGTACTCCGGATCCTGAACCACGAATTCCCTCGTATTAGCTTCAAAATTATCATACAGCCAAACAGACTTGCTTTCCATCAGTTGGCCTTCATTTGCTTTCCAGAGTTTCCCCATAGCAACCAGATCAAAATCATCCTTGTTATTGATCCGCTTTATTTCACCTTTGCTGTAAATATCAATAAACAGGTTTTCCCATCTCCTTATAGCCCGCTCTATTAACTTGGCGCCGCCATAAATATCACGTACCCTTGTCCAGCGTGATCTACAACTGGCTGCTGTAATGGGGCCAATACTTTTAGACCAGGATTCGGCCACCTTATCCCAATGGATTATCCCTGCCGTACTGTGATACACAGACCTAGAAATAATAACGGTACGGTAGAATAGATCTTGCTCCGGTAAACTGCGATTGGAGGCCCTTCTTTTCTTCGCAGAGCTCCATGTTTCAGTTGTTTCTTCTGCTTCCTGAGAAGAAGCGTCTTCAGCTACGCTAGTCTCGGCGGCTTTCTGTTTTCTCTTTGGTGTTTTACTCTTTCTCGATGTTTCACCAGTGGAACCAGAAGTAGATGCAACTGCAGTAATACTTCTGGTAACAGAGGCAGTGATAGGCTTGGTTCGTGGAGCAGCGCCAATAGCTGAACGTTTGGTCAACCGGTCAATGGCCCTGTCGATCCTTTTATTTTTGTCAGTCAAGTAGTAATACTGAAAATCACTTTCTAGTTCTCCAATATGCTTTTGACCAACCTGTGGCCGGTCATATCTTTTCTCCACAGATTTTGTTAGGCGTTCTTTGCACTCCTCAATTAACGGAGAATCAGCCGCTACCCCAGGCAAAGTTAAAAATGTTCTTAGAGTATGTGTCCCACGATCAGTTGGAACCTGATAGATATTTTTTAAGAGCTTTCCCCGTCTACTCATATTCTCAATCGTCCTTTGCACAGTTCGGCGGTCGAAGTTCACACCCCCTTCTTCTCTTAAGATATTGAGCAGTGCATGTCCTCCTTCGCAAACGCCGCCTCTCTCTTCCAGTACTTTCAAAATAAGATTTTCTCTTCTGTCAAGTGCCAATGAAATATTAATTTCGGTGGGGCTATGCACTTCATGTTGCCCGTTCTCCTTTTGATCTTCTGTTTTGATGACAAGCCCACGATCCATATTCGGTAGGGTTGTCGCAAATATATTTCTAGCTTGCACAGGTACCGATGTCCTTTTTTCCTGCATTTGCAAAGCGCGTAGTCTTTGCTGCTCTTGCCGTTCCTCAATTTGCCGATTTTGATCCTCAAGCAATCTGGCTTGCTTTTCTTCTCTAAGGCGTTTGGCATTTTCCTGACGATCTGCTGCACTAGTGCGCTTGGTGCCGTGGAGTTCACGTTCTGGTGTTCGTATATTGTCCGCATCCATATCCAGAATTGAAGAGTCGTCAGGAACGGCGATTTCCTCCTTGGTAGACTTCTTCGCTGTTCCTCGGCCCTGTCCAGGTATATCAGAACTTTGTTCTATCATTGTGTCAACTTCTATACGCTGAATAGGCGCACTACTAGGTTGATCGATCCTGGGGACCTTTTTCGGCCTTCCTCGGCCGCGAGTCGTACCGTGAGATTCGCCGCCTGATTTCTTGATTTTCGGTGGCCTGCCCCTCTTCCTCTGGAATCCTGAAGAAATGATAGGCACATCTTCAGTAACCTGTTGATAGCCAACAGCAGATGTTAGATCGCCATGAAACAATACAAACTCTTTCCCATTGGAGTCGCGGTAAACGTTAACCGATCCCGGTAAAGGACCATGATACCTGTCATTTAATGCTTTCAAAGATGAAAGTTTAGGTGGTTTATATTTACCACACGTCCCCCAGATCGGATCTATAGGCTTATCAGCATAGCGGCAATAGTTCTCATAAGTGAAGTATCGGAAAAACTTAACTCTTGCAGAGAAATCTGTGCCTCGAACAATTTCTAAGTTACGAAGATTGACGGGAACAGGACTAGATTTGGACTTTTTGTTGCCTGAGCTACTTGAGTCAGTAAAAAGATCAATGTATCGAGGAAGCATGCGCCCATAGCCCATTCCAGCAATATGCGAGCATAAATCCTTTGCTGAAATACCATTTATACCCGATTCAATAATAGCATAGAGCATCTGTGTTTCCAAAGGAAATATGGTATTGAATAACACTAGCGAGTTGGCTGAAGGTGCGGAAGGCTCGACTGAAGCTTTTTCTAATAGAGACTCATCCACAGCGGTATCTTCATCTCTGAGCTCATCACCATCGTCAATTTCTTCATCATCCAAAAGGGTTTCAGGAATAGCGTCCGAGTCATCAGATAAGTCGGCCTGCTGTTCAGGCAGATCCTTCAAAAACATAATGCATCTAGCTCGTATTGTTTTGGATGAAGCCAGTGTGACGATGACACGCTTGATATAGCCCTCAAACTCAAGTCTCCTTATCTGAACAGAGAAAAATCGGCGCTTTCTTGGCTGCGAATTGAAACCGAGCTCCTCTTGAAGGTCAAATACCGGGCGAAGACCATTCTTGGCACGCTTGACCGCGTCAACAACTGCACGGCGAAATTCCGGCACGTTTATGCCAAAATGGCCCTGTACAATGTCCCCCTGCTTTTGTTCTTCAACGAATTTGTGGTATACATTGAGGTAGGTATTGAAAGAATCGGAGACTACTGGGTATCTTTGAATGAGGCCAAGCTCAAGCAACAGCGACATTCTGCCATGAAGAGAGCGAGGATCCTGACCGGATCTTTTAGCCAGTTCAAGATTTGTTATGCCTTGCTGACGAGAAGAGGAGATGAGGCAGAGAAGTTCGAACGCCTTTGCACCGACCTACAAGTTAGCGGGACACGAGTCAGAAAACCACTAAAACACTTACAAGACTCTCTGATTCCAATTGACCAGTCAAACTTGTCCATTGAAGCTCTTCAGTAGCGTATACACGAAGATCGGGGTATTTGGACTGCAACTCATCCAATGAAACGTCCTTATAGTTATTCTCGGGCAACCTGCTGAGCCCTGTAGCCACTACGACTTCATCAGAACGCGCAACAAGCCATTCCCACGCAAGCTGTTTGAGAAAAGAGTCTGTGAGGCCGATTTTCTCGGCAGTCCAGGCCCAAAGATCTTCAACAGGAGCACCTAGCAGTTAGCAAAAGCCTAGGAATAAAGCTCAAAACAAACAAGCACGTACCTAAATTTCCATTATACGCCAGCCGCTCGAGCAGATAGTCCACCAGCTCGTCCGGAGCCAAAGCGATGACATCGTCTTCGGCATCGTTCATGTTGTGTCGTGCTTTCGAATCTCGATGGTAGCAAACTAAGTTATATTTTGTGCCCCAAAACACCCCGTTAATAATCGCCACAATCTCCACACTTTTGGACTATTTGCACATGTCATATTCCGACAACGTCGATTTGGAGGCACAGATCCCGTACTCGGACTCTCCTGAGTTCGAGGCGTTGAGCGACAAGGTGTCGTCAGGGCTGTTTGATATCAATTCTAATATAGTCACTCTGGAAGGCATTCTGAAGTCGGACCAGGGAGGACATGTGAGCGAAGAGCGAGCCCTGGAAGTTGCTGAGAGCACTCGGCAGAGGTTTAAGTCCATCAACGAGCCAATACGGGCTCTGCAGGCATGGCCTGATGCGTTGCCGTCACAGAAGTTCACGCAGCAAAAGCTTAGCAGGGAGTTCAGCAGTGCCTTGGCAGAGTTCCAGGCTGTGCAGAGAGATCTGGCGCAGAAAGAGAGGTCTTCGATAATACGAGCACGGAGTACAATTGCTCAGGAGGAGCTGGAGCACTCGGGATTGGTTGACCACGATGCAAGCGAGTCTGAGGCCGCCCTACTACAGGAACAGGAGTCTCGGCGGGTAAGCCAGGCCGAGATCGATTACCAGAGGAATCTCATTGAAGAGCGAGAGGCCGAGATTCAGGGAATAGAACAGGGAATTGAAGAGTTGAATGAGATATTCACTGATTTGGGTACAATTGTTGCCGAACAGGGCACCATTATTGGTAAGTGTAGCAACTACAAGCACAACAGGAGACTTGTTACTAATTTTCAGATAACATCGAAGCCAACATTTATAATGTTGCTAATAAAACTAGAGATGCATCAACACAGCTAACAAAGGCGGCCCGGTACCAGCGGTCCTCCCGTGGGAGATCTTTATGCCTCTTGATGATCCTGGTAATAATTCTGGCAGTAATTTTACTAGGGGTAGGTGACACTTGAACACTCTGATCAACAATCTTTTTGCTAACTTTCAGATATTCGTTGGTTAATTGCAGTATTTGGTCGTGGCCCCCTGAGCTTAACGGGTCACGTGGCGCAGCCTCTCTACGTCCTCGTTTCATCACGCGCTTTATTTATGTAGTTTTTCATTTATTTTCTCATGACAATAATATGCTGTAAACAATTGCCTCTTCTAAAATTGTTCGCACTCGTCTTTTTTTTTCTTTGTTCCCCGCATTCCCACATGCTCATCTGCATTATATTTGCCGATACCATTGTATAGTCCCACCAACAAGGCAATATTGGGATTTAAACAACCATCCTGCGTTATCAGCACTCCTAGCCACACTCAAACTAGTGTTCCTTCGACAATATACAGAAGGGCAAGATGGCTGAGTCTGACGACGCTGCTCGCCCCGTGACCACTATGGATATGGGTAATGCCGGGGCGCTGAGCATCTTCTCGTTTCTAACTGCCGATAAGCAGCAGTTTGGGGAGTTTTGCCGCGCAGACGAAGACGAGAGTTCTTCCGACGATGAAGGTCCTGATAAGGTGTCTGATGAGGTGCCGAGACGTCAGAATACCTTAGATAAGGGCAAACAGAAGGTGTCGAGTAGCACCGACCAAGGCCCGGGACTGCGCAGGGTTTCTACGGCTTTGGAAGATAGCGTCAATTATTTATACAAGAAAGACGACGAAGACGAGCAGGCTGTAGAGGAAGATGCAGACGAGCAGGAAGCTGGTGCTCCGTCCGTGCACGAGGCACAAGTTAGTGCTCTGAGCGATAAACTCAGAAAGCAGCTGGGCGTGAACGAAGAAGAAGCTCTTCTCGGCGAATACCCATGCTGGCTACTGAAGAACGTCCTTCTGCAGGGCCATGTTTACGTCACAAGCAAGCACATCTGTTTTTTTGCATATTTACCCCCGAGCCATGATAGGAGCATCATGTCGGGCATACTTCGCAAGAAGTCACGTAAATCTCCATCTTACTCAAGGTACTGGTTCGTTTTACGAAGCGATGCTCTATCATATTTTACAACGTCTACCGATTTGTACTTTCCTAGTGGTACAATAGATCTACGCTATGCTATACGGGCAGAGCTGGTTCCGAGCAAGTCCGGATATAAGAGTGATTCCCGTATATTCATGATCATCACTGAGAGCAGAAAGTACATATTCAAGGCCGATAATGCACCGTCTGCTAAAGAGTGGGTTTCTGCGCTCCAGAAAGAAATATTTAGAAGCAGAAACGAAGGTGATAGTGTTAAGATTGTCATTCCGAGCTCCAACGTTATCGATCTAGAACAGACTGCGACCGTCAGCTTAGTGAGCTCTGTCAAGATACGCGCTATTGATAACGATGAAACTTTTGCAGTGGACGAGTACATATTTTCTTTTTTCAGCAGAGGTAGAGAGGCTATAGAAGCTGTCAAAAGATCCTTAATAGCTGCGGGGGTTTCAAACGTGGCTATGGATCAAAATGGTGCCGATAAATTGATATCACTCCGAGGAATCCATGAGAGCATCTTGGATTCCACGAATTTCGAGAAACAAGCGGATATCTCTAAAGAAGTGAAGCCATCCTCTTCCAAGAGTTTGAGTGCTGTAATGAAGCATTTGCCTCATTTGTCTGGATCAAGGTCACCGAGGTCCTTATTTTGTTCCACCCCGTCAGGTAGGTCTAGTCCAGGGTTTTTGACTCCTCAACTTAGCAAAAAACACAATGCCTATGGAGAAGCCATAGATAACCTTATACCTGCTTTAGATAAGGAGCTCAACAGGCTTGTTGTTAACCAGCATGACTACGGCGAAGAATCCTCTGCCAAAGAAGTGGCTAGCCTGCGTTCCAACAGAGAGGGTGCAGATAATGATGTTAGTAGCCCAGGAAGCTCTGAAGAAGATCGAACTGCATATGACTTTTTATCCGCCAGCGATAAGATTGGATTGGCTCAAGATACTCATACAAAAAAGTCAGCACATTCTGTGCATACACCTGTTGGCGTTGTTTCAAAGGTTACAGAAATGTGGGAAGGGGGCCGAAAGCATTTTTCTCAACATAACCAGGAGGATGCAAATCAGGAAGGTGCGCGTTTTGTCACTGGAGCGGATGCTGATAAAAGTAATCACAGATTCAGAAGTCATTTTTCACTTGGAGATCGTGAATCTTTAGTAGCCGCCTATTACTGTCATTTGCAGAAAGCGTTCCCCGTCTATGGCAAGATTTACCTTAGCACTAATTACCTGTGCTACAGAAGTCTTTTACCTGGGTTACATACCAAGATGATTCTTCCGCTATGCGATATTGAGAACGTTAAGAAAGAAAGCGGGTTCAGGTTTGGCTATTCTGGTTTAGTGATAGTGATTAGTGGGCATGAAGAAGTATTTCTAGAGTTCGGTGCTTCTGAAAATCGGGATGATTGTGAAATGATGATCTTGAGAGAAATTGATGCACTGAAGGCACGACAAAGCAAACAGACAGATGCTGATTGGTCTTCATCTGCCAACAGTCCAAGAACAATTGCGGAGACAGATACGGCCAAGTATGTCATTAGGAAGGGTGAGAATATGGAAATTCCTGTTTTATTTTCTGAATCTGGAAGTACTGAGGATACTGCCCTTGCAAAGGCGTCTGTAAAAGGATTGCCTGCAGGCACTACATTTACGTTGCTGACAATTGGCTCTCGTGGGGACGTACAACCGTATATTGCTCTAGGCAAGGGCCTGCTTGCAAGAGGCTATAAGGTCAGAATTGCTACACACAAGGAGTTTGGTAGTTGGATTGAAAGCCATGGCCTGGAATTCAAAGAAATCGCCGGAGATCCCACAGCACTCATGAAAATCATGATTGATCATGGTATGCTTTCGGTTGCATTTGTACGAGAAGCCACTTCTAAATTTCGAGGTTGGATTGATGAACTACTGAATACGGCTTGGGAAGCTTGTCAGGGTAGCGATATCTTGATTGAGAGCCCCAGCGCAATGGCAGGGATTCACATTGCCGAAGCTCTCAAGATTCCATATTACAGGGCTTTCACTATGCCATGGACACGAACTAGGGCATATCCGCATGCCTTTATTGTTCCTGAGCAGAAAATGGGCGGCTCGTATAATTATCTGACATATGTCATGTTCGACAACGTAATGTGGAAGGGTATAGCAGGGCAGGTCAACAAGTGGAGGCAGAACGTTCTCCAAATCCCTCGTGTCTCGTTGGCTCAGCTTCACCAGGGGTCTGTCCCTTTTATGTACTGTGTCAGTCCCCAAATCATAGTTCCTCCTGTCGATTATAACGACTGGGTGCGCATTTGTGGCTACTGGTTTTTGGACGAGTCCAAAGTGGATAACTATGAGCCTCCTGCAGGCGTTAGCGAGTTTCTTAAAAAGGCCCGTGAGGATGGCAAGAAAATTATCTACATTGGATTTGGATCTATTGTTGTTAGCAATCCAAAAGAGCTAACCAAAACCATTGTCTCGGTGGTGAAGAAAACAGACGTTCGTTGCATTCTGGCCAAAGGATGGTCGGATCGCCTAGGTTCGCCACATGCAAACGAGCCTGAAATTGAACTGCCCCCTGAGATCTTCCTGGTGAACGCTATTCCTCACGATTGGCTTTTCACCCAGATAGATGCGGCAGTTCATCACGGCGGCTCTGGTACGACCGGAGCAAGTCTAAAAGCCGGTCTTCCGGTGGTTATAAAGCCGTTTTTCGCCGATCAGTTTTTCTATGCTGGCCGAGTTGAGGACCTGAGTGTCGGAGTCTACTTGAAGAAACTAAATCAGCACCATCTATCTAAGGCTATTTGGGAAGTCACTCATAGTGACCGGATAATCAGGAAGGCCAAGGCTGTTGGTAAAGCTATTGCTGACGAGGACGGAGTTCAAAGGGCTATCGATTTTATCCATCGTGAGTACGACTACTGTAAGGAACTTATTGAGAAGCGAGAGACGGAAAGACAGTCACCTGGCGGAATTCTCTCTGCGGCCGCAGACTTTGTCGCCAATGCACAGCCTCCTCATGCGCTCTTAGGCAATGTTCTCAAAGGGAAATCTTGGAATTCTCGTCCAGGTACACCGACACCTCGGGAGCAAGACTCGGAGAAGTCTTGGACTGTACTGGATGGTTCATTAGTTCCAGTACCATCGTCTGAATCATCTTCTGTTTTATGAAAGTTTACGTTCATTATTGTTTTATTTCATGTATATTTATTCAGGCAATTAAGGTCATGTTATTGTAAATTTAAATCATCCTTGTTTAAGAGGTTCATTGATGCAAATATAAATACAGAGTATATGAGGACGCTTTTACGCCATGCTAAGCAAAGTGTATACCAACTTTGTGGAATGCAAATAGAAGTTTGAGGAAATCCACCTCATCGCATTTACCTGCCCGCTTGTCTCCGAGCTCTGTCTGTGACAATATTCGATCAATTTTGCGCTTAATTAAGGTAGTGGTGGGACCAGCAGCCGGCTTCCCATTGTCCATATCGACATCATTGTCTTCATTTTCATATGTTTCGTCATCAGGCGTAGGTCCGTTCATAGAAACAAAAGTCTTGTAGTTTTTATCTAGTATGGATATTACCTGTGACGACTTGAATCCAGCAGAGATGGTTTTATTTTTCCGCACAAAGCATATTCGGAGTAGTCCGTCCCATTCATTATAGTCCACTGTAGGACGAGGTTGTTTTACCTCAATTCTAACCACCGAGGACTCTACCTGAGGTGGAGGACGGAAATTATTTCTTCCGACCTTCATTATATGCGTTACCTTTGCCCACATTTGTACATTGACTGACAACCGGCAGTACAGAGAGTCGCCTGGCCGAGCCACCAGTCGTAATGCAAACTCTCTCTGAAACATGAGAATAGAAACCCTAGGGGGCCTTGGCTGGTTCAAAAGCTTGAATACTAGCGGAGATGAGATCTGGTATGGAGTATTGGATATGCAAATGTCAAAGTATGGCAGATCAGTCTTGATGAAGTCTCCCAGCATTATCTCCAGACGTTTCTGCTCAGGCTTGCCCTGCACTCGTTTCGTCAGTTCTGCGGCCATTCTCGGGTCCATTTCTACGGCAATGACCTTTCTTGCCTTCTCAAGGATTCGTACGGTCAAGTTTCCTGTTCCCGGCCCCACTTCCAGGACAGTGTCGGAGGGTTTGATACCAGCTTTGTCGACAATTCCCTGAGCAACCAAAGGATTTTTCAAAATATGCTGGCCTATACCAGTGTTCATTTTGAACACAGATGTCCTTGCGGCCTCTGCAGCATCTTTTGTATGCTTGTTAGCTGTTGTAATTTTGCCCATGGCGATGCTGAAAAAAAGATTTCCAATTTTTTTTTCAATAAAGATTGGTCAGCCGTACATTGTCCCGTTTGGCATCTTCCATCATGGCTCAGCCAGTGCGACCGAAGCCAAAATCGGCAATAAAACCAGAAATTATTCTTAATCCGCCTCCTGGGTATGTTTCTGAGGTGAATAGTTGCCGGTATGCTAGCTACTGGATCTAACTTTAGGCTCAAGCTGATTCTCATCGGCATCCCCATTGTTCTCTTCTCGTCGTACGGAATCTATAAACGCATGTATCTTAAAGAAAAGAAAAAAGAACAGGTTGGACAAATTGGTGAAGATGGAAAGTTGGTGCTGTGGGATGAGGACGAGATCCGAAGGAGAGATAATCAGTCGTGGTTTACTCGAATCTTCGGAAGTAAATGATGTAAACGGACAAACAAAAAGCATTACCACTGTAAATAAATACCGTTGTTTAATAAATACCGTTGTTTAATAAATAACTATATATAGAGTGTATTATCCGGCACTGAAGAGTCGTTTGGGCTTTTGTGCCCATGTAATGTCACTTAGGCGAGAGTTAGCTGGAGGATTGGTGGATCCTCCGACTTTTGATCTCGCAGAACTCAGTCCTATGGACGATTTGCGTGCAGAGCAAGGAATCCTAGTCGGTGTATCGGACTTGTTATCCAAATTTCTCGACAGGCGACGGGGCGTAGAAAGAGCCGGTGTTTTCAGAACTGGCAGCGAGGAATTTCGAGGTGATTCCGGTATGGCAGAGATCGAAGATAAACGACTGGATGCTCTCGATTGACGGGAGCCAGGCCGTTCATTCAATGACACCTTACGCTTTTTCACCGATAACTTGACAGGCGACGCTGCTTGCTTCTTGGCCTGGCTGCTCTTTGTTTCACACAAATACGATGGCTTATCCAACCTAGGCGTTGAAGCGCGTAAACTCATGCGGGGCAGTATTGAAGGCGTAGTAGAACGTGCACGCTGTTCCGAAGCAGGTCTAGTTCGGCGAAGGGGTCTGGCGCACGGTTCAAATGGCGAGGAGTCCGGAGAGTTTTCGGGCTCTTCCAACGGCGGGGGTGTCAATGGCCTCCTGGTAGCTTCTTGCGCAGAGACCTTATCATGCAATGACCCAATTTTAATAGGTAACGCATCTAGTTGCTTGCCAGATTGTGCGATCTTTTCGTTGTCGTCACCCATTCCGGAGTTGTCCACGAATTCATTTTTTTCCAACAAGTAGCGTCTCTTCTCCGATGTACCTCCAGAATTGCTGCACTGCATCGCCCTTACAGATATCGAACTCCAACATTGATGTAATTGCGATTGCAAATTTAACATTTCAGGTCCTTCTACGAGCCCTTCATTCAAAGTTCTGTCCATGAGATAAATACACCTCGTAATACTGGCAATGTGCTTCGAGTTCATTTCTCTCACCCTTTCTTGTTTAGACGCCCTCTCAGATTCAGTCATACGTTCACAAGTGTCAAATACATCGATATTGTCTTTTAAAATCTCTAGTTCATCAAGCACATGTTTCGCGGTCCTGCGAAATATTTCCGACCACCGGCTGTCGACCATATCATGCTCAACTGATTCTACGTCCGAACTGAGCCTATCCAGATCTCGAGAAATCTTAGAAAACTTTGCTCGAAGAGAATCCACGCTTGATGGAAACACTGCCTGGCCCCGTTTAATATAACTTTCAATCCGGCCGTTAATGATTCCCAAGCTGGCTTGCAACGGCCGCCAACGAGCATTTACATCCAAGAACTTTGTATTTGCATGTGAGTACAACGAGCCGACGCTTGGAAACCTCTTGTAGCCTTTGTAGGGAGTCCTGTTGATCACAGACTCCAGGTCCGTTGAGTCAACAGAGTCAATTGCCATTAAGTGGGTTTGTTCCTGAATTTCAAACACCATCGAAAAGCAATGATTCAGTTCCTGTTCGTAGCCAGGAAGAATTTGGTGATAGAGTTCGTGCCATTCCATAGCCAGTTTGACCTGCTTTTTCACACCACTCGTCTTCGAAACAATCGTAGTCCACTCGTGTATGGCCTGTTCAATTTTATTGACAATCGGGAGATACTCCATGCTGAGATTTTCCGTGCCAGAATCTCTGTCATGATCATGGCGTGCTTTAATGGCCTCAATTGATGTCATGAGCCGGTTCATTATATCTCCCGATCTTGATATGATCTTGTCTACTTGCTCTACAGTCGTACGACTTTCGTAGAGATATTCAGCATCGTCCTTTGATTCCATGTCAGCAAGTTCAACCAACGCGTTCTGAAAACAATCTCTTATCTTATTGACGGTGTTGTTGACTTTGGCCAGTGTAGCCAAGCTTGTTGACTCTCCACCATCAAAAGAATGCGGTAGTTCTTGTGTATAAGCCACCAGGTCACTAAGAGAAGGTAAAGAGGGAATGTTCATTTTAGCTTCTGTATCTTCGAGTAGCATTGAGCTTCTCGGACCTTGTTTGTTGTGGGGATGGCCTGATCCATAGTCCAGGTTGATTTCTTTCAGAACCATGGTTTAGGTAGTTGCTCGCTGAAGGGCAGCCTGATATGATTATAAACTCTTTCAAAACTGGTAAATGTCTGTAATAAACGTCCTTTTATTTATAATGAAGAAAAGCAACCAATTCTGATTGGAAAAGTTCCTGGTTGTTGACCGTATTTCCTAATTGGAACAAAAACAAAACATCGGCAACTATGCAACAATCACATGTTTTCATGCATGGAACAGGTGTAACTATCTGAAAAGTATGAAAATATTCCTGTGTTCGCATTAGTGCATGTATTAATAGCGAGATTTTGTAGCTTTTTTTTTTGGTAAGAAAAAGCTTCTTTTAAGCGTCGTTCACCATTACTATTCATTATTAGCATTGTTTCACATCTACGTGTGGCATTACCATGAAGTCACGTCTTCCACAACTGCAGCCTCGGTTTCACCGAATACAGACGGCTTAGTAGTTCTAGAACTCACATCGACCGGATTCCAGCCGTCTCGATAAAGCTCAGGTAATCTGGCCACAAGGAAATCGCACATGAGCTTATTGATGTCCTTGAATTCCAGTAAAAATGCATCGTGACCCTCTGGAGAGTTGATTTCAGACAATTGTGCATTCGGAATATATTCAGCAAGCAGCTGCTGTTCAGTACGTGTGAAGAGGCCGTCTGAAGAAACACCAATAACCAGTGTCGGCTGTTGAATTAATTGCAGAGCTTCCGGAATAGAATCTGTTCTATCTCTCGAAACATCATGCGTATCAAGCTTTCTCGTGATTGCAATATAACAATTAGCATCAAATCGAGCAACAAACTTATTGGCTTGATATCGTAAGTAGCTCTGAGCAGTAAAATATGTTTGTGGTTTGGGTGTCTGTCGGCTAGGCGACCCAGGGCTCTCGGGCGACGTCGACGGCGACATGAGTTTTTTGCCCTGAAAATGGCCGTCATTATGAGTAGCCCAATGCTCCTCCTGAGGAGTTACAGGCTCCCGAATCTTTGACTTTATAGTTTTATGTTTGCTAGGATCTGGAAGTCCACGTCCAAACCGAGACTCAAATGAGTTTCTAGACCGGTATGTCAATAATGCCGACATTCTAGCGGCTCCAAGACCTACAATAGGTGGGTCATCATACGGATAGTAGCCATCTAGATACTTGGGATCAGAATATATGCTTTGACGTTGGGCCTCTCCCCAAGATATTCCCCAGGCCGAATGGCTCGCACAAGTAGCCAATGCAATCACATTCAAGACATATTGAGGACCCCAATAAGCATATTCTAAAGCCAACATTCCTCCCATCGAGCCGCCTATCACAGCGGCTATTTGGGTGACACCA
Organism: Casaregolazyma lundiana; assembly: GCA_030563415.1. Lineage (NCBI taxonomy): Eukaryota > Fungi > Ascomycota > Dipodascomycetes > Dipodascales > Trichomonascaceae > Casaregolazyma > Casaregolazyma lundiana. The sequence continues at coordinate 59,412 of JAJMJF010000036.1, read as the reverse complement.
AGATCGTCCAGCAGCAGTTTTTGAATCTCTCGGTCATCTTTGACGGTGGTTAGAGGGAACTCAGGCCCGTAGTTTGTACCTGTATCTGGATTTGTCGTAACTGGAGAAACTGTACCATACGGCGATCCAAGACAGTTTATGCAAATTATAAAGTACCGATCAGGATCAAACGCCAGCCCACTTCCAAGTAGCGCTCCCCACCAGTCACTAACATCAGCTGAACCCGTAAGAGCGTGGCAAATCACCATGGCATTACTGCCTTTATCGTTCAGTTTCCCCCATGTCTTGTAAGCCAAAGGAACTTGTGTGAGGACTTCTCCGCACTCCAGAGTGAATTCTGGTATGACGACCACCTCCTGATCCTGCACCAGTTTGAAAAATGGATTGCTAGGCTCGTCGGTAATACGTTCTATCAGGTTAGAGTCCGTCGGCCAGTTGTAATTTAGTCTTTAACATACCTAATTTCCGTGGTGCTACCATAGGTATTTGTGACAAGTATAATTGTAAGTTGATACACCGAGAACGAGTTTAGTCAATAAGTCATCACAAGATATGGCAACATTCGAGCTACATGCGCAACGCCTTGATAGTAATGAAACTGCGAGTATTATAGACTATTATTGATACATAGTGAATAGAGAAATATAAAGAATGAAACTAAATGGCCGGACTCAATCTGCTGCTGTTTAACGTTTTCGAGAGATGCTTGTTAGGTTCAAGCTTTTGACAGCCAATGTAGCTTGCGGGTATAACGAACCAGAAAATGCATTAATGAATATTTTGCGCAAATCATTTGATCCATAACTCTATATCTGCAGTGATCAAATAATTGCGAAGTCAATAATTACCAACTTACAGCATACTCTAGCCATGGTGTGTTATCTTCAATTCTATCTGTAGAACATCCCCCAAAACGGAAGTAGTTTTTCAATACCGATAATTTTCTTACCCACTCAGCTTTTGATTCTAACGCACTTCTATGGCCCGAGGCAAAGCCACGTCGGTCGCCGAGATCAATAGAACGTCCAAGGATGTTCTGAAGGCTCTGAATAGTCTGGCGTTTTCCTGCCAGCTGCAGATCATGTGCAATGCTCCTGATGCACCGTTAGTAGACGAAACACTAGCACAAGCATTCGTGCTACAAAAGACTTTTATGGTCACAACTACACTTTCGTGCTTACTGAATAAGCAGTTAGTGCATGAATATATTCTTCCGGGAAATTGTGCTGTTTTGTCGCGGAATAGCTTAGATACTGGCAATTCTCTTGCCATTCTCGACGGCGTTCTATATCTTAGTCTGGAACGATCTACATACCTGTCGGCTGGTCTTAGAGGACGTCGGTCAAAAGGAAACCCTGATAAGTACATTGTGATAGTCGTGTTGGGTGGTGAAGAGGATCTGGTAAAGGGCACCGAGCTGTTTCCACGTTTGAAATGGGCTGCAAACAATACGCTGCGTGACACTATGAACTTTTACATTGCAATAAAACAGAAGGACTCTAATATTAATATTGCATCATATCTCAACCATTGTCTGGCTTCTAAGTTGACGCCGATCAGCGGTTGGTCCAAGCATACATGCAGACAGATCATTAAGCCCGACCTTTCAGGGCCCGATGCCGATTTTACTCGCGAATGGGTAGAAACTGTTTACGAATGGATAGGATTGGCTGCACTGGGTGCTACATGCTTCAAATTCGACCCAGACAGTGCCTATGTAGCCAGCCGTGAGTGTTTAGACATCGCTGCTGGTCCCAGCGACCTGACAGTATTGGACGTAAAGGGTCTGTTTCCAGGACCTGTTTTAGCTTCACTTTGGAAGAATCTGGAAAAATCCTCTTCGCTACCACTTGTCTTTCAGGTGTATGGTGCCAGCAACTCTCCTATAGGATGGAATGAGCAAGAACATAGCTATGGTCTGAATGGTGACATTGGATGCTCAGTGGTATCGTTAGAGGATGGCACTAAACTTATATTTAAATTATCCACTGTATGTTAAATGTATAGTCATTAAGCATTGAATTATGTACATCTTAGGAACTGGTTTCCAATATATTTACATTACTTTTTTCTATCATCATCGAAATTCTCTTGATATGTTCCTCTCTTGCGCTGCAGTATGGGCAATTCCCTGCCGCTCCATTTCTTCCTCAATAAACCCCAATATTGAAGAATTCTTTATAAGAGCATGAGAAATTGCTATGTGCTGCTTCTGTTCCCACTTAATTGAGCTCCGCGCGGCCGACATTAGTTTCCAGTCCTAGTGGGAAATCTGCTGAGAAACGACAGTTTGCTCACACTTCACCCATTCTTTTAAGGATCTCCGACCCTAGGATAAATGGAAGGAACTCGGTCTAACAGTTCGAATAAGCGACATGCTGCACCAGTTACCTTCATGATCTCTCCATAGAAACTGCCTATTCCTGCAGCAGCTCCACCAGTAATAAACAGTATACATTATGAAGCTCATGAGCTGGCCGACCTACATGGCCCCGCTAGCGACCATCCGGCTGCCAAGAGCTAGAAGCACCAATATAGCTACGTTGCCCGTGAGTGTCATAGCAAAATGAAACCCAACAGTTGCTTTCGCATCCTCCACAGCTATACTCATGGCATTGCGAATTCTGCGAGAGTACCTTCCAATCTCCTGACCTTCTGACGCAAAAGACTGCGAAATTTTGGCGTTACTTAGTCTCTCTTCAGCAACTTTTTTTACACTTCCCAGAGCTTCTTGAAATATCCTTGATAACTCAACTACCTTCAGCTTCCTATGTGGGTGAGGTAATCAACTGTGGCGAGCTGAGTAATCAGGCCGATTTGTTGTTTGGCTAGAAAAAACGTGTTGTATCTGTAGCCAGTTCCATCCACACGTTACTAGAAATCCGAGAAATCCGGTTGCCAATCCTAGCATGTTGTACCACACAAGTGCCAATATCGGTCTAAGCCATCACTAATCGCACCGAATTATACCAATAAATTAATTCGGTTACATATTTTGATAAATGGATTCAACACTGGTATATGTTAGCAACTCCGTTTTTTAGAACTTGAGTGTAAGTATGACCCTTCATAAGAGTATGTAGTTCGAGACTCACATGTTGCATCAGTTCCTGGGTTAATTAACCAGATATGCGCGTTTCCGTTACTACAACGATGGTGAGGATAAGAATAGACTAAGAACCTCACAATGGTCGTTGCTACCAAAAGAAATGTCGGTAAAGCCAGCGTTGTAATTGTAACATATGGCTACCCATGAACTATCGCTATTCAAACTTGAACAACTCTTATCAACACCAGTATATGCGTAGTAATTCTGATCAACAGCGGGCTTGATACTTATATTATTTGTAATATGTGCGTGAACATCTCCCAAATATGCGTGATTTGTGATCATATGTTCAATGCCATGTTGAGTTTTGTGTAGAATTCCACTGCAGTGAATTGTCTCATCACTATTAATTCCCTCTGTGTATAAAATGTTTGAGTAGCTAGCTAACTCTTTCCTGCAATTTTCGAAATCAGATCTTAAGTATATTGCATCGCTAGAATTACTGATAACATTTGTTAGATATAGTTGACTATGAGGTCCACTAATAACATACGAAATGTTATATGGCAGGTCACTTATGCAGTCAATAAAGTTGTTTAGCGCGGTATAATTCGTAGCTTCTGATATGTGTGACAAAATTGCCAATATCGCAAGTAAGTGTAATACAAAATTGTGATAGATGAACATTTCGTTACTGTAATATAGTGCCGTAAAAGTTCGCAAGGTTTAACGACAAAGTGAGATGTGAGGGGGCAAGGCCACTCAAATATTAATTTCAAGTGAGGCGCACAGCACGACAGGGTGGCACACGACCCAAAACACTGAATTATTATCTCTAAATACCAAATAAGATAGAGCTTTATATCTTTATTCGATAGTGCTAGTTTAGTAAATACAAATAGCAATAATATAAGTTGCTTATGTATATAAACTAGAGAATCGTGTCATTTACATTCATTTTAATAAGTCTTGCTATCCGCCTCTGCAGTCATGCGCCCAAAATGCCTCAATCAGAGGATAGGATTAAGCACTTGGCTGCTATTATTTGTATTTTCTTTATTCTTACCTATTCTTGGCTAATCTAATTTCTTTTGCCTTTTTGAGCAGTTAAAATCCTTTATGAAGTGATAAGATGTAACTTTTAGATGTCTTAAATAGAAAAAAATCCGTTCCGTCTTGCCTAATTTTGGCAAGCAAGTGATAAGGGCAGACAAAGATCATGTTTTCTTTTTCTAAGGGATGAGTAGTTTCAGAATAGTTCCACATAAAGTTCCTAAGCGATTGTTAGCCGTCTCCTGATAAATAAACACTCATACGTATCTATCTCTCTAATTGAATATCCAAAGAAACAAAAGGTTGGTTGCTTGGACTGGTTGCTGCTGATGCGCTAAGCGTCTTAGGTTTAACAACATTCCTTTCCCGCATGATAAGCTTAAGAGTCAGATCAAGTCTATTTTTTCTGAATACAATCTTACATGGGCTATACTTTAATTGGATTGTAGTTAAAAAATTGTATACTGAAGCAAAATATATAAATATAAGTCGCGTGCATTATAGCATTTAAAGCCCAAAGTTGTTTTGCTATCTATGTTGGTGGTGAAGTAGCGCAGGGTGCAGATTCAATTGATATCATCGGGTGTGATTGAGTCATATAGTAATTCTCGGGCAGACGATATTAATTCTATCAGAATTCCGTTTGGCATTCAGTGGATTTGGCCGCTTGTGTTACTTGTAAGCACTTATTTTGCTCCTGAGTCACCATGGTGGTTAGTGAGGCACGGGTATTGAGCGACGCCTGCTGTAAAAAGATTGGCCAATTCGACTCCTCCGTGAAGCAAAAATTAGCAATGATGATTGATACGGATAGACGGGAAGAAGAGATGAACAGCAGTGCTAACTATCTGGATCTCTTTAAAGGTTCTAATCTCCGCCATACGGAACACGCGGTGTATCTCCTAGATATTACGAGGATGTGAACCCGAAATCTTCACCAAAATAGCAGTTCTCTTGGATCGCCTCGATTTTAATTCTTCAGTCCCGCATTCAAAATCAACCTCAATAGAATGTTTAGATATTGTTAATATGGGCACAGCGCAACATTACTACGTAATACAACGTGGAGAGCATTTCTCTGCTGCTGTACAAGCTTCATATTCGACCCAGAAAGTGCCTTTGCAGCCAGCCGTGAACGTTTAGATATCGCTGCAGGTCCCAGCGATTGGACAGTATTCGACGTAAATGGTCTGTTTCCAGGGCCTGTATTGGCTTCAATTTGGAAGCATCTAGAAAACTCCTTTTCCCTGCCACTGGTTTTCAGGTGTATGGTTCCATCAACTCTCCTATTGGATGGAACGAGCAAGAGCATAGCTATGGTCTGAATGGTGACATTGGATGCTCAGTGGTATCGTTGGAGGATCGCACCAAACTCATATTTAAATTATCGACTGTATGTTAAATTTATCGTCATTAAGCATTGAATTATGTACATCTTAGGAACTGGTTTCCAATATATTTACATTACTTTTTATCATCGAAATTCTCTTGATACGTCCCTCTCTTGCGCTGCAGTATGAGAAATTTCCTGGCGCTCCATTTCTTCTTCAATAAATCCAACCTCACGTTCGATTTCTTCTTGAGACTGATGGACGAGCTCAGGCGAAGGCGTCAATACCTCTCCGTCATGTTTTTCCTGCAGCAGCTTGTATAACTCACTATTGGGGTTATAGTACAAGTCAACAAATTGGCCCTGTTCTGCAACAAAGCCACCTTTTCCTAGTACTATAATATGATCTGACCGTCTAATTGTTGACAATCTGTGCGCTATTGAAATGATAGTAGCGTTTCCTTCGTCCATAAGACGATTTAAGGCCTCATTGACAAGTGTCTCAGATTCGCTATCTAAAGCCGACGTGGCTTCATCCAAAATCAATATTGAAGGGTTTTTTATAAGAGCACGAGCAATTGCTATGCGCTGTTTTTGCCCACCACTTAGTTGAGCTCCTCGTGGCCCCACTTTGGTCTCCAATCCTAGAGGGAAATCTGCTATAAAACGGCAATTCGCTCGTCTGGCAGCCTCCATAACTTGTGCACGAGTAGCACCTGGAACACCGTATTTTATGTTCTCGGCAATAGTACCACTGAACAGTACTGGCTCTTGTAAAACAACTCCAATATGCCTTCGAAGATTCTTCACATTAACGTTACGGATGTCTTGACCGGCAATCTTGATTGAGCCTTCGAGAGGATCATAGAACCTCAACATTAGAGAGGTAACCGTAGATTTGCCTTCGCCAGACGGACCCACTATGCAAACGTTGCTCTTGGGCTGAATACTAAAATTTAGATCCCTAAATATAGTCACAGCCGGTCGAGTCGGATATGCGAATTTTACATGCTCAAACTCTATTACACCTCGCGCGTTCTTTAAAGGATCTCCGATAGTAGGATGAATGGAGGGAACTCGGTCCAATAATTCGAATAAGCGTGACGCTGCACCTGTTCCCTTCATGATCTCTCCATAGAAACTGCCTATTCCTGCAGCAGCTCCGCCAGTATAAGCAGTATACATTATGAAGCTCGTGAGCTGGCCGACAGACATGGCCCCGCTAGTGACCATCCGGCTGCCAAGTGCTAGGAGCACCAATATAGCTACATTGCCCGTGAGTGTCATAGCAGAATGAAACCCCGCCGTTGCCTTCGCATCCTCCACAGCTATACTCATGGCATTGCGAATTCTGCGCGAGTACCTTCCAATCTCTTGACCCTCTGATGCAAAAGACTGCGAAACCTTGGCGTTACTTAGTCTCTCCTCAGCAACTTTTGTTACATTTCCCAGAGCTTCTTGAAATCTCCTTGATATTTGCCTAATTTTTCTTCCATACCACCAAGTACCTAAAAGAACAGGTGGAATAATAACAATCACAGCACTGGTTAGTTGAAGAGAGGTATAGGCCATCATACCGACACCTAGTGTACACGTGAGCATCGACCGCAGACCTTCAGCTATACTCTGCGTGACAGACTTTGAGACGACATTTGCATCCGTAGACAAACGTGATATAAGGTCTCCGACTCTATTCGCATCGAAAAACTCTGCATCCTGTTGCATGGTTTTCTTAAATAATCGGACTCTAAGTACTGATACCAGTCTCTCTCCAATTACTCTGAGAAGAACAAACCTCAAGTAGTTCGCACCAGCGCCTATTATGAAAAAGAATCCAACACCCCAGAAAAATTCATTGAGAGGTATGCCCCAGATCTGCTTATTTTCATCCTGACTGTTAATGGCGTCAAGGATCTTGCCGATAACTGTCGGCAAGCTCAGCGAAATTAACGATCCTACTACAAGCATAGACAATGCCAGTAACAACGGACCCACTTCGTTCCTAGCTAGCTTGAAAAGACGCAGAAGCTCTCCTCTAGATGCAGTTGTTTTGATTTCTCCAGGTTTTGACAACCGTGCCGACAGATCCACCTCAGCAGCTTGCTGAGCTCGTTTAGACTTGCCGAAGAATTCTTCCTCGTCTTCCTCTTTTGTGATGTTTTCCTCTGTTGATGCTTGTTTTCGAAGTCTAGAATGAGAAAATGGCCTTACCAAATTCATGGATCTGAGATTACACGCCGATCCAGGCCCATAAACACTGGTTCTGGTGTAAATCACTCCCCTTATGCCATTTTCCGGTCTCGCCACTCGTGCTGATGGCCCTACATGCAAAAATCTATTAGGTATATTTCGAGCCAGGCCTGATATTAGTCTCTTTTGAGGAATTATCCTCAATGTGCCTTGATTCAATGGCCGGAGTATTGGCGGTATGCCAAGCCGTCCAGACATCCGCACGTCTCAAGACTATAAAAATCTAATCAATAAAAAGTCAGTTTTCTGGCGGAAGGGCCAAAACACGAACTACCGAGGATATGCAAAGAGCTTGGCCGATATTCGGCTCAGCTTCAATGTGGGTTAATAGGGTAACCCCAACAACCACCGAATTTTGCGGCTGAAATTTAACTTAATTTGAAACAGATTTTGCTCAAGTGTTTTAATATTAGCACGTAATTATAGATTAGGAACTTGTAGAGAAGAGATGTCTGTTAGATGAAGCATATAAACTAAAGGTAGGTTGATATGCATCTTGCCGTATATGATGAGACTCTTGATAGGGACAACTGATCGAATTGATGAGAAAAATCAATGGAATCAAAATGGTGGATAGTTTCTGAACTGGTAGAGATGATTTCATTTTCGTACAGATGTTAACTGTCAGGTGATATCGGTAATTATATTACTGTAATTGTATTAGTCCATACTTTGATTGTGACGACTATATTATTAACAACAAACGTGATGCAAATGCTACGTGATGCAAATGCTATGAATAATGCTCAAGCCTTGCGGCTTATTTAAATCCTTTGAAATACTTTTCTCTAAATTCTTCTGCTGGCCGAGCAACCTTGTTTCTGTGGCTCGACCCTGGACCTGCGGTGCTTTTCTTGTAAGCCAGCATGAGCCGGCTCCATTTTCCAAACTCTTGTACACATGATGCTACCAACTGTAGACCATCATGCTGTGGAATTGTGTTTTCCTCCATGTCTTCGTTGGCAGTCGGCATCCAAAATATCAGTCTTCCGTTGTCAGCCAGCCGGGCAGTGGAGAACTCTAATAAGTCATCGAGCAGCGATGAAAATGCATACGCTCTCTTTGGCGGAATATAACCTTCAGCAAGATATGCAGGAACACCATCTATTTCTGCGGTCATCTGCTCGGTGGCCTGTCCTTCGAATTTCGTCCCTAGCACCTTGAGTCCTTCTCTTACGCCATATGGAGGATCGGATATTATGACGTCCAGTTTCAAGTCCGGCCTCAGTGCATTATGCGTGAAATCCATCGTCATTGTATCGAGAAATTTCGAACTAGTTCCGTAATATAGGAAATTTGTAGCTAAGTTGCGTTCATTGCTCTTTCCTTTCATGGTTCGAGAATCGATATCGGAGCCCATGGTTAAAGCACCAAACTGACTCGCGCAGACCAAGAAACTTCCAGTGCCGACAAAAGGATCATAAACGATTTTTCCCGGAGAGCATTGAGCTATATTACATGATACCAATGAAAGTTCAGCTTCAAATGAAGTAGTTCCAATATAGGGCCGTTTCTTTAAATCGTAGGTCTCTACCAGTTTTCTAGACCCATCGCATATATATCTTGCAAAGTACACAGTTTTTAATACTGGAACCTCATTTATACGATAGGTCTTATTAAAATGCTCTATTATCGTAAATACTTCGCTGGGGTTTTTCATTCGAATTGGTCCTTCCATGCCGAGATACTCAAACGACTCAATCATCCTGATCTGGTCAGCTTTCTCTCTGGATCCTTGAAAGGATATTACATCAAACTTGAAAGAACAAGTTTTATATTTGGTCCAAAAGTCTTTATCATAATCATGAGCTATTTTTTGATGTAAGTGGTCTAAATTATCCGCCTGTGCATATAATTCATATATTGATCTGCACAGAATAGACCGTTGGATCAGCATTTTAGCAGCAGCATGATCTGGCAAATCGACAATTAGAAATGGCGACTCAGAACTATACCCAGATAAATCGACTACTAAATCATACATGTCAGCCAGAGCCTGTAGTTCTGGGACTCGAAAGCTTTCATTTGCCTGTGCAAATACAATAAGGAACAGCATTTAAGCTTGAGAAAATATTCTAGCCAAACTGAAAAGATCTCGCCGAAATATCAAATTCCTGTTTAGCAGAGTTGCCGCCGGGTAACTGCAAAAGGCAAACTTCCGGCAGTGTAAAATTCCCTTTTTTAACTTCTTACATATTCGGACAGGTAATAGTGTTAATCCATCGGAATTAAGACGGTGCAACTTGTTAAACAGTGTCTGATTGGTAATTATTTACGGTATTTATAGAAGTTAAGTTAATACTCTTTAAATAGCCGATTGATTATTGTCTTTGAGATACGTTTGGTGAGTTACGGTGGTCTCGATTGGAACATTGCTGCAATAATCACATCAATCGCTATTGATTGGGACGAGCATATAGTGTGATTAGTATCAGGATAAGCTAGTGGCCTGTAACTTAACGTTAGTTTGATACAATTGATTTCTTGACTAGCTCATAATGTCGAACATGGATGAAGACGACAGTTTCTTCGCAGATATCTAGTAAATATCATAATTACCATCAGCATCCAGCTTTGTTTTTATTTTAGACTTATTTACTGACTTTTTATAGTGGCGATGATGCTCCAAAGAAGGAATCGGAAAAGCCTGCTGCTGGTGGCTCCACAACTGCCCAAAGCGACGCGCAAGAGCCTGAGCCAGCTGCTAGCGCCAGCACAGTGCCAGACTCGGTCGACTCAGCTGCTGACTCAAAGACTACAGCCACTTCGGCAACGACTGTTGACTCGGGTGCGCCTGTACTTCCAGTAGTTGAGTCGATGATTCCACAGGTTCAGCAGCCCGATTCGGCTCCGGTTCCTCTTCAAGGTGAATCAGGTGGATTCAACACAGGAAACATCTATATACCTCCTAAAGATGAAGGCAAAATGTTTATTGGTGGCTTAAACTGGGAAACCACTGACGAATCGTTGAAGAATTACTTTTCTCAATATGGAGAAGTAGTGGACTGCACTGTCATGCGTGATAATGCTACTGGACGGTCCAGAGGATTTGGATTCTTGACGTTCCAAGACCCTAAATGTGTTACTGCTGTGATGCGAAAGGAGCACTTCTTGGATGGCAAAATCATCGATCCTAAGAGGGCCATCCCTCGGGAGGAGCAGGACAAAACGGCTAAGATCTTTGTTGGTGGCGTTGGAGGAGATGTCACTGAAGATGATTTCCGTATTTTTTTCGAGCAATATGGCACGGTTATTGATGCTCAGCTTATGATGGATAAAGATACCGGGAGACCGAGGGGCTTCGGCTTCGTTACGTTTGATAGCGACCAAGCTGTTGAGAAAATTGTTAGTGAGAAGTTTTTAATTCTCAAAGGCAAGCCAATTGAAGTGAAGCGCGCAGAGCCAAGGTCGAAGAATGGGGAAATTTTGGTCAGCAAACCGGCCGCTGACCATAATCAGCAGAGATATGGTCAAATGAACTACATGGGCGGTATGAATCCTGCCATGATGTCACAGTACTATCAGCAATGGCAGCAGTATATGCAGAGGATGCAGCAGATGATGCAGATGCAACAGGGACAGAATATGGATCCGGCCATGATGCAGCAGATGTACGCCAACATGCAGCAGCAAATGGCTGCTGGCCAACAGCAGCCCCCACCCACTGGAGCTGAAGAAGATGGCGAATCGGAGCTTCCTCCCGGTGAATCGGAAGCTGGAGATTCTGATATACCGACGGGCCCTGCAGCTCATAATGGAGACGAGAGTGACTCCTATCGAGAGCGAAGTTATCGAGGCGGAACCCGGTTTAAGGGTCGCGCCAATGACGATTATCCTCGCGGCGATTATAGCCGTCGCCGATCACGTTCACCGCCGGGATCAAGGGGCGGGCCGCCTATTCGTGGCCGTGGTCGTGGCAGAGGATACAGTCGGGGTGGATATCATCCTTACCACCGAAACTGAGCCTCATGAGCCACCCAAAAAACGGATTCAACTGTTTTAGCTGAATATTGACAAACCTGTACCAAAAGATTTTATTTTGCCAAAGTAACTAGTAAAAGTCCAACGCTGTATATTTTTTGCATTAGTTGAACCAACCTTGTTCGTCGTTGTAATTTGCCCGCATAATACCTTGATGGTTAGATAGCTAGAAACTTATAAACTCAACCAACAACCTACACCTATTGATCTCTCAACAATGGTCCTCCACGCGCAGCCTGTAAATGAAGGCGGCAGTACTAGAGAAGCCTGGATTCTTGTAGCAGCATCTTCCATAGCATGTGTCTGCGGATCATGTATAATATTTGCTGATGTAGCTTGGAGAAGCGTTTTTCGAGGATCCAAGTTCAAGTTTGAGAAGAACGGCCATGCTCTAACGTGGAGCTTGGGATTATCCAGCGGAGTTATGCTTTTTACCAGCCTGTACCGACTGCTTCCTAGTGGAGTTTCCCAGTTACTGGACAGTTATGGTCTACAGGACCGACCTCGGTTGGGCAACGTGATCGGTTTGGGCTCGTTTGCCGGAGGCGCCATATTTTGTGCTTTATTCAACTGGCTAATCCACGTCATGACTTCACATAGCATAGTTCACTGTGCTCATGACGGCGACCATGATGAAGAGTATGGTGACGTCCATGGAGATGATGACTATGGCCATGAGCACGACTCGCATCATGGAGATCATGTGAGCTTAGACACTGAAAACAGCCCTCTACTTCATAGACCTCGGAAGGCGTATTCAGATACTTCTGCTAGCATGTTGGATAAGACGTTGAAGCGGTTACGGGGAAAGACTTCTGTGGGAAAATGTTTGGGCTACGCTCATCTAAAATCTTGCGAGTCGCTAATCAAGACTCCTATGAATGAGGTTGATATTCATGTTCCTATAGTCAGTCCACTGCCAGTGGATGACTCTGTGGTATCCCATGACTCGTATGGGGACGAGCACCATAGCCACTCTCATGAACATGAAGATCCTGAGCATTTGCACATGCCGCACCATCACCATGTTTTGACCCGATACTCGCATTTGCTTTCAATAGGCATTCAGACTGCTTTGGCTATTTGCGTTCATAAGTTGCCTGAGGGCTTTTTGATGTTTGCTACTACGAATGCTGATAAGAATTTGGGTCTCAACGTCTTCGTGGCTCTGGCCATTCATAATTTTATTGAAGGATTCACTATTGCGTTTCCGCTTTACATGGCTCTGAATAACCGATTTCTGGCATTGGCTGCTGGTGCCATTTTGGGCGGATGCAGCCAGCCTATCGGAGCCCTGGTTGCTTACCTGCTTTTTTCGCACAATTTTTCCGAACAAAAGACAGATTTATTGTTCGGAATTACTGTCTGCGGTACTGCTGGATTCATGACTATGATTGGTTTACAAATGTTTGCGTCGTGTATCTCTTTTGGAGCCCAGCATTCTACCGCTATAACGCTTGCATTTTTTGGAATGACCATTCTAGGCATCACCGTCTGCTTAACGGCGTAGAACGTTTCTGTTCGCTGCTTCAGACTCCGTGTCGGCTAATACTGATTCGTTGATCATAGAATGCTTATTCTAATTCGTTACATATTTATAGCTTATATTGATGATATCTAAATGCCTCTAATTGCCATACATGCCCAGATGAACTATAAGGTATACATTGAGCATGGTGATAAAGAGCCAGATGGCTAGCCCAAAACCTTTCATGATCCATCCATTAGTAAAATCAACTGCACGGTTTACAAACGGGGCGTCGTCCGGGCTGGTTTGAACCGTCATGATTTTTTTCTGTGATGTGAGCCAAATCAAGGGAGCCGAGAGAAATGGAAGAAGAATAGAAAGCGCTACTTGAGAGCCATTCAATGCCGCAGAAAGACCGTTTTTGCCTACTGTAGCTACCACTACAAGGCACGGCAGTAATGCAAGAAGTCTGGTGATAATGCGTCTAAACCATGGTTTAATATTCCAGTTTATATGACCCTCACATACAATCTGCCCAGCTATAGTGCAAATTATGCCTGCTGACTGGCCCGAACTTAATAGTGCGACCATAAATATTGTCCCGCAGGCCTTTGACAGTATCTCAGAAAGCAGGTGGTGAATGGAATATAAGTCCGCGTCGTTGGCATCTTCATTGTTATATAACACAGATCCAGCAACGATAATGATGGCACTGTTAACGAATAAAGCTACAGTGCAGAGTGATATAGCAACCTCCACTGTGGAGTACGTCATACTGTATTTGATCGCGTCCAGACTCGGAACGTATTTTTCCTCCAGCTCTTCGTCGTTCGGCGAAGAAGCATCAGAGCCACCAAAGTTGCCTTGATCAGTGTCATACTCCATGACTCGAGGTTTGACCAGGGCCGAGCCTAGATATAAGCTATGCGGCATGACAGTTGCACCAAGGATACCACAGGAGGCATAAAGCCCCTCCCCAGATATGGAATCATGCGACGGTACGAAACCTCGAAAGACATGCCCCACATTTTGAGGAGGAATCTTGGCGAGCATGATTGCAAAACAAATCACCACTACGAACAGAAGACAGGCGACGACATATTCATATATTCTCACTGTTTTCATACCGTTGCCGGACTTATAAGCCAAAAGTACAAGGAATACATCCACAATGGTCATGAGCACACCGGCAATCAAGGGGATTTTCAGCAGAATATTGAGCGCAATCGCAGTTCCTATGACTTCAGCGATATCAGTGGCGATTATAGCAGCCTCTGCAAAGACATAGAGGGGAATGTTGATCCATTTGGGTAAATTTCGTCGGCAATTCACAGCTAGGTCTTGCCCGGTAACTGTACCAAGACGAATAGCCAAAACTTGTAAATAAATAGCTAAGAAATTCGAGAGAAGCACCATGAAAAGTAGGTGAAACTGCTTTATGGCACCGGCGGAAACATCTGTGGAGTAGTTGCCCGGATCCATGTACGCAATCGAAACCATCATGCCGGGGCCGACAAACTTGAGATAGGACTGTATAACGGTGAAAAGCTTTTTGTAAAACGGCTTTTTTGATTGTACTTCGGGCTCAATGACCTGGCCCTTGGGTGTAGTTTCCAGACGGATCACGCTGGTGCCTCTAATTTGGTCATGACGATTGGCCAGAAAATGATCACGTAGCCGCTGCAAGCGCTCCGAAGATCGTAGATTCAAGATGTGCATGGTATGCTACGAATCTGGGCTCCAAAGCGTCAGGTATGGGAGACTAAATAGGATCCATGCAAAAGGTTTGAGCGAGGGGATTTAACGGAACTCAGTAGTTCCTATTTAGGGAAATTACTGCAGCCGATCCTCAAGGTGCAGCCGCATGCATGGGCAGTGTAGAATTTGAGACATTGAGAAGCGAAAGTCGATTGTAAACTATAAATGAAAACTTATTAGCGAATATCTTCTAGGGTAGGGGTCTTGTAGATTATCTCATCTGGCATGGTCTTTCTTACTCTAATTGTCTGGGCGGAGGAACTGCATGCATTGCCTGTGAACACATTGGCTCGGCAACATCGTATAAAGTTTATTGCGCGAACAAGGCAAAAAATTGAAATGCTTTAATTCGTCAAATATCAAGCAAGCAGAAAGAAGGTTTTGAACGTTGTTTCTGAGAAAATGGTTCGACAATCCAGAGTCGACATCACATCATACGCTGAGAATGTATTCTGCTGTATATGAGACTCCGTGGTGTATAGGTACTCCGTGGTGTATAGGTACTCCGTGCATGTATAGGTATATAGTCATCCGCGCTGTTTTCGCGCAAAATAAAAATTAAAAGTGTATTTGCTCATTCGTTCAATATCTGTCGTTTATGGCCTTCAGATGCCTCAGCCAGATGCCCACAAATCCCCATTACTTGCTTGACTCCTTCTCCGTCGTTGCTGGTTCCTCCGTCTGAGATGCCACCTTGGGCTCCTCCTCGTCTTCTTCATCCTCTTCCTCTTCTCCTTGTATATCTTCCTCATTTTCATCTGCAGTAGGCACTGACTTGGTCGTTTCGCCCTCCTCTTCTTCGTCTTCTTCTTCTTCCTCCTCTTCTTCTCCAGCACCATACTGATCTTCGTCGTCAACTAAATCTGCCTCTGGTTGCTCTGGAGGAAACTCGTCCTCAGCTTCATTATCCCTACATTGTTAGTTCAGCAATACACCAGTAAGAAGCGCGCAGCACAACAGCCACAACGAACAACATACCATGCTATATTGAAACGGGTCACCCGTGGTTTCTCGGCCAGAATATTCCGTACAACACGGTCCACTTGGACTTTTGCAGGAGGATTTTCTCTCAATTCCTCTGAATCGTATTCGTTATTGACGTAATATCCAACTCGAACGAATTCTCTGTCTGCATAGGAACACGATAATAATATTACAGTAACGCTAACGAGCTCATTTGCAGGAATTAGGTCTGGTGTTGGTGCGTCGGCTTCAAACACAAACTTGTTCACGCCAACAGGCACCGGGCCTACCAGTAGTGAATCGAGTTCTTGATCGTGTTCAAAGCTGGAAATCTTGTTAGTTTGGTGCGATAATAGATACTGAAACACATACCTTGTTGATGATCCGACATATGTGAGTTTCCATTCAAGATCTAACAGATTAGTTGCATAAACTTCGGTATCGACGGACTTTCAAAATCACGCATCTACATACCGTCTTTTAAAGGTTCAAGGCATTCAAACGTTATCTCAAACCTGTATGGCTCCGTGAAAGGTGCAGGGTTGTTTAGAACCGTAATGTTCAATAGCGATACAATCGACATTGATGAGTTCGCGTTGGTTTGGTGATGGAATTTGCTAACTACGCACACGTTGGAATCTTGTGAAACCTTCTAAGACCAACGTCAATAGTGACTAACAGTGCTATTATATATCTACGTATATACGATGAATGATCCCTAACAAGCACAGAAAGTAAACGAAAGTTCTAATTATTAAAAAGCAGAGAACTAGCGTAAATGAGTGTCAAGTTGATCCAACATAATAGAACTACTATAACAGAGAATTGGGAACCAGCTGATTACCATTCCTAACAGATTGAATATCGGAAAAGTGATTTCAAGACTTTTCCGGGGCATTTTCCGCATCGTATGGGCTTGCAGGGCTGTCCAAGCAATTTTCAGCAACGTTGACTTTGGTGGACTTGAACCTCCTCGCAGGCACCTTGTTCTCAAAAAGAATGTTAATCTCTCCGTAAGTTCTGCGCGTTGCATCTGGAAGGCGGAAATAACACCAAATAAAGGAAATCAGAAGCCAGAAAGAGAACCAAAAACCGCTCTTGGGTCCCCAACCCCACTCTCCACTATCATCCTGAACCATTCGGGGAATCAGAATGCCATTTACAATTCCTACAATATTGTAAATGGCTCTAGCAAAGCCAACAGAAGTCGCTCGGAGACCATCGGATGGTATCTCTGAAACGATGGGATACACCCCACAAGAGACACCACAATAAGAGATACCAGCAGATATTAACAGCATAATAGCAATAGCATATAAAATTGGATCAGTAGCATGAGGAATACCCAAGGCACCCACGATAAACATACCTATGCATGCACATCCCACACCGATCATGTACATCATGCGTCGCTTCAACCCACGTTCCATAATTATCCATGCTACTATAACTGCAAAAAACTGGAGCGCGTAGTTTCCGACACTAAAATCAAATGACTTATTGGGATCAAAACCAGCTTGCTCTAAGAAAACCACACTGTAGTTTACCAAAGGAGCTGTTATATTTGAGATACAGTAGGTCACAGTGACAATTTCAGTTCTACGCAAGTTGATTCCCTGAAATATCTCTTTGAAAGCCCCTAGCTTTTCTCGCTTCTCCAGAGCAGCTTGCTTTTCAAAAGTATGCGTGTGAATCATCATAGCAATCTGCTCATCCACTTCGGCATCTGATACATTCTTCTTGCTGGCTAGTCTTCGAGCTGATTTATGCGCGTCTTCAACTTTTCCGTGCCTCACCAACAGCCAGGGAGATTCTGGCGCAAAAAAACAACCAAGCGCAAGAGGAACAGGCCATATCCACTGCAATGCAAATGCGATTTTGTATGCTTTCGTAGATGTTTCGGGGAGATTCAACAGACCTCGTAGAACACAAGAGCCAATAAGGTAACCTAGTGCCCAGCAAAAGGTGACAAAAATAGTCAGATATCCTCGCAAGCCAACTGGACAAACTTCGGCAGCATAAGTAGTCTAAGGATGTTAGCGCAGCGATGTAATCGCAATCAAGATTTACTTACAGTTATGGTCTGAAATATACCCCAAGGGAAGCCTAACAATAGCTCACCGACAAGATATACCGCAAGGCTACTGGAAAAAAACTGAATGAATATAAAAGCAACAATCAGTAGCAGGCTGACGATCATGGTCCATCTGTACCCAAATTTGTTGGTCAAGGGACCAACACCGAGAAGCGCAATAATTTCTGTTGCAATGATACCAT
Organism: Casaregolazyma lundiana; assembly: GCA_030563415.1. Lineage (NCBI taxonomy): Eukaryota > Fungi > Ascomycota > Dipodascomycetes > Dipodascales > Trichomonascaceae > Casaregolazyma > Casaregolazyma lundiana. The sequence goes on along the minus strand of JAJMJF010000036.1, from coordinate 41,283 downwards.
CACTGATCGCTGTTTGCCAGGAAGCTGGTATGATGTAGGAACCATCAGACTGCTGAAAGCCGTAGTTTCTTTGGAAGCTAGGGAATCCGTAGAAGGCAGTAGTATAAGAGTGGTCGAATCCTTGCATAACAAGACTAACAGAAAAGAAAGCTGACCAGAAAATTGCCATAGGATACTTTTTTGCAGCTTCTGTGAAGGGCATGGACGTTTCCCTTGCACTGTTTTCAGCAGCACCTACCCGAACGGCCTCTGAGTATTGCTTGATGTCATTTTCCTTGTACTCCACTACCTTAGTAGTTTGCTCATTATCCAGATTTTCTTGATGTTCAATTGCCATTTTTACGAAAACAAATACATTCAATATAGAGAGAAAGAGAGTATCGGTGTTGCGGCTCTTTTTGTATCCTTCTGAGGCCCACTTTGTACCCCTCACTCGCATGGTTGGATCTTAACACCTGCATTTTAGCCGAGAAAGCGATAAACAAGTACACCAGTTATTATTTGTCATCCCCAAAAATATCATGTGTTGTAGGTTTGGATTTCTGGCTCTTTTCTGGTAGATTTTATTTCAAAATTTAATTTGGAAGCGCTTCGCAAAATAAATCAGTTCTAAAGGCGTTACCTTTTTTAGAAGGTGTTGGTTTATCATTAGCTAAACGGGAAATATAGCCCCCCGTTCTCCCATTTAGTGTTATACGTTTACAACAAGTATCTGGTTCCTCACTGTACGAGCAGAGCTCACTCGCACTTTGTGCAGCTATTTCCGTAGCATTACATCTCACGGGTATTGAGGTATTTGAAGCTAGAGAGACGTGAGCCTGACCAGTAACTAATCTCGGCAGCTACTTCCCCACGCCGTCAACTTGGGCAAACCCCGCATCAACTGATGTGGTATCCGCCTTGGCATCAGATATCACTCTCTATTTCTTTTTTCAGATATACTGGCCCCCCACGCTTGCCAAAAATTTACTAGAGGGGATAGCCATATCTTGGGCCTTCATATTCCATCTATAGATTCACCTTTCGAGTACTCCGAGTATCAATCTGAAAAACTACACTGCTTGGAGCTGTAGACGGAGCCTTGTGGACAACCTTGATTTCAATTCTTGTGGTATAAATCCCTTTAAGATCTGATAGAACATAAGTTTCTCTTGAATCAGGTAAAGAGAACAACTCACCGAGTTCGTGAACTTTGAGAGCAGCACACTGAGTGATGTGGCTTTGCTTCTAGTTGCAGTTAAGATTTCGATACCATTTGAGGCTGTAGATCGCACATAGCCTCCCTAATACTATGGTTGACGTTCGCGAGCCGGCAGGTACCGCTGATATCCAAGCCGCAGTTGACTCTGCTGCAATTAGCGATCAAGTCGTTCGCTTACATCAGGGAAGGTATATTTGTGGAACTATACAACTTCGAACTGGCGTCTCGTTGATTCTACAAAAAGGAGCGGTCCTCGAAGTGAGCAAGCAGTATAGCTCCTTTGAAAGTGTTGTCACCGAAAGTGAGTCGGAGAAATCTCGTTCGGCATTGATTTATGCCAAAAACTGCACGGACATCAGCATATCTGGTGAAGGTGAAATTTATGGTAATGGTGATGCATATTTTGCAGCAGAAGTTGACAAATTAGGTTACAGGCAACCTCACGTTTATCGACCTCGAATCATTGTATTTGAAAACTGCTCTAATATACAGCTTTCAGGAATCAACATTGCAAATGCTCCGATGTGGACTATCCATTTGGTTAGTTGTGACCAAGTTGTTGTTCATCGTGTTACAATTGACAATGACGTTACGATGCCAAATACAGATGCTCTTGACATCGACAGCTGTACCAACGTTGAAATCTCTTGCTGCGAATTCTCCACACCTGATGATGGAATATGCCTGAAGACCACAAAAAAGCCGCACAGTGCCAGACAAAAGTGCCAGAATGTTAATATTTCAAAATGTGTCATCAAATCTTATGGTGCGGCCTTCAAAGTTGGAAGTGAAACTTTTTATGATGTCTGTGATGTCCAAATCTCAGATTCCACCTTCGTTGATGCAACGCGAGGTACTGCTTTAGTTAGCCGAGATGGAGGCAATATCTACAATATTACTGTGAAAAACATCAGGATGAACTGTATCCTTTCTTCACCTTGTCATTGGGGAAAAGCAGAACCAATATACATTTCCGTCAGACACCGAGACAGCGAGATCTCTCCTGGCGCTGTTTCGAATGTTAACTATGCCAATATCAACGGCGAATGTGAGGGCGCGATTAATCTGATCAGCGATCCCGAAGGCAAAATTGACGGCATCGTTTTCGAGAATGTTATGTTGGCTCAGACCATCAATACAGACGAAAAGTACAGTGCAGACCAGGGACTGTACGATATCCGACCTCCCTGTAATCCCTGCAACCCGACAGGTATGGGCATGGATAATGCGTACGTGATGGATCCGAAAACTGGACTTCCTTTCGGTGTCACAAAATATGCAGGTGGACTTCCAGCCATGTTTTTCAGTGGTGCGCGGCCAACTAAAATGTCTAATGTTATTGTTAGACGGCCATCTCCGCTACCACTTGGTTGGAATCACGCTGCTATAGTCTATGGATAAATACACCACATACACCCACATTGTTCCTCATTATTAATTTTTTTTTTTTAGATTTGCGTGATAAATATATGAGTGTATAAGAAGAGTCACTAGATGGAAATGCTTCAAAACCATGCAATACAAATTCAAACGCTTTCAAGCTTGTATCTATTCCATTTAATTTGATTATCTATTTATCTGTACCTGCTAATTGTCGTAGTATGATATCGAATATTCCTTTCTAGCCATTCTGCACAACTGAAGAGGCGTAATGAAATCAAGTTTTCCACCTCAATTTTGCTTTAATTATAGAACCTTGAATTGGCCGTACACGGAAATTAATTTGGATTCATGAGCAATTATCCTTTTGGGACAGGCAAAAGGGTGCATCCGTCTTCCGATACCATGCCAGACGGGGATATCGGAAAAGTCAGCAAGCATGTGGGGAAGCTGCCGCGTGGGGTAACAACGCTCGATTAAGAACAGCATTGAGAAGAAGAGACGTGAGAAATTAGGAAAATACAACTATGTGCAATGTGAATAACTTGATTTAGAAATGACTTTGTCCATGTTTATGCTAGGCGTTTCATATACTAATAGTCACGAGATTATTCTAACTTTTTGAGCTCAAAAAGATCAGAAACGGAAGGTCAGCTCTTCAACTATATGAACTCGATAACTACGACATTTACTAAGAAGCAGATTGTGGCGTGTGCGGCGGGATAACCCGCTCTGGTCGGCCCCCTGACAGGTTGTGGGGGTTAAATTCGTTTCGTAATATCATATAAGTTGCTACTCGCTATTAAATTTGGCTAGGAATATCATGAACTGCTTGCTTTCCTCTCTATTCGTGTTTGCTTCCTATGTGTTGTCTATTGTCTCTGCGACAAGTTTCTCTGGTTACCCCGCAATTGATCCTAGCTTGAAACCGTCTTTTCCTAATGTGCCACCCATTAGCGAAATCGATATTACAAAGACGAAATATGATCGTATCACTCCTTTGGTAAATGGATTTCCATTCTATTATAATGGGATACAATTGCGTGCAGATAAACTTCAGGCTGTATGGAATTTAACGGACGATGAAGTCAAAACCATGTTCCAGAAGGTGGCAGATGATGGCTTTACACATGTGGTCTCCGAAGTAACGTGGCTCGACATCCAGCCTGATGAATCTTTCAATGTGACTCAGAGCACATATATCAGGGGAGGAAACTTCTCGTCAACCAACTTTCATGGGAGTGACGTGTTGAAAATTGGCTATCAGCAGGGCAATGAAGATGGACAAAGCCTGACATATATTCAATTCGATTTTTCAAGTTATAAAAAAGAAGTGGATGCGGCAAAACTTCGGATCTACGTCAATGAAAATGCTACAAACAACCTTGGTTTCTCAGCAAATCTGTTTGGAATTACCAATAACTCATGGGATGCCACCACAATTACCTGGGACCATGGTGCTCCGAATCATAACGGCGTTGATGTTAGCGGATCGCAAAATGAAGATTATTTCTTGGTATCGAGCAGTACTGCTTGGGATCCTATTCTTGGTGTGCAGTACTACGACTTTGACTGCACCAGCTTCATTAGAAACCATACCAGCGAAACTGCCAGCTTCATTCTCCAGGCAACAACCAACAGCAGCGCACAAGTGGGGGCTACTATTGATAGTTCTCCTGATGTGTTTGGGCCTCATTTGGTTTTGTCGAACAAGGGCACATGGGATTGGACATATCTCGATAAACTGCTTGGATGGGTCGAAGATGCTGGACTGAAATGTGAACTGATTTGGTTTGGAACCGACACAACTGGAGCAACTATCGACTCCCGTGTACCCTACTATGTATTCGGCTACACTAAGAACTATGAAATTGTCAATGGGAGCCCCACTCCTGTTTTTGAAAAATCGACGGATCCAGCGTATGGTATATACTGGTACTATATGGACAAAAACGACTTATCATTGAGGGCGTTGGAAAAGAATGCGGTGAAAACGCTATTCAATTATATCGCCGAGTATGACTCAGAACACGGAAATAAAAAAACCGTTATCGGTGTTGAGGTCTCCAACGAGCCAGCTGTAGCTCGATTTCATGGGAGCGCTTTCACTCCATGGCATAACCCCAAAACTTGGGGCAGACTGAATGAATTTGCTTCCGAAGAAGATTTCATTACTCGAACTATGTGGGAATTTTGTATAAACATAGCCAATGGTGTTAAAGAGTCCAATTATCCTGTATGGACTAGGACAAACGATTACACTTATACAGATGGTCCTGACGTTGTATACAACGAACTCATGCGCCCACTTGTTGGTACAAGTCTTGACTTTACTGGACTTGATCCATACCAGAAAAGTCGAGAGTTTTTGTATAATTTTGGACACGAAAACGTCACCCTGGGCGGAGTTACGCAAGTGTTCGCTTGGGGTTCGAATATGCCCGTGATCATGGAAAACGGAGGAAATTATACAGATGGAGGGAATCTCGAAATAGCTGCCTTGGCTGGTGGTGCGTTCTACTGCACTTATGAAGTGTATGGCCCTGACAATTACGGTCTGTATGTCCCAGCTGATCAGAACTCTGGTAACTTTACTCCGGTTGACCGTGGGTCATATGTAGAGTCCATCATTGAGACTAACTGGTTTTTGAAAAAAATGTCATACGATTTTGCTTCTAAGCTTCCCGTCGGCGCAGGTGGTAAAGACCTGACATTTTTCAATCTATTCAACAACGGTAGTAGTACTCAAGGTTATTTTGGAGATATTTCCATCGAATATACTTCGACAAACGATAGTATTGGAATTTCAATTGCGCACAGTCCTCTAGAGCTTATATTAGCGAGCACAGGATCGGGAACATTCACGCTCTCTGGTGTTGAGCCACACAGTCTCAGTTCAGCGCAGTCAGGTGCTTATGTTAAGAATACTTGGAAAAAGACGGCTTCTGTATCTTTCAGCGTGGTCAACAACTCCACCGAAATCACGATCAGCCCTTATACTATTATACGCCTTCTTTTCCTGCCATGTTGGTAGCGTATAACGGCTTCTATTATCAGTGAAACAGACGGGGATACATTCTTTGTGAGGAATAACTGATGAACCTGGCGTGACTACGGTCTGCTTTGATAGTTTTGTCGTATGTATAACCTTTTTTATCATATAGATTTTGCTGCACCTTGGACATGATGATTCTCTAGCTTTATCTTGGCATCAAGGTGCGTCACTGTTGCTGGTGGGCTTATCCGTCTAATTTGTTTTAACGGGCTGGTTTATTTGCTTGACTAATTGCAGGAATGCTACTAAAAAGATCCCAAAAAAACATTAATATTATACGATTATTTGTTTACAGGAGAAATATATATTGGCCTAGAAGGTTCTACAGTCATGGTTTTGGAGATGAAGAGATCTATTGAGTAGGTGTAGCTGGCAGTAGGCAAGGCACTCAGCCGTAAATGTACGTACTCGTGATACGCTTGTTCCGCACGTGTAGTATTCTGCGGAGATCTACAATAATATGTGAAAAATAGTGTTTACTTGACCGATTTGTAACGCAATAAGTATTGTAACTGAAAGAATAATTTGAATGGAATTGCATTGATAATATCCATTATCGTAATGGTTAGTTTCACATGGTGACAAAAGAACAGGAAAATTCTGCTGACATAGAAAGCAGTTAAACTAACTATGACTTCATTTAATAAAATTTTTATTATAAAAATCCGTGTGTCGAGGACCATAAAAGCAGTATTTTTATGCCGGTGTGTGATAATAACTCTCAGGAGGGCCGAAGTAGCTTTCCCGAACGCCACCAAGATCAATAACAATTTTTTGGAAAACTATACCAGATTCTAGCGACCAGATCTTTAAAGCATGGGGCCCTGCTCTAAGATGGTGCGTGGACTTTCTCATCCATACGTTGTCCGAAACGCCTTTTTCCCAATCTTCTGGTAGCAAGAGGTCTTTTGATATAGGGGCAATTTCCACAATCTGAGGTTGATCATTGTCAGCCGAAATGGCGTATCTGAGCAGCCTGGAGTTTCCGTAGAAGTTCAGGGAGGGAGAGCTATAGACAGTTATGGCGGCTTCCCCATCAGCAAAAGTCAGGAAACTAGTTTCTAAAGTTGCAGTAGAACCTATTTTCTGAGTCTTCTGAGAGTCATCTACTAAGGTTACTCCATGAAGTGTACGGCTAAGGTTGTTGATGACAGTGAACTTGGCGTCCTTATATCCATTCCTTTTCATCATGGACGATTCGATACTGATGTACCCATCAGACTCGACATAGCCCTCAAAATTTGAAGGGATACCAGGATTGCTGATGTGCAGTTTTAACCGAAATAAATCTGGCTGATATCCTCTTATTTTAAAAGAGTTCAATTCCTCTTTTGAATCGGAATACACAAGGCCGATGTATGACACGAAATGTGAATCTTTAGGAATTTTGGACCAATCAACAGATATTTTGACCCGTTGAGTTGTAGTGTCAGTCCCTGACACGGCTCCTTCGGCCCTATTTAAAATGATATAATCGTCTTTCGTGACAAGACACCAATACCATTTGGTCGAATTTGTGATAGCGGTTCTGGAAAATATATCAACGTATCTTGAGCAACCTCCATGAGGATCTAAAGGTGGTAATTCCAATTCTTTTCCAGCAAACTCATGAAAGGCGTCATCTCCTGGAATGGAGGCAAGTGTTCCTTCCGGACCCATAGCCAAAGGGAAATCTGCCGAGTCACTTTCGTCCTGAATCCAGTGAAGAGGCGGAAGTACGTCTCGCATAGGCTGCTGCCAAAACCAATTGTATCCCATATGTGTTTGTTCTACCATATGGTTCCATTTCCCACCGAGAATACTATGATATTCATCGGCAATTCTCTTATCTTTGTGAAATAATTCAAGAACACGTTTCGCCAACAAGTTCGTAGTCGTTCGTTTTTGCTCTGCATATAATCTGTTCATCGCGGCAGTTATTTTGATCTGATATAAATTCTGCACGGCTTTGATTGGATGCAGAATCAGCTGGTAAAATGCGGGCCTAAACTCCTCATCTAATTTATCATTCACTGATTGCGCTCTAGACAATAGAACTTCCCACTGAGAAAGAATAATCTCTGCTTCTCCGTAATTGATAGTACTGAATGTTTCCGGTTCGACTAATTCAAATTTCCTCCAACCTGCGTATTTGGAATAAGTATTAGCAATGTCTGCAATTTCTGCCCCATGTTCTGGTCCAAACGTTTTGGCAGACCAGTTTTCAAGCCATTCTTCAACAGAGGAAGCTGCCAATTTCTCAACGTCGTAGGCAAGAGCAGCGAAAAAGCTCATCGGTAATTCAAGAGGTTTCAAATCACCAACATTTAAAATCCAGATTCTGTCAGCCCCAGTTCTTTTTGCTAAAATGAGCTGTTCCCAAGCTCTTTGAAGAAAAACGGTATTTATCCACTTGTAACTTCGCGGGGCGCCCACATATTCGAAATGATAATATAGTCCAGCACCTCCTTGTCTTGAACGCTCATCTGCAAGAGGAAGTCTTCGAATATTCCCCCAGTTATCATCGCACCACATTAGGGTCACATCTTCAGGCACGGAAAAGCCTTCTTCAAAGTAGTCCTGGACTTCTTTATAGATGCACCACACTTGTGGGATGCCTGATATGTCTTTCCCAGGGTTAAACTCTGCAATGATCTCTCTCTGTGTAGCGACTACATTTTCCAAGAGCTTGATAGCCTCTTTTTTTCCAACTTTCAGTTCACCATCGTGATAGCCCCTCATACTAAATTACAGGTCAGTTGCCGTTGAACAGCAATAACTGTCAGAATACATACCCCAAAGTATATGTGCTCTCATAGGGCTGAGCCCTCTGGGCTCCAATCCTAAAAAATGGCTCGACATTTTCTCGATTTGTAGTCCAATCCCATTCACCCTCGCCAAATATCGGCCATTCCTTTGTAGCTCTTTGTACTGGTTCAGTGTGACTGGTGCCCATAACTATGCCATACGCATCTGCTACAGCTGGATTCTTACCATCGTCGGCATGAAACATACTGGACCACATTGCAGGCCATATATAGTTACATTTGAGTCGAAGAGTGAGTTCGAACACATGAGAATAGAATTCTGATCCAAATGGCGATCCCCATTTGCCAGCAGTTCCGAACTTTTCCCTTGCCCATTCAGTCAAGCAGGGCTCTTCATCGTTGAGAAAAAAGCCTCTATATTTGATAGAAGGGCTTTTCTGATGAAAAGATGTCCTTTCAGCATAAACTTTTGCTCGTTTTGCAGCCGGAACATCCGCCCACCAGTAAAACGGAGAAACCCCAATTTCTTCAGAAATGTGATAAAGTCCAAATATCGAACCTCTTCGGTCATTCCCCGCTATTACGAGTGCTTCCTCAACGTCTGCAATAGGTCGCCGTACCACCTGAATGGTAAATGCTTCCCACTCACCTTTAATCTTAGAAACGTCAAGCTTTCCTTTAGAAACCAAAGAGTCGATGATCTTTGACCTGCCGACTGTACCCACGATAATTCGAGTGTTTTTCGTTGGACCATCTTTATGCCATCCAGATAGATCGAAGAATTTCGGAGAACCCAGCTTGAAAGCCCCCTTATGGCCTTCCGGCAAACTATATTTATATTTACCGGTATCAGCAACAGCATTAGATATACGAACAATAAGTGCTTTTCCGGTAACTTTCTCGAAATCAGAAGCCATATCCAATGCTGCTCTCAGGACGCCCCAATGCTCACTTCCATCAAGGAGCACCTCAGCAGTCGTGATTCCGCCGATCTGAATACCATTCACAGGTGTAGAACTGATAATCATTGCGCTTTGAGAAATTGCAACTGGTGAAATAGGCAATTATACATATATATATAGTACGGCTTTTCACGAGGTGTCTGGAGACGTGGGGGTCAAACCACATGTGTCAGGGATCGATCGAAAATGAAACATAATGATTTAATGGTAATTTGAGGGTCAGAAGCACTCCTGTTTAAGAATCATAAATATATATATATTTTGAAAAATTATTAATCCAGTCAGTAGCAAAAGAATTGCATCGGCTTCACCAGCAGCTTTGTTAATGTTCTCTTGCTTAATGGCTTCTGAAGCAAAAATAGTTGACGCTTTCTCACCTTCAGCCCTGTTAATAGCGGCTTGACGATGACCCTCTGACTCGAGGATTTCAGCACGCTTCGACCGCTCTGCAGAAACCTGCCGATGCATGTGAAAGTACTGCTAGTCTATAGAGATATCAAACCCTCTATCTGGACTGGGAGTCCCGTACGCAATGACTTGTTACCGGCTATTCCTGTCAGTATTGATTTAGCTCCATCAACATGATTAGCCGCCCTGTGAAACCTGTCATGTGTTGGTTCGCCAAATATATCCTTTAGTAACTCAGGATCACCACCTCCGTGGCCTCCTTTTCCATGTGCTATTTTTGCTTCGTATGCCTCTCCGAACATCGGGCATACCATGATTTCTGTCTTGGTAGTAGCTCCTTCTTGATCACCTCCAGAATTGACATAGGTTTGCTCCACGACGTTCAGCTCAATTCTACCTTTGGTACCATTTATGTTAACCCGGAACCCCTCATAAGGTGCGTAGGCATTAAGACTATAACTCATGATTGCACCACTCTCGTAAGTAACAAGCAAAGCAAGAGTATCCTCTATAGAGATACCATCTCCAAATACGCTCTGATCTCGATAATACTGATCTTCGTGCTCTGCGTCCAAATATAGTTCTCTATGCGTTTCATTGGTTTCCAAATGAAGAGCAAATGGATCTTTTTCGGCCACTCGGCTGCCATGTGCTCTGGAATAAAATTCTGTAACACCTCTTTCTTCGGCGTTTTCTTTCCCGTAAAATTTTAGACCCCCACTTGCATAAACGGTTTTGGGCGATGTTTGCAGCCAGAAGTTGACCAGATCAAAATGGTGAGTAGACTTATGAACCAACAAACCTCCGCTATTACGCTTATCCCGATGCCACCTGCGGAAATAATCGGCACCATGGGTTGTGTTGAGGAGCCATTCAAAATGAACAGCAGTAGCTTCTCCGATAACTCCATCCTCAATGAGCTCCCGAACTTTAGTGTTATGCGGTGCATATCGGTAATTAAAACTCACTCGGACGTTGCGCCCTGTAGAATTTACAGAATCAATGATCTTTTGACACTTTATTTCATCAATTGTCATTGGTTTTTCTGTAACAACATCACAGCCGAGTTCCAGAGCCCTAGTGATATATCGATGATGAGTCCGATCGACTGTAGTGACAATGACAATATCCGGTTTCTCCTCTGAGATCATCTTATCAAACTGGTCACTCGCAAATGTGGGAAGCGGCCCTACATTGTACTGGCCAATTTTCTTATTTGCAAAAGCCATGCGAGTTTTGTTGACATCGCAGAAAGCAACCAGATCACTAGTATCTTTGAAATCTCTTACCAAGGCCTCATAAAAGAATATAGCACGGCCGCCAGTACCTACAAGAGCATACTTTTTTTTTTCAGCTACCATTTTCTCTGCTTTCAGGATGCTTGACTTTTTCTTCTTTTAGGTAAATCTCCAGTTTTCCGATACTAATTGGTAGAAATATTTCCCAGTATACACCTAAAGCGGTTCCACTTTAATGCTAACTTCACTTTTGTGTCACTTTTGTGTTAGGTGAGAGTGCAAAAGTGGGATCCTTAAAGCGTGGGGCGGGTGTTCAGTGCTGTAAAGCTTGGCCTGTGACCCCCATGCACATTAGGCTGCTGTGGCCAGACCGCTTTACAAGGATCGCCTCCATGTTTTGATCTTTTATTATCTTTCTAAAAAAATTACAGTTAGGAGCCTAAATTATTGTGATCTGGCTCCTCTGGGTCTATCTTATTTCAGGCTGCCACCAAGACACCTATATGTTCAAATGGGTCATGGGGCTCTTCAAACTCAAATCCAGTAACTGTCCTTTTGGCAGTCACGTTACCTTGAAAAGGTTCGTCTCTTGAGCGAGAACTCGGGGAAGTCGGAACAGCCGTAAATGCGGGGAATAAGTCTGGTGTGAGGTAAAACCACAATATGCGATTTTCGGTCGGTCCCCCACCTTTCCGAAAATTAATTATTTGTACTGATCGTTGCCCGCCTTTAAACCAGTCTCATTTGATTTTAGCTTTTGAAATTGTGCGATGGCTACTGAATTCCAGGAAGATATAACTAAGAGTGCCGTCCAACTGAAGGAGGACAAAGAAGAACACAATCTCAGTGCTGACGATATCAGAAATGAGGCTGTCATTAATACCGCCAGAGAGGTTAATATGTCTGTGATGGATGCTTTGCGCAAGTATCCCGTTGCCGTGATATTTTCTTCTATAATGTCTTGTGCGCTGATAATGGAAGGGTTTGACCACTCTTATATTACCGGATTTTACGGTTTTCCCGAATTCGAAAAGCATTATGGATTTGTTCAAAATGATGGAAGTTATGCAATTCCTGCCAAATGGCAAACAGCTATTTCTGACGGTGTTATTTCTGTCGAAATCGTTGCCCTGTGCTTCGTTGGTTATCTCACTGAAAGGATCGGCTACAGATGGCTCATGATCATATGCAATCTTTTGATCATAGCTTTTATTTTTATTCAATACTTTTCCAATAGTATGGCTGTGTATTTAGTTGGGGAACTGCTGCTGAGCATTCCTTGGGGCATGTTCCAGACCATCACGACGTCATATGCAGCAGAGGTATGTCCGGTGGCGCTTAGAGGTATTTTGACAATTTTTGTTCCTCTATGCTGGGCTGTCGGTTATTTGATTGGAAGTGGAAGTCTTCGTGGTCTGCTGAATATTGAAGGCACTAAAGCGTACAAGGTCGCATTTGCTCTTCAATGGATCTGGCCCGTGCCCATCATGATTGCCGCTTATTTCGCTCCTGAATCTCCTTGGCTATTGGTACGGCAAGGAAAACATGATGAAGCATTTAAATCCTCCCGCCGTCTGGCCTCCCAAAAGGTCACCGATCAGGAGATAGAGGAACAAGTTGCCATGATGGTTCATAGTCATAACTTGGAGAAAGAAGCGAAAGAAAGTCGGAGTTTCATCAGTTCTTTTAAAAATATGTTCACAGGCATCAATTTAAGGCGTACTGAAATCTGCACGCTTACTTATTGTATTCAAAATATTGCCAATCCCATTGGAAATTATGCTGTTATTTTCTTAGAACAAGCTGGAATGAGCGACAGTAAGTCATTTGATTTCAGCATCGGTGGAAATGCAATGACAGTTTTGGGCGTATTTATTGTATGGGGACTTATGACATATAAAGTAAGCCGACGAAAAATGATTCTGACAGGTTGTTTCTTTGCGGCCCTATTTGCACTAGTTATCGGGTTCCTAGGGATAGCAAAACTAACAGATGCTGTTCTATACACAATAGCCGTCCTACTTCTTGTTATAAGTCTTATTACCTCTGCGACTATTGGGCCGACAATTTACACGATTGTTGCTGAACTTCCCACGGATTCTTTAAGAACATATACTATTGGATTGGCTCGAGCTGTATACAATGTGGTAGGAATTGTTGATGGCATTTTGATTCCTCGAATGGTAAACTATGGGGGCGATGAATGGGGCTGGGGACCCAAGACTGATCTTTATTTTGCCGGTTGGCTCATTGCTGCTTTTATTTACCTTTATTTTAGGCTTCCTAACGCCACATCAAAAACATATGCTGAGATTGAAATTCTTTTCCAAAACAACGTCCCCGCGAGAAAGTTTGCAGATGCGCTAGTTGATGTCGCTGACGGTCGAGTTTTGGCAAAGATTCCTCAGGAAATTGAAATTGATCATGAAGCGTGAGTGTATTTTTATAGTTTGAACTGATCTTGTTATTATCAGTTGTGCATATGATTTTTTTGATATGATTATTCTGTACTATTTCGTGTCTGATGGCAGTTAAAAAATTCATTCTTAGACCGAGTAACTGGCTTCCAACTCGCGACATAGCCACCTCATTTGTCAGTTCAACAAAAATGTAGAGCCCATTCAATTTCGACAGTAACTATATACGTACTCCTAATACCAACTAAACTTCTCGAATTCCGACATTTCTTCCATGCTCTTTGAAGAGCTTAACAAGCTCTTCCACGGATGGAACTGTCGGGGAAGTCTTCCACGCTTCTAAAGCTCTATCCATATCTGGAGAAGCTAAAACGGCCGTAATGAATATTTTTGTTTCATTCGGAGAGATTGTTCCTTTTAACTGGGGAACAACGGTACGACCAAACATGATATTGATATTGCCGTCTGGATGAAGAATTCTGGGGGTCCTATTGTTTGAAATATCTCGAACACCAGTTACGTCTTCTTTGGTAATTACCAGAGCACTGTCCGAAGTTTTGAGCTCTTTATCAGCATGATTATCGGCACGCGGAGCACTGAATCCTCCTTCCAGACTCCTCAGTTCTCGGCCGGATTCAATAAGATGTACTCTCACATGCCATAAGCCATATGGGATGATCCAGGTTTCTACTTTTACATCGAACCATGGCTTCCAAAAAGAATAAAGCTTGTCTCCACATATCTTTGCTTCCGGGTATAAATGGCGGACTTTGAAAAGTTCTCCGTCTTCAGATAATCCGATCATGTTATCCACGGCGGCAGTATCAAATGAACGCAAATTCGACTCAACGCTAAATCCATATCTAGTAGAATATGCAAATTTGCCGTACTTCTCGGGCGAGAATCCCAGATCTTTCTGTTCGGGTCCTGATACAAGCATAACTGTATTACGAGGCTGGTGTATAAATACCAAACCAGGAACAGGCAAAGCAACAATATCTTTTTGTTGTGGAATCTTCTCTTCCGCGGAAGACCAAAAAGGATGTGATTCAGGAACCGCAAGAGGTAAAAAAGCTTTCAATGCCCAGTAAGGAGAACAAGCTGAATTGTAGCTTTCAGACATTACTCTGTTCGGATACGCATATCCAACAGATAGTATATGCGAGTCCATACTTATATTGACGTGTTTACCTGACCACCAGCGCATATTCCTAAGGAACAGACCCTTTATTTCTCCCCAACTCAAATTCCACTTAGAGGCATCACCACTGTTGAAAGCATCTACAAATGCCAAAGCACCCCAAAAACTTCCACATGCAAACCGATAAGTCAAACTACGCCCGTAAGGAATTGAAGATCCGTCATCTGAGAAAAAATTGACAAACTGAGCTGAAAAAAGATCAGCTCTCTCCAAATACGTCTTGCCACGATGTGCCTGGACAACTCGACTACCTTTCTTTAACATTGCAGCATATATGAGGCCATATACTTGCAATCCAAAAGGTGTATAGTAATCAATCCTGCGATCCTCGCCCTTTGGATCTCCATCGACATACCAGCCTTGTCCCCGATAATACCGATCGATCCGGTTCAAACTATCTTCAAGAAGACTTTCGTCAAAATCATAGCCCACTTCGGCCAAACCAAGCAGGGTGATTACTCGAAAAAATTGCCAATTGGATTCCCGGTACTCATGACTAGCTCCATTCAGCAAATATTTAGCAACATTCTCCTTCGCATTTAAGTCCAGAGGTTCCCAAATGTGCTCCTTCACTGTTGCTAAAGCCAGTCCAATTGCAGCCAATTCAACTTGTCTCTGGTCACAGTTGCCGACGTCTCCCCAATACAGTGGACTTTCGGGATCCATTCCGTGAGTTAGTCCTTCTCTATAGATAGTCCAATAAGGAAATTCACCTCCACCAATAACGTAAGGAACAATTCCCCATAATGGTCTTGAAAATCCTTCTAAAGAGATGGCCAACCTGTCGAAACGCGCCCCACTTGAATCGATCATTACTTGGGTCCCATTCTTCGAATAATATTGAATCAATGGGTCAATCAAAGTATAGAGGGCATCAACCACTTGTTGTCGGTTTGCTAGCTTACTTCCGTTGAATAGGGACATTTTAATTTCTCCTGGTGATAAATTCGTAATTCTTTTTATTTCTCCTAGTTTGCCCCCACATTTATGTGGACCTTGCCTCGCAAAATGATGCATGATCGCCAGTGTGGGGGAACTTGTTTTTTCCCCCACTCTTATTCTATACCCCTCACAAAAGAAATTATGAACTCGAGAAAATCAGCGCATTTGCCGAGCGACACTTTTGGATCCTTCAAATTTTAGCTCTTGCACCTAATGCAGATACATAATACCGGCATAGCTCGTCAGTAGACCGTTAATTTTATGTTTAGCTTCCTACGGTTTTTAGAAACGGAGATTGGTACAGAGCTGTACTAAGGTAAGCTTATTCTTCTGAATGATCCCAATACGGAACCTTTTCGCTTCCTGGGGCGTTAAGGATACATATATAAGCACTCTCGCTACAGAGATCATTCGCATTTTGTTCTCGCTATCGCTTTACTTTACTTTCCGCACAAATCGTCGCTTGAAACAATTTTGAATAGCCTTCTTTTTAAGTCCGATAAATCCGCAAACTTCCCCTGTGTTCTCGTTAGGAACGTTGGGATAAGAAGCTATCGTCAGTATGCCGAACATCTACTTGAAAGACATTGGTGATTCCAAGCAGCTTTATGTAGCGAACAAACCCTATTTGGTTTTAGGTGCTGAGCTTCATAACTCTTCTGCTGCAACGCTGGATTTCCTGGAACCCATATTGCCTAAGCTAGTGAACCTGAATATTAATACGGTTTTCACTCCAATTTCCTGGGAGCAAGTTGAGCCAAAAGAAGGCACATTTAACTTCTCGTATTTGGATGCTATGATTGAACTTTTCCGAAAGTATGATCTGAAAGTTGTTCTTTTGTGGTTTGGCTCATTCAAAAACGGCGAGTCCTCCTACACTCCTCTGTGGGTAAGAACTGACACCGAGCGATTCCCGCGATCTGTGACACAGAAAGAGGGTAAATTGTCGGTGTCTAAAACTCTTTCCGTGTTTTCTGAACAGAATGTTGAGTCCGATGCTAAAGCATTCGCAAAAGTGATGGAGCACCTCAGAGAGTTCGATGGAGAGGAAAACACTGTTCTAATGGTGCAAGTTCATAATGAATGTGGCGTTCTACATGATTCTCGTGACAGATCTAAGCTGGCTAGCTCTCTGTATCAATCTGAAGTGCCTGAGAAATTAATTTCATTTCTTCGAGACAAACTCCGAACGAATGCACTTCCTGAAACCTTTATGAAAAGATTCCCAGCATTCGGTTCTTCAGGTACTTGGGAAGAGGTGTTCGGAATGGGTGAAGACACCGAGGAAATCTTCATGGCTTGGAATTATGCAAAATATATCGATCGTGTTTGTGCTGAGGGCAAAAATGCTTATCCTTTGCCATTGTTTACGAATGCTTGTATAGCTACGCCTGAATCATACCCTAGAAATGTTTGGAAACGACCGGGACATTATCCCAGTGGTGGAGTTGTTGGCCATATGATGGATGTTTACAAGGCAGCTTCTAGCCATATCGATATATATGCACCAGATATTTATGATGCTAAATTTGAAGAATGTTGCGACACCTATCGGCATGGAAATAATCCATTGCTGATTCCCGAAATGAGAAGGGATCCGTACGGATTGGAACGGATTTTCTATGCTTATGGTTCCTGTAAAGCGATTGGGGTCTCGCCATTCGGAATTGATTCACAATGGGAAAAGAGCGTGTTAATGAAGCCCTATTACGGCATTCTAAATCAAATTGCTCCTATGATTCTCAAGGCTCAGGTTGAAAACAAGATAGTCGGCTTCCATTTTCCGGAGACTTGGACTGGCAAAAAGTTGTTCAAGTTCGGTAGTATTACTGCACACGTAGAAAAAGCACCCAGTGCTGGTAAGCCTCAATCCGGATTTGGAATCATTATACAGATTGGAGAATATGAATTTCTCGGTGCTGGGTATGGTTTTGCCGTCATGTTTTCTCATGATTCTACCAAACGTGCAGAGATTGTTCAAGTTTCGGAAGGCAGATATTCTGTGAATGGAGAATGGCAACTAGTTCGAGAGTTAAATGGAGATGAGACAGAGTCACACCAGAGATGGATTCATTTTTGGTCCACTATCGATTATGGTACTCTTCATGTGCCCAAGTACTATCCTTCGATCACGGGCGTTACCAGATGCCGTGTTTTTATACACCCTGGTGAGCTTTATGGACTTTATCCATTAGATGATTATATAACACATTAGAGGACTGCTATAGAGAATAATTCTTCTGTTATCATACATATATAAGTGATATTTCATTGAATTCTATAGAATCATCCAACTTTGTTCATTCTTTATCAAATTGGATCAGTTTCAACGAAATGGTTGATTCTCGGCAGCTTATAAGGTATAGCACTTCAATCTCTACATGAAAATTCTGAAAGCCTATACCTAAACTGCAGGAAAATCCTATCAGCTCAATCATAGTTCAATGCCTTAGCAATATAGGCGGCCTCCCGAACACCAGAAGAAATTGCACCGTCCATACCACGACCTTCGAGAACAGTATGATCACCAGCAAATCGCACGGAACTTGCACCTTCGATATATGGTGTAACAAACTGATTTTTCTGTTGTCCAACTTTGATTCCTGCATAGCTGCCTCCGAAGTATTTGTTTTGCGTCCAATCAGTCACGACCGTCTGTATCGGTTTTGGAACTGGCTCATTCTCGTTTTCACGGATTTCTTCAAGGGCTGGCAGTAAATATTCAAAAGCTTTTGAAGGATTCGCTTCCAGAAAACTAGTGAGAGGCTCGGTGGTAAATGCCATAAGCGTGGGAACACCATCAGGATCTGCAAGGTTATAGGCATTAGTGAAATTGATCGGAACAGAACCAGGTACAACATTGTTTGAATCCACCTTCGCTAGCACGGTGTAGCGATAGTAGTCTAATGACCAGAATCTGTGAGGGAATTCAAAGAGGACTTTGCCCAGTGCGCCCATTGGCTCAATATCCATGGCTTCAGCCAAAGCTGCTGGAAGTTCAAATTTGAACATTTCACGGTGAAGCGCGCCAACAGAGGCAGTCATGACAATAAAATCCGCAGAAATCTCTTCCCCGTTCTCCAGCACAACCTTGTTGGGGTATACATATTTCGCAGGGTTATCTAGTCTAATATCCGCGGTGTTCTCAGTCAACATCCAGTCGACTATCCACTTATTGCCATCCACACTGAAAGCATTTTTGCTATTACGAAGTGTTGCACGGCCCACGTTGGCTGCAGGCATGCTCTCCCATGGTATTCCAGTTCCAAGTCTCGTCGATCTAATAAGTTGTTCGGCTTGCTCACCAACGGCATCCTTAGAGCTATTATCGTCAGCAAAATCTTTGAGAGACACGTTGACAAGATTTTCAGCCTCGTCCTGAGTAATGGCAGCAAGTTTATCAGTGGCCGTTTGGACCTCCGTTGTGACGGGCTTTCCTTTCGTAATATAGAGCGTTTGCTGATCATCGAAGAGATACCTGCGGCCTTCTTTAACAGCTTTATGGTAAAGGAAGTTTTCTTCTGCATCGTGGAGCCTCGAAGCCCCCAAATCATAAGATCTTTTACCTAAACTAACAGTTTTTACGCGCCCACCAACATA
Source organism: Casaregolazyma lundiana (assembly GCA_030563415.1). Lineage (NCBI taxonomy): Eukaryota > Fungi > Ascomycota > Dipodascomycetes > Dipodascales > Trichomonascaceae > Casaregolazyma > Casaregolazyma lundiana. Next base: position 22,132 of record JAJMJF010000036.1, on the reverse strand, counting down.
GCTCTGAGCTTCCAAAACGATTATCTCGAGATCGTTCTTTTTCAGTTGCGATAACGAGCGAGAAACTGATAGGCCAGAAAGTCCGGCACCGATAACTATCACTGTCGGCATATGGTCTACTATGACTATACAACTTCTTCTGTGTCAAATAATACGTATATATATATATATGACATAGGTATATGCAACATTTTTATTGGACGAGTCTGTTCACTCGCTTATCAGTGGTGAAAGTCCGATCAAAAAGCCCGATCGATCGGGAAAAAAGTGCTATCTACCATGGGTTAGGGCTGATTGCACAAGAGATAGGCTTTTCTGTATCAGAAGGCAAACGTTAAATACAATAAATGTTCCGACGGAAATATCACTTGTTTTTTTGAAGTACAAGCATACGCCTTTACTCACTATGAGTAAAAAAGCGCAACTCGATGAAATGGTGATCACCGATGTCCAATCCGGATCAATAGAAGAGGTCAATATTGAACCTACCCCAGAGGATCTCGAGAGTTTACGCAGGGTGCGCGATAATGTCAATATTGGTCCTTTTCTTATTGCTGCAAGCGAATTCGCTGAAAGATTTACTTATTACGGCCTCACTGCGGTGATTCAGAATTACGTTCAGCTGGCTCGCAACAATGGAAGGCAAACTGGAGGGCTTGGTCTGGGCCAAAGTACTGCAACAGCTTTAAACTTTTTTTTTCAGTTTTGGTGCTACGTTACACCGCTTTTCGGTGCGGCGATCGCTGATTTATGGCTAGGAAAGTATATAACAATTCTAGCTTTCTCTTGCCTCTATGTCGTTGGTATTGCAGTTCTCTTTGTTACTGCCCTGCCACAATATATGGACAAATCTGGTGAAGGCGGACTGATTGCTTTCATGATCATTGTAGGTCTTGCTGCTGGTGGAATTAAGCCGAATGTCAGTACATTGATCGTAGAGCAGTATGAGAACACAAAGATATATGTTAAAACGTTGAAATCCGGAGAAAGAGTTCTTGTGGATCCTGCAATTACGGTTCGCTATATTTTCTCGGTATTTTATTTATGCATATGCACTGGTAGCTTATCGTCGATTGCTACTCCTTATCTTGAGAAATATGTCGACTTCTGGGCCGCCTACCTGTTGCCATTTTCAATGTTTCCTGTCGCAATCACTGCTATCATTGCAGGAAAAAAGATATATGTGAAACGTCAAGGCAAGTCTACCGTTCTCAAAGACACATATCAAATTGTGAAAATGACTATTCAAAATGGGCTGGCTCCTGTAGAAAAAAGATACGTTACAGACGCTCGAGTGTCAAAAGCTAATGATGATGTGAAATTGGACCAAGCCGACTCTGCTGATCCGGTTTCTACTGAACCTGAATCTAAGAGCGAAAGCTGGTATAACAATCCGTTTCCGTGGTGGACGAACTTTATGTCCAGATTTACCTACGATGTGGCCAAACCCTCCGTTAGACAGCGAATTGGCTTGAATAATGTGCCATGGTCAGACCTGTTTGTTGATGAAATAAAGAGAGCTATGAATGGCTGCAAAGTTCTTTTATTTTTCCCGATATTTTGGGTCGCATACAGTCAGGGAAGCTCCAACTTGATTTCGCAGGCAGGCCAAATGGAGACACATGACGTACCAAACGATTTTATGCAGAATCTAGAACCGATTACTGTCATAATACTCATCCCTCTTATGAACCAATTCGGCTTTCCGTTCCTACGCAAGATCGGATACCCTGTCCTCCCTATAACAAGGGTTTCTATAGGGTTTCTCTTTTGCGCATTTACAATGGCATATGCGGCCATCATTCAAAAAGTCATTTACTCGCGTGGGCCCTGTTACAAATACCCTGTCGACTCGCGATGTGCCGTCGGTTCAGATGTGCCCAATCATATTCACGTGGCGGTCCAGCTTCCCGGTTATGTTCTTCTCGCCATTGCAGATCTTATGGGTGCAGTAGGCGGCTATATAGTCACCTTCGATCATTCTCCAGCAAGTATGAAGAGTATTGTTATGTCTCTGTTCTTGTTGACGGATGCCGGGGGTGCAGCTCTTGGCATAGCGCTTTCCACAGTATCCAAAAACCCTCAAGTCCTTTGGCTATTTACGGGTCTAAGCATTGCAAGCTTTATCACAGCGATAATCTTTTGGCTTCTTTTCCGAGTCTACGACAAGCGTGAACTCGAGTACATAGAGCTCAATGATAAGGTGGCCACGGCCGAGCGCCTTGCTATTGGCGGTGCGCGGGATATAGAATGAGTAGCAAGATTCTTTTTTTTCACTCCTGTAAGCCCTCATTTGACCAACCTCGTTGATATCATGGAACGAAAGGCGTAGAATTAATATCAAGTTCCCCCTCTATTAGAGGCTTGACGCCCTTCCAGTAAATGGCGTTCAATCGACAGAGGCCAAGGCTTGGGAGTGAGAAACTTGCCGAATGTTTCTGCAAATTCCAACGCCATTCACTTAGAAGCGACTCACACTGTCTAGATTCCTCTTTTGTAACGCTTGTACAGAGGAGTAGCGCAAAGAAGTGGCTTGCTGAGGCAAACAATTGGCTACACCAAGCATACCAGAATGCCTTGGTGTGTTCTATCTCAAGGCTGGAAACAAATTTGTTCAACCGAATGGCCAAGCCGCGCGCCATTGAGCGATGAGGATCATCACTAGTGGCAGCAGGTTGTCCCGTACTGAATAAGAAGAGTTTCGTCAAGCCAATTTCAAATCCCAAATAGCACAATAAAAGCGATCCCGCATTGGAAAGTACAGTCGATTCAACTGATAGATCACATGAGTAGTTTAAATAAAGTTCATGAACCTTCGCCAGTAGCATTTCACTGGTGCAATTGGCCATCCGAGCATCCCTGGCTCTGTGCTTCATAGAACGCAAACTGTATACATTTTTCAACGCTTCAGACACAATCAAGCTTAGTTTGCATAATGCAAAAAAGTTCGTCGCCGGTTGGTCATTGAAATCGCCAACTGTGAGTTCATCGACGTCCACGTTATCCTCATCAATTACACTGCATCTTCCACAACAAAATGCACTCCATTTCTCTGTACAATAGACTGCCCACCACAGTCGACGACGCAGTTTCTTTTCCCATGAAGGAATATTCCAGTCTTGGCAGTCTATTGTGAGTCCCAGACTTTGTGCCAGAGAATAAACACTGGTCACTAAGTGCCAAGTGAAGGGAACATCGGCAAAATGGGGGTTCCTCGGTGTTCTTTGGAGTAGCAAAAGACCTACCTGTACAGTAGAGAGGCTAGGAAAGTGTGTCTCGATATTGTAACAGTCGTAAGCAATATGGAAAAGTCGTTCACTAGAAGGTGCACTAAACTGTTCGTAAGACTTTGCTGCCAACATCGGAGAGAACGAAACAAACGGCAGAGAGTGCAGGTATATTGCTGCCAGAAGCCCGGTCGAAACTTGTTTTTCAGATTCAACCAGTAACTCGCCGCTTAGGATAGGAAACGAGGGTTGTACGTACTCATAAAAGAGGCGAATAAGCTCAACCCTATCAGCGGGTGTCACAATGCTGTCCAATTCTGCACGATTGTTTCGGAGCTTCACATGCTCGCTCGAAAATATATTCTCAGTCAAGTCACGTGCAGAATAGACAAAATATAGAGGTATGCTTTGAGATATCTGACGGAAAGTGAGTTTGTTGAATTTGAATTCGTCATGCTCATTGTAAGGCAGCTTCGCCATGAGGAACGGATCTGATTCATTGGTCCACCCACAAAATTGAAATGTATGATCTTCTTTTCTATCAAGCGATGTGGTAATATTAGGCTGTAGAGAAAACCCGGTTTCAGGAGAACCGTCAGCATGAACTAAGCTCATTATCTGATCGGAATTTGGATCAAAAGAAGTGAAGTCCATAGATCCCTGGCCCAAAGGTACATCGGAGAGAAAATGCCGGATATCAAGAAAATCCACATTTTCAGAAACGACATGGTTATTAGGAGAATCAATCCTTTTCTTAGGAAGCTTGCTGAAGGTGCATTCACGATTGTTCTGGCGGCACATGTAACAAGGAGGTTCGTCGTCGATCCGGCAAAAGCATTTTCTCGTCTTGCAATAGTCGCAGGCCCTATACTTTCGCGAGCGACTAGGTTTTCTAGCTTTACTCATCGTTTATCTTATGGAATTTTCGGGGTATACCTTTGAGAGTCCCCCTGTGTGTTTCGGATCAGTTGATAATGATAGAGTGGGGCCGGAAAACGTTAACGATAAGAGCTTGGGAGGGATATCAGACCAGCTCACCAATGATATGGAATACATTTTACAGAATTGCGGAACAAGTTCGAGCAAGTACAATATACATTGAAGTGTAAATTAATCTTCGATATTTTGCGTTGTTGCTGATCTTCATCAAAAGATCTTTGTTCCTTATACGACCTGGTAACAGCATAGTTTTACTTCAAGCATTTCGAATAAAATTCTTTCTCTATCTTAATAATAGTGCTTTGGCAAGTTTGAAGCCGCATTCAACCTCGTATTTCATACTCTCTCACAAATCTAGCGAAAAAATATAAAATCACCCAAAGAGATAAAACCGAAACAGCTTTCGCACCCGGCGTCGCACTAAACAAACGGCTCGAAAAGTGCATTAACAATAAAACATTAGAAATGCAGCTTATGTATTGTGAAATCTTACAGCTCTTGCAAATAAGGACTTCCTGATTCCCATCAACTGTGACTAGAGGATGTATCTGAAGGTTGGAGCCTTATCTCCAAGGGCAGTGATCTCTGCATCAGAATATTTGGCAATTTCCTCTGGTGAGAGAAGGTCTTTCTTCTTGTTCTGCCTGTTGAGATAATAGTAATTCAATGCAGCAGGAACCATAGCACCAAGAATGGTGATTCCGACCGAGAACCCGAATCCAAGCGGGTATGTAGGTGCCTCACTGGTCAGATAAATGTTGGATCCAATTGGCCCACCAGCAACTGAACCTATCATCATGTAGAATCCAATGGCAGCAGCACGCTTAGTAGGATTGGGATTGTTCACAGCACACCACGATCCAAGAATAGGAGCCTGTGCATTGTAGCCAGATGCTGCCAAGAAAATGGCAAAGTAGCTGACGCCTGGAATATTTGGATGGTGGACAGTAATCCACAAGATGACGATTCCAATCAAACCAATCGCGTAGCAAGCAACAATTGGAACGGCTCTCTGCTTGGTACGGTCAGCCCAAGTGGACATACCGACAGTTAAGATGGTTGCGGCGACGTAAGGCGGGGTACTCAACGCTTGAGCCTTGACGTCAGTATATCCCAAATTTTTGACCATGGTCGGCAAGGTATAGCTGAGAGAGTAAGTCGCGACACCGGCTGCAGTGAACAACAGTCCTAACAACAGGACACTAGGGTCCTTAAGAACCATGAGAAGATCAGCCATGCTGAACCTCTCAGTCATAGCAATTGGACCGGCAATAAACTTCTGTCTGAGCCTAATATAACGGAACTCTCTATCAGAAAGTCCCCACATGGAGGTGCTATCTTGGGGAAGACCAGAGATGACAAGATATCCGCAAAGACCAATACCGACAGTGATGATACCTTCAATGAAAAAGATCCAGCGCCAAGACGCCCAGCCGCTATTTCCATCAAGATTGTGAATACCATAAGCAAGAACACCAGAAAATGCACCAGCAAGAGTGTTTGCACCGTAAAAAATCCCCATTCTCTTGGTGATTTCCTTTGGAGTGTAATAGCAAGACATAATGTAATACGCACCAGGATAAATCGCTGACTCGAAAGCACCCAAGAGAACGCGGATCACGATATACTGATGATAGTTCTTCACCCAGGTTGTGCACATGGCGACGACGCCCCATATCGTGACCATAGTCGACAATACTAGACGTGGGCCGAACCGCTTGATGCCGACACTTGCAAAGGGCTGGCAAACACCGTAAGGAAAAAAGAGCACCATGAGAGCAATATTGTACTGCTGGCCAGTCATGTTGATAGCTTCCAGAAACCCAAAGAGCTTCGCATTTCCAGCGTTGGACTTGTCAATGGAGCACCACAGATAGCACAGGCTTAGATATGGAATAATACGCAGATCAAGCTTCGACATCAATTTCTTTCTTTCTTTAGCATGTTCAGCGAAGTATGCCTCATGCTGCATGTATTCGGCATATTCGTCGTCAGCCTCAGCCACGATTCCTTCGCTGGGTTCACTTGTGCTCAACTCCAGATCACTGACGCCTATAGGCTCTTTTTCCACAGAAGACATTCTGCAAGCCTTTAATTTAAGCAAGAAAAACGACGGCAATATATGGAAATAAAAAAATTTGTGTCAGAGTGCGGGGTTCTATATATTTATTTATACTTGGCAGATCCAGTCCTGTCTCAAAAGAGGTCGCTCTATCTGCCTAACCCTTGGCCCTAAAAAGCGATATCAATCACAACTGATTGGCCGTGCCCTATCTGCCGCAAACAATAACCAAGCACAGAATCCCAATGGCCGAAATCGGGCTCAAAGTCATAGTAGTATTTTCGTGAAAAATTTGAGGTGCGTTATCCCACATTGCAAAAAGATAGATAAGAGCCCCGAGATAAATGCTATTGGGACTTGTCGGAACTGGTTCCGATCCAAGCGCCGAAGAGATTCTTTGGCAGCCGCGCGGCTCCTGCAAGCATAAATACAGATCTCCCGACAGCCCTTCCGATAGTATCGGAACTTTCTCCCGACAGCTTATGCCGCCCACGTACCGCTACAGACTCAGAAGCTGCTACTGAAAGTGATACTGATACTGAAAAACTTGTTCAGCTGATAGCGAGACGCCGCATTTTTTTTTTTTGTTTTGGCCAGTGCCCGGCCCCCGCGAATGGGGAACCCAAAAATCAAGGCTGCATGCGCCAGCTGCCAGCAGAGGAAGCAGAAATGCGACGGCGCACAGCCGTGCTCTCGCTGTGTAAAGTTGCGCAGGGAATGCGTGTTTAGCAGTAACTCCACTGTGCCGGAGCCACGGCCTGAGGCATACGCCAACTCCGATGCCATCTTCGCGATGCTGCGAAGGCTGGAGGAGCGAATCACCGAGGTTGAAGTGCTCTGTACCGATGGTGACAACGGCTCGAGGCCTTCTAAGCGGCCAAGACTACAGATATCTTCTCCTACAATACAGAAAGCTCAGTCTACGACTGAGGTCATGTCAAATATTCCAACTGCGGCCCAAAGTCACGACGGGGTTGTAATCAGCCAAATGTCTCTTAACGTATCTCCAATGATGGCTATTAAGAACATCATGAGCCGAGGAGAACCTGCAAGGACCAGAGATAGCGGCGACAATATCAAGTCCCCGCTTCCTTTCTTGAGGGCCCTTGATCTTCCTGCGGCGGCCGAGGAGGACTGGACTCTGGACCCAGTTTCACTCAACATACTTACCATTACCCAGGCGCAACAGTTGGTTAATATTTATTTTGAATCGTGCCACCCCATGGCACCACTAAGCACTAAAGAGTTGTTTCAGGATGCGGGGGTAATTCGGAAACACTCTACTCTCCTTTTTCTCACAATATTGTCGGTTGCTTGTCGGTACGGTCCGCCCTCACTAATAGGCTCTTCTGTTTACTCTGATATTGTCTTGCTTTTGGATTATCACATTTCGCAGACGGTCCTGTACTCAACAGATGAAGTCAGTGCTGAACTGGAAGTCATGGAGGCTTTCCAGATTTGCGCACATTGGATGCCTATTTCCAAAAAGGTCCCCTTTGTCAAAAGGTCTTCCTGGAATATGATAGGTTTAGCAATTCGCTGGTCAAAATACATTGGGCTGGAAAATCGAGTGGTAAGCGCCTTTTCCAACCCGAATCCCTCTCCAACCAAGGATGACTTCCGTAACCTGAGAGTGCTCATGAACCTGATAAGTCTGGACTATCAGTTCATGCTCTCGTCTAGAAGACCAGTTTCAATTGATCCAACACCATTTGTGTCAACAGCTAAAAAATACGTGCTTCATCCTAACGGAGATCCGGAAGATATTAAGCTGGTTGCTCTCAGCGAATTGGCTCTCATCTTCAATTCAGCATTTGATCAGAGCGGTATTAGTGGGAAGCTTGACTGGTCATCTTTGAGTCTGTTGAATTTCAAATTAGATGAATGGGAATATAACTGGAAAGCCATATACGAAGCTCATATGCCCATGAAACTCAACCTGGCTCAAATCCCTTTTACATCCCTACGATGGTATAGACTTGCACTCAACACTCTGCCCCTGAGACTGCTGTTCTCTGCAGACAATGCTATAGCGACGTTGAACGATCATGGATTTAAATGTCTGAATCGCAGCATCAATTCGGCGGCAGAAATGCTGGCATGTTTCATGACGCACGTTGACAGGGATACAGTTCAACTAGAACACCGTGATTTTGCCAATGGCCAGTGGAGAAGCTATAAACCCAATTCGAAGCTAATATCGCAATTTCGATTTTCTATTGACTCTTATTGGATGACCCATGTTTTCGCAATCGCCTTTCTGTGCGTGCTGTACTCGAGAGGAATCATCAATGACAGTTGCGAATGCCTCATAACTATTGATAATGTGGACACCTTTGCTTCAACGCAGCAAGGACTCGCACCTAAGTCGTCGTCTTTGCTAATGGTGCTTTTGAACGTTGCTAAAGAGATATTTTCTCTAGACAAAAACTACAATGAGGTCAATTCGTGGCGGCACAGCACATTCTCAGAACTGGCAGAGTTGGTAAACGATGTGCACGATTCCATGACACGTAGTAGCCCTGTTAATTACTCCGCTGTTAACGAAATCTTTCGAACTCCAGTCAATATGGTCGTCGACTGGGACTCCATTCTTGCAGATCATGCCGCATCAGGCTTTGGTGAGTCCTTATTGGGTTGATACGGAAATTTCTTCCGCCAGTGCAGGGCAATTTCCTCTCTCGTGGAAAACCAAACGCCTTCCTTACTTTTAGCATATTCAAAAAACTTTCTCAGTCCGTTAATGCGTCCCGGGCGGCCAGCAATCCGTGAATGTAGCCCAATGCTCAGCATTTTGGGACGACCGGCACATCCTTCGCGGTAGAGCTCATCAAATGACTCTTTTAAATATTCAAAAAACTGATCACCGGTAGTGTAACCCTGGTATCCAGCGTTTTTGTAATCATTGGTGTCCATAACGTACGGAATAATGAGCAAGCCCTGGTCTGCGCTTCCTCCCGGGTATGGGATCCAATAGGGCAAGTCATCGGCGTAGGAGTCAGAGTACCAAAGCAATGGAAGATTTAAATCAGAAAAGGCCTTGGCGAGCAAGGAACGAGATCGCTCCGACGCTTTGCTACTGATCATGCCGTAATACCAACCTCGAGGCGGCCTGCCAGCTGTTTTGGTAATTGCCTCAATGCATTTGTGAATGTTGTCTACTTCTTCCTCAACAGACCATTCAGAGCGATCAACCCACCTCCAGCCATGAGAGCCAACTTCGTGGCCGTCCTGGACGAACCTCTCTGCGACTGCTGGATTCAGCAACACTGCCTTTCCCACAGCAAATGCGGTAGCTTTGACGTCATATTCCTTCAGTAATCGAAGAATTCTCCAAATTCCGCACCTGGACCCATATTCGTAAAGCGACTCCATGTTCACGTTCCTTTGGCCGTCTGTCAACGCCGCAACACCAGGACCCAACTCGCTTGCCAGCACTTCGGTTGTGCTGTCACCATTTATGGGAGTCACTTCGCTGCCTTCCTCATAATTAACGACAATCTGAATTGCAATTTTAGCATTTCCGGGCCATTGGGGATCTATTGAATCCTCTCCATAACCGACAATGTCCCTGAGGCCGTATTCCATAGAATTCTGCTGCATTTTTAGTATCGCAGTTAAGAGAGCACCTTCTAGATATGAAATAGCAGCGCAGCGCATCTATAGGGATTCGAGTGGCATCGGAATTAGTTGTCTGCACAGGGGGTTTCATCATCGGGATCAGCTCCGAAACCCTTATCAGTAGCCACCGATAAGATCTGCAAAAAACTTGCCCAAAGTATAGGCTCCGGCGCGAACACTCTTTTTCGGAAATTGAAGATTCCAAATGTGCAAGCTAGCGTATATAAGTTTCCATGACTGCAACGATTGTACAGAATCTCAAAGAGAGCGGATATACTACTGCCATTTTCGTTTTCAAGCTTGACAAAAGATGACTGCTTCAGCAAAACCATTTTCAGAGGGTATTTTGGTCCCGCTGCCATGCTTTTTCGATATCAAAGGTGAGGTTGACTACGAAGCATATGCTGGACACATTAAAGACGTGTGCAAATACGGAGTGTTTCCAGTTGTGTCTGGATCCATGGGCGAAGCTGTACACCTTGACCGAGAAGAGCGAAAGCAACTCATCAAAACAGCTAAGTTAGCCCTCCACGATATAGGGCTCGACGAAATGCCCATAATGGCAGGTGCCGGTGCTACTTCAACAAAAGAGTCGCTTCTACTGGCTCACGATGCAGCTGAGGCCGGTGCAGATTCGCTGATTGTGATCCCTCCAGGCTACTACGCAGGAGCTCTTGGTCCTGAGGCACTCAAGAGCTATTTCTTGGATATTGCAGAGGGCTCAACCCTGCCTGTTTATATGTACAACTTTCCAGGAGTTTCCGGTGGCATTGATATGTCTAGTGATCTCATTGAGGACTTGGCTCACAGCAGTGCCAATATCTGCGGAGTGAAACTGACATGCGGCTTGGCTGGTAAGCTTGGTCGAGTTGCACAGGCCACCAAAAAATTGCCGGAGAGCAGGACTACCGGGGTCCCCTTCACGTGCATGGCTGGATTCATTGACTTCCTGCTGCCTGCTCTTTCTGTCGGAGGCAAGGGCTCGGTGACTGGAGTACCAAACTTTGCACCCAAAACCTGCATGAAACTCTGGAGCCTTTGCAAATCAAAAAATGCGAATTATCAACAAGAGCTAGACGACATCCATTATCTGGTGTCGCGAGCCGACTGGGCCGCGTCATCTGCCGGAATTAGTGGTATGAAGGCATTGCTTCACTCACTGAAAGGCACCGGTCCGGATCCAAGAAGGCCACTTCTACCTTGCACAGCTGAACAAGCAGAGAAGTTCATCAACAATACAGCGATTCAACAAATCTTGAGCTATGAAAGCACCTTGTAGAAGAAACACAGACTGTAAGAAAAAACAAACTCGCGCACATATGCCTGCAAATATAATTATGGTAGGTTAATAAAACTCCATCGCCGCCATTGCACATAGCTCCTGATGATCGACCGTTTTATCCACAGCACAGCTCATCCTCTTGCAAGCCAATAATGTCTCTTGATTTTAGTTATCATTGTTTACCTAATAATAATTCATGCTGTTATCAGCTCCGACACCCTTCCGACAAGCCACTATCGGGAGTGATCAGAAGCTCCGACAGTGCTCCGACGCGAAAGGTTGGTGCAACAGAGATCATCCCGACGCAGACCGATAACAAACGCATTGAGCCCTCTGCTGATGTTGGGACAATAATATATAAAGAGCTCAGAAGAAATACCTTGGTGATGATCCAAACAAACATTCTCAATTTGTCAAAAGATTCAAGGAAGAAAAATGGCACCTGGAGCCATGATTAACGAAACCAATAACTTAGGCGAAGAGCCTGTGCCTCTGTATCCTGATTACATGCCATTCTATGACCCCTTGGAGAAAGTCGCGGACCAGGGCCCATTTGAGCATGACGATCCTGCCGAGAGAGCAGACCCAAAGTTGCCAATAATCTCTTCTATAACCAAGAACGTCAAGAAGCTTTCTCCTGCTATTGGAGTTGAGCTCGAGGGTGTTCAACTGTCTCAGCTTGACCCGGCCGGTCTTGATGAGCTCGCCCTTCTGGCGGCACAGAAAGGTGTGATTGTGCTCAGAGATCAGGAATATGCGAAAATCGGATTTGAAGCTCAGAAGAAGATAGCCGAGCATTTTGGACCGTTGCATATCCACGGATGGGCTCCGCATCCGAGAAATGGTCCACCAGAGTTCATGATCATTTATGACAACAAGGAGGACTTGAGAGTGCGCAAATCGTGGAAGGGTCGGTCGCCAGTTCAGTTCCACTTCGACCAGTCAGCTGAGCCTCAACCACCAGCTTGCACCATTCTGTGCATGCTCGAGTGTCCACCTGGCGGAGGCGGTGACACTATCTTCTGCAGCGGTGTTGCTGCCTATGAAAGACTTTCGCCTAAGTTCCGCAAGAGACTTGAGGGGCTGCGTTGTTCCTACTCTAATCAGATGGTAGCCAACTTTGAAAAATCCAACAATGGTGACAACGCAGTGATGAGAAGAGGGGTCATGAGATCGGTGCATCCAATGGTCGTTGTTCATCCCGTCACCAAGCAGAAGTCCTTGTTCATCAACCCAGTTTACACTGAGAGCATTATTGGAATGCAAAAGGAGGAGAGTGATGCACTTTTGGGGTTCTTGTACTCGCACATTATAAGAGGGCAGAACTTCCAGTGCAGAGTCAGCTACGAAACCGGTACTGTTGTCCTCTGGGATCAGAGAGTGACTACTCACTCTCAAACTCTTGACTATCCTCTCGACAGCGGCCGCCGACACGCGTTTCGTCTGACTCCTCTAGGAAACAAGCCAATTCCAAGCAAGGAGGATGAAGATGACGAGCAGTTGGATGCTTATCTCTATGAATAAATGGCGCTTGTAATTTTTGAGCATCATATCTTGATGTAAAGCCTTCAGCATGCAGTAGCATACTGTAAACAAATATAATACATATTCAATTGAAAGGCCATTAACTTGTATGTTTTCCGAGTACGCACATTTTGACATGGCTGCAAAGATGCGTGCGAGTTTAGCCAATGTTCGAATGTATGGGTTGTTGATATTCAACGAAGGATTTTGTCCCTCAAATAACTTCATAGGAGCATAGCTTTACCCCGTATCTAGTATACTCATAACAATATGTTAATACTTTCGTACAATACTTGAATCTGACGAAACAAAATTCTTTCTTAATAATAATGCTTTGTCAAGTTTGAAGCCGCATCCAATCTCATATTTCATGCTGTCTCACAAATCTAGCGAGAAAATATAATGTCAATGTGCCTTAAAAACATCCTGTTAGAGAAAAACATAAGCAATTGGAAAATCCAGTTTGAAATCGTAGGGCTTCCCATTATATATGTGAAGTTAATCCCAAAGTACGGGCCTTCAGCTCACTGAAACAGTCGCCCATTCTACCCTTTATCAAATATAATTTGCTCTGATATGGGCCGTCCCATAATATTGCATTGAGAAATTATAAGTTTAGCTGCATTGGTTTAGCTGCCATCCAAAGAGGAGATAAAACCGGGACAGGCTTGGGGGCCGTTAATGCATTAAACAACCGGCTCGAAAAGTGCATTAACAATAATACCTTCGAAATGCCATTTACGCATTGTAAAATCTTACAGATCCTGCAAATAGGAACTTTCCCGATTCCCATTCACAGTCAAATCCCAGTTTTGTTCGGCATGCACAAATAGGCATCCCCAAACTGATCCTTGCACATTGAAAATGCTTGTAAAAGTAAGATTTCCCCAATGGAATAGCATCAAATGCAGATCATATATAATATATATAAATTGGGGAAATCTTGCGGTGCCTAATCGGAACTAAACCATCACATCCCACCACAGTGCTTTCGGTTACACTACTCCCAGGTAGTGTATAAGCATAAATAGGCTCTGATCCATTCTGGTGTGTTTATTTTACAACCGTGCTTGACATCTGATTTTTTGCGAATCCGTATTAATTTAACCTTAAACCGCTTGGTACTTACAAGCTCACGGAACAGTGAAATTTCGGCACTAGAGCAAAAAAAAAACCAGATCAAAGCATTCACTGGCAAAATAAACTGTCACAGTATTCTTCACTCAGCTTGGGAGTCTCTGTTCTAGTATGCTTGGATATCGCGTCCAGGTTCTTGTAGTTGGCTGCTAGTACCTGTTGAAACGGTTGTAATCAAAAAGGCTGGATTATCAAAAGATGCAACAGATGCCAGTAATATCAGAGTATGGCACAAATGGCCAGCAATTTCATTATGGTTTCACATATGGAGATATGGAGGATGGTCTGTTCAAAGGAAACACTGCAGCCGATGATGGTCTAATAGACAGTAAACCTAGCCGACTAAAAACGCCTTCTTCGTCTTTGACCATGTATACCTGTAACAGTCTGGAGGATATAGCTGACACTTCACATGACACGACGAAAGACGAATTAGCACTAGGAAGAGATGTGCCAATGAGAGAAGATCCGCAGTGTGATAAATTATGCGACAGTAAGGCATATCGGCACGATGAGATGAGCAGCAATTTGAATATATTTGACAAGTTTGAGATGAAGGAAGTCGACAGTGCTGCTAAGAGTAGTGACGCCTTGGATTTGTCTGAATACTTTCTAGGATCATCGGGCAAAGCGACCAAGTCAAGGAGGCCCCAGCAGGCCGATAACTCGAATATATTTACGGAAGCTGGCAATGAATTTGATGATGGATATGTTGCCAGAACGAGTGACCTTGATCCGCAAAAAAGTGGAAGCTCAGCTGGTGACGGGACAACAGAAGGAGACAGCAACTGCAGCATTGTAAGCCATTGCAGTAATAGCAGTAATAGTAGTGACGAGTACCTGTCATTTGGTATCCAAAATGACCTTATGATACAGCCGAATGGCTTTTTTGGGTTTCCTCACGACGTTAATGGCAAGGTATTTGGCAACGAGGAAAATCTAGACCTTGACATGTCCTGGCAAGATAGTAACGGCATGACAACAAAACGAACAGTGGAGAGCAAGCTGTCTCCAGACTGTATAGAAGCAGGCACAAGTATATGGTCTGATGAACAAAGCAATGAGTATTCAAACATGTATCAAGAATACGATGAAGAAGAGATGGTGAAAGTGGGATCATCAGTGGGCCGACGAGCAGCAGCAAAACAGGCTAGCAGAATGTGTAGAGTTCGCAAGATTAGCACAGCCTCGTCGAAACAGGCTCAAAGAGGCACGACGGTGACTTTGAAGCCTCCATCATTTGCAGAGGGTCGGGAAGATATAGGGACGTTTGGGTTTATTAATCTGCGGAAACCAGGAGCATGGACTCGGCTCAAGCCTGGAGAGGACGATGATAGTCGGAGAAAGCGGGTATTAGCTCGGGTCGAAGCGTGAGATTACATCAAGGAAGGTTATCTCGGCCACTTCAATCATTTTAGGCAATGTGATGGTTAGTGAAGCCGTGAATACTAAAAGAGGAAGGCGTTGTCAAAAGAGTCAAAATTATCCTGTTTGGGACAAAAACAATTCAACGTTAGGATCGGTGGGGCTTTAAAGTAACAAAGCTCCTGTTGTGTTTTTACGAAGAAAACCAAGGTATTTTGGTGGGAGGATGGAAATAATGTGAAAGCTTTTTTCATCAAGTTTTTTTTTTCTATGGCTTAGAGTAAATAATAAAAAGGCGCATTTGTTTTAGCTAAATTGTAGTTGATGCATAAACGGGTGGAAAGTTGTATTTGTGCATTACCCATTTGAAAGACAACTTGTGCGAAAAGGGTATTGATTTCTCCTCTTCTTCCACAACCTAAACTTGGCAAAGGACAATTGAAATCTAAAAGGCGCACAAACTAGACGCATTTTTTTTTTGATACACATTTTGCCGTAGTTTGATTTCATATCTACCAGACCCCGCACTTTGCTCTTTTTGGTGCTCATGGGTTCTGTTGCACTATTTGTCCACCCATCATCTCCAGGCCATCTGGGATACCAAGAACGTAAACAAGTTGCCGATGCCGAGCGGGCTTCGCCTCAGACGAGCCTAGCAGTTGACAATCGTAATACGGATCACGGCGAAGACAGCCAGAAACTACCAATGCGCTCTCTGCGAAACATCAAGCTGCCCGGCAAGCCGCGCAATGCTGCTTCCAAAGGCACTATGGTATCATCCACAACTACAGCGCCAGAAACCAGCAACGCCACGCAGCCTCCCCTGTCAGACACATCTGAATATCACGGATCTGGAACCGGAGGCGGAATTCCTGGCGCCGGCAATTCGGACGATCCTGGCGGTAATGCCAAAAATGGTCAGTCCGACGACGCTATTCAAACCTCCTCCCAACCTGACAAGTCTGCAGCACATTTGCACAATTCGGCCAAGATTACCGGCAATATTGCGAACGAAGGTCCATTAGCAGCAGCTGGGGATCCTTTACAGAACGGCGAGAGGTCTGGTAGGACAGCTGTGGCGACGGAAGCAGCCAGTAGTCATCAAAGTACATCTGGACCTGCAAATTTTGATTCGACCGTTGTCTCGGGCGCAGATCATACTGTCAACCCGCAAAACAAGGAGTTCCGATTCCCTCCTTCTCCGAGTGGCTCGACGACTTCTCTTGCAGGACTGGGGATAGGGCCCATGGTCTCTGGAAAACGCCGGCTTGAACGTTCCACGCTCACCAAGGATGAGACCACCACTCCGCCGGCCGCTGAACAGGAGCAAAATCCGCCAAATGTACTGCCGCATACCGATACTCCGCAAAACTCTCCGCCGCTCGAGTCTGGCGGTTCCAATCTCAGCAGAGCCGACAGTGCCTTGCTGTCATCTCTATTAGGCACCACGGTAACTTCCTGGAACTTTTCCGACGAATCACTAGCCATGGCCTTAAAGCTCAAGTCAGAGCAAGAAAAAACAAAACAGGAACATTATCGGCTGGAAGCTAGACGGAAGAGTCTTAAACTACTGTCAGAGGCCATAAATTACAACATTCCTCCCGCCGCCATTCCTGTTCTCTTTCAGTACCCTGAAGAAGCTCAAGTCCAAGCTGCCATAGATTCTGCAGCAACTAGCCCATCAGGGAAAAAGCCTATTATTACTGCTGCTCCGGCTGCAGGAGTGCCAACTACATCATCGCATCCACAGCTCGGGCCGCCAATCAATTTGAGCCCTGTGAAGGAGACGGAAACATACGTTCCCTCACACCAGAGAAATATGTCCCTGCCAAATCAGATTTACATTGACACTCAAATGGGAGCTGCACAGGCTATGCCACCACGTGGTGGTCGGCAGTCTCCATTTCGGCCTGGCCACCATCATCATGCTGCATCTGTTTCTTCTATCAATTTTTCTCCAGTACGACAGCCAGCTGGACTTTATGGTGCTCCAATACGGAAGAGCGTGCCCGGTGGAGCACAGCGGCCTCCTTATTTTCAGGCGCCGCCTCCACAGCAACCTCAAACGGTTTCACCATCATCATCATCTAATTCTTTGCATCACATTATTCAATTTCATCACTGGCAGCCTAACCAGTCCAAAGGCAGCGTTTCACCGGCAAAGAGGGAGGAGGATAACCAGTCTGTCAAAAGAAGACGTAGTCTTGTTGGAAGTCGAACAGGGTCACCAACTTCCCGGGCGGAAGCCGCTGCAGCTGGCGAGCTGGCTAGCACCACGGGGGCCTCTATTGTTGGTAGCACTTCCCCGTCATTAGCATCAGTAGCTGCAAGCGCGAGTCGGCGAAGGTCACTGCATAGTAGGCATCGATCAGAAACTGCAATTTCTCACCCAGCTGCTTGGACGCTGGCGTCTCCTCGAAAACAAAATTCCATTCCTGAAGATTCAGGTGTGGACATTCTTGCGACTGTAGCAACCGAGTCTGAGTCTTCTTCTGGTAGGCCGGTAAGAAACGTGTCAGAGCAAGGGCGACCTGATGAAAGGAAGCGCAGGCATAATGTTGGATTCATGATATCAGAAAGCTAGAGCTTTTTGTTATAACTTCTATTATTTATAAATGGCTGAAGTACAATCATGGGATTATATATATATTAACATAGTTTGTTTGGTTCCTGAATTAGGACCGGGCATTTTTTAGCGATAAATACGCATTCCAAAACACACCGATTGTTGAAGAAAAAGGAATCTGTAGCGGGCCAGGAATAACGAGGAAGTTGAGGAATTGTGCAAGTGGCCAGACTGCGTAGTTTGCAGCCAATGTAAAAGGGTAGACAGTCTTTAGTTTATGGCCAACAGCAGCACGGTCGCCACCTTCCATCACCACAGTCATATAAGAGAGAAATGCAGCCAGCGAAAGCGGTGAATAGCACAACTGATCAGTAAGAACACGTTTCAGAGCTCGAAGGAATGCATTGTCTTCCTGATAAGATGAGTTGAGAATTGCATACCAGGGACTTTGAAAGAAGGATATAATGAAGCCCCAAACTGAAAACAGCGCCAACCTTCGAAATGCAAAAGCTTCTGCTCTTTTTCTAGATCGAGCAGCCTCACGCTGCTGAGCTCCTTCATTTAAAATATCATGTTCGTCCGTGTTGTCAATTCCTAATTCCAGAAGGTCATCGTCGGCCTCGTCAAGAATTATCCGCCTTGGACGTCCCTTTTCCAAAATGTATCGCACAAAAAATATGCTGGAGTTCTCCTGCGGTTCAGGAACAAATGCTGTCATGGCTGATAACGTCTGAGCAAGAGTATCAGCGAGCCCGTATAGAAGAAGGTTAGAGGTGATTGTGGTAACCAAGGCATGCTTCTGATAAAGAACCTTGAACTTGAAACTAAGGCGGGCTAAGAATAATGAATATATGACTATTATACACCAGTTGAGGACGGGAATGCGCAGAATTCTATACTGAGTGAACCAATCAGCTATATCGCTGATAAGATTATTGATTCGAGCTCTTATGCCTTCTAAGACAGTTAGATTCAGTTCCATTGAATAAGAAAATGTCTCATGCTTTCACTCACCTATTCCGCCTGACCCCTCATGATAAAATGAGAAGGCCGGTCTCATGTCCGAATCGCCTAGGGATACCATCGCATGGAGTGTGGCACGGATAAAGCCATTCGGGAAGTTGAAAGGTGGATTGATTAAGGCTCATCAACAGTGCAGTGCTTAAAGGCAGAGATAAACCAGCGAATCTGATCAGTAAAGTCTAGGAAACAGCGGTGGAACGAAAATTTTTCAAAGCAATTTATAATGTGAAAATGAAAAGAAAAAAATATATCCATATCACCCTTATTAAACGTATATTTACGGAAACTTAGCCTCCTAATATTGCGGCACGTGACCGTTTCAGCCGTGCTCTGCGTAATTCTCATCACCACTCAACTTCGGACTGTTAGTTTTTGTCAACTGTGCTTTTCACTTTCCCTCAACTTAACGAGAACTTCACCATGTTGATTCCCAAGCAGGACCGTGCAAAGATCCACACTTACTTGTTTAGTGGTATGTATAGAGGGATAGAAGAATGCTACGGCGGTAGAACATTGAGCTAACGTTCACAGAGGGCGTCATTGTCGCCAAGAAGGACTTCAACCAGCCCAAGCATGAGGATATAGACACCAAGAACTTATATGTAATCAAGGCTATGCAGTCTCTAAACTCAAAGGGCTTTGTCAAGACACAGTTCTCATGGCAATACTTCTACTATACGCTGACTGACGAGGGCGTTGATTACCTTAGAGAGCAGCTGCATCTCCCCGAAGAGGTTGTCCCTAACACTCATAAGAAGCCTGCTCGTTCCGCTCCTGGTGGACGACCCGACAGAGAAGAGCGACGACCACGTAACTTTGATGACGGTTACCGACGACGAAACGAGGGCAAGGACTTTGCCGGATCTCAAGCTCCTCAGTTCCATTGAAGCAACCAGCAACGGAGCAGTGTTTGGTGTTAACAAGTACCATTTGAAAAATCATCTGGGCGAAGTATAGTTTTATCTTTATAATGTGTTATATATGCTCGCTCTCGAATTAAAAATGTCATGAATAACAAATTGTAAATTATGCTCTTTTAGTTCCCCACAAGTAGCGTTAAATAACCGCCAATTGTCAACAAAACCATCGAAATCCGGCTTCAAAGTGCTCAAGAGACTGCTAGGAAACTGGAAAGGCATGTATAGAGTCAGTAGTGTTAGATTGAATGTTCGCCTCAGCCGGCAAGGCGGTACTCGTATTTGTCTCCCTGGTTAGCTGACTTGTTCTCAGGCGTAGGAGGTGTTGATACTGATCACCTTTCTTCTTTTCCTTCTATAATTGATGCTGATTGTTTATTCCAAGACAAAAAGCACGCTCGGGAAGCCATTGGTTTGAATCCTGAAGGTTTTTCCTCCCTATATGCTGGATATGGAACAGTCAACGGCTGTTTCAGCTGTGTCCTATGTTTCTGAGAAAGGCATCGTTTTTAACAGTCATCATTTCAAGGATCATGAGATAAAAGCTGTCTTACAATCAGTGATGCCCGGTCTGACTTTAATAAACCAACCTGGCAGTGTCGAAATGGAAACAGCTTTAACAGCTCAGATCACTTTGATGCTCGCAAGGAATTTTCCCAAAGAAGGCACCATGGTGGTCTCCAAATCAAGAAGTGTTTTGAAACGAGTTTTCCTACAACTACGTCAACTGCATGTCGACCCTATGGGCATGTTGTTTCTGGCAAGCGAAGACTAATATCATGATGAGTTTCAGCACCTACGAAAGAGCCTTTTAGAACAAATCGATAGGCTGGCTCAATATCTGGGTATCCCTGGAGCATATGGAGATTCATGCTCTACCGCTGCATCCTTGTATGAAGCATATATCAAGCCGGTAATGCATGATTCATCGCCAGATCCCGAAGCTAGAGCAAATATCATCAAATTTTACACAGGATGCTCTGAAAATGTGACTCTTTACCGGCTCTCAAAGCTATTCAGTGATTTGGATCGCATTCGTCCACTAGAAATTCTAGAGGGGCGTTTCAGAGATGAATGGCTGCTATCGAGCCCGTTATTAGGTATTGTTGGATTCACGTCTGAATTTGCACTAACTGATCTGGAGCTTGTTAGATCGGCAACCTGCGAAAACTTGGTGATAGTTGAGATGATATCCCAGAGATTGAAAATGCACTGTTGTTGAGTCCGTCACTTAAGAGAATTATAATCATAGGCGATGAAAATCGTTGTTCCGATGAACAAATGTCTCCACGAGGTGGAAACAAGTCATTATTTTCTCGTCTTCTTAAGAATGCATCTATTCAAGTATTCAACGCGGACGACATGTCGTTGTACAGAAGTGAGCATGTCAAAGATGGCCAATTTTCAGGCAAGAAATTCAACTCTGGCTTTCTCTATACCAAGCAGCTTATACGTGTTGAGGCGGTAGAGAAGTCAGAAGCTGGAGTCAACACCGACCAAGTGCTATATGTTGTTGCTTTGTATCAGTATATGCGACTATTAGGATATCCTCTTGAAAGTATCACTCTGGCCTGTGAGACGAAAGCGCAATGCGCCAAAGTAACTGAGCTTGTTAAAAAGTCCTGTGATAATAACGAACTGAACTCACAGATATTCGGCATTCCTCAAATTGGCTTAACTCCATTGGTTGCAGCTAATGAGTATGTCATAGTGTCACTGGAACAAAGCATAGCCAATATTTCTGGCATTCAGGATCTGCCTAATGCTCATCTGGGTCTTTATATTGTTGAAAGTGGAGATATATTCGCTGATCTGGATGGTTCTTTCAATGGTGGCGATTTACAGGTGGTTCCTGGCGAGCTTTATAGCACATCTGTACGGAAGGCTCAGCGAGGTATAGGAATTGAAGGCACTGAGCATTTGAGGAATTATGTGCGAGAAATGACCAATCAACGGTATCAGTACGAGAAAGGCAGGAAGAAGTAGTGTAAAGTTGGAGATGCCAATATATCAGCTTGCCAGACATCAACAGAGCTTCTGGCAATACAACGAAGAACTGAATAGACAGTTATGTCCGAAGCTGTCCCAATATCTTCTGAAAAGTTCGGCGCTTCTTTCTAGGGCATGTGAATTCTCAATTTGTAAATAGTCGTCAAGGGCATGACACATGTTGTCAACAAAATGGGTGTCATTTTCCCGTAGTTGTATATTGCGAAAAGACCATACAAGCTTCTTAACGAAAATTCAGATATTTCCTAGCAGCTTATATAGTCGGAGAGCGTTTGAGGGTTTCCGACTGCACGTGACTCAGATCAGGTTGTTTGTTTACTCGGTAAATTTTACTTGCTAACACCATCTTAGATTTGCGGAGCAATAACATTACGACAATAATCAGGGATTTGATATCGTTTTTGACAAATAAATAATTATACCAATTTATACTATAATGCTCATTACAAAGAGTTCAAG
>JAJMJF010000035.1:0-111712 GCA_030563415.1 Casaregolazyma lundiana | reverse complement strand
ATAACGATGGCCAGAGCGTGTTTTAATTGTATCACTATAACGAGGTTTGACTGTAATACATCATAGAACTTGATACAACCACCATAGGTTATTAGTTACAGACTACCTATTTCTTGTGACTAACGACCATGGGCTATTCGTTATATACTTATATTTCTTGTGCCGTACTCGTTATACGCGATGTTGTACGTCTTGCACCTACTGCTCAACGTTCTGCGCATAAAAGAAATTGACAGCCACAGGACTCAGTTTGTTCTTAGCAGCCCATTCCTTAAGCCCAGAACCAGGCACTCCAGTGCCCCAATTGGCACGCTGGTCTCCAATGGGTTTAGGAGTAGTCCCCGAGGTTTCTTTGAGCAAAACAAACACATAACGGTGCTTTCCAGTCTTAGGAGGAGGTCCAGGACCCATATAAGGAATGAGATCAACAGTCTCGGAATAATCAATAGGAGTCACTTCTCCACCCGAAGTCTTGGGCTTAATGCCAGTAGTAATGTAATGACAGAATTCCGACCATTTCTTGTCGCCTCGAGTAGGTGCATCGGGATCAGTGACCACTAGTGTATAGCTATCGGAAGGATCGGATTCAGATAACGTGAGATGAACAGCAGGGCGTTCCTGAGTCTCAGAAACCTTGAGGGTATTTCCAAGAGTCACCTCTTTGTCTTTTCCGTAAGATACGGTGATGAGGCCCTTTGGCTGGAATTGAGGCAGAACTTGAGTTAGATAAGGTGGACAAGGAAGAGCAAGGATGAGCATAACAAACGCAGCATGACAATGTTTGTAGAAATATAACTCAAACTTGAAATCACCCATCAATACCTGTCACACTTACCATCAGGAATGACATCGTTCTTCTTCAATGCCTCTGAAATATTGGAGGCAATAGTCACCTAACTATTAGATACCGACTAGCACATCTTTTAATTCCTACATACCAAAGGCATTTTTACTGATTGTGCACGAACAGGAGAGATTCTGGGACAAAAAACAGGACGACTTGTAAGATAAAAGGACGTTCTGTATGCTGCTCGAAACATGCAAAGCAAAGCAATAAGCAATCAGATGAGCTCTGGTTTTGACGGCACAAATGGCCCAATTCGGAAGGTCCATCACCCCAATGTTCAAACCGTCCAAAACCCGCAAATTCCGCACTCCACCGGCAGCCATTTCGTCCTTGAGAGGACATGCGTTTCCTGTCACCTGGATCGACTGGGGGCCCTGGCTGGTGTCGGGCGACGAGGCCGGCTGGGTCTTTCTGTGGACCGTA
Organism: Casaregolazyma lundiana; assembly: GCA_030563415.1. NCBI lineage: Eukaryota > Fungi > Ascomycota > Dipodascomycetes > Dipodascales > Trichomonascaceae > Casaregolazyma > Casaregolazyma lundiana. The sequence goes on along the minus strand of JAJMJF010000035.1, from coordinate 110,442 downwards.
GCTACCCGACGGCCTTTTGCCATATTCCGGCCCCATACCAAGGCAATTATAAAAGTACAATGGGTAAGTTTACCGCAGGATGATCGCCTGCTTCTCATGACTCATGCGAGAGATAACAAGTTGCGGTTATATGCCATCAATGGCTCCGAATCATATACGACATCTCCGCAGCCCCACCAAAACAGTGATCCTGCTGCATACAAAAGTCCCTGGATGGTCCACTCACAGGACGTCAATACACTCAACTTCTGTGCTTTTGTGGTCTGTGGGCCGCTGCTGGCTGTGCCTAATACCCTCAATTCTGACAAGGTAGACGTCTATCGTCTTTTCCCCGACTTTGTGCGCCTTTTCAATGCCATTGAGCCCGAAATTGTTGCTTCCAATGCCGATGATCGTAAAACTGGCATTGTTATGGCACTGGTTCTCACAGACGATCGCCTGGTTGTGGCCTATGAGTCGGGCGAACTGGCCTTCTTCGACGTTTCCAATCCCCCGACTGTTGCTTTGATCAACATTACCAAACCTCATACACAGCCTATACTTTCTTTGTGTCTGGATCCTTCGTCTGGAATTGTAGTTTCAACTGCCGCTGACAGATATATTGTCAAGCACGATATATCCAATGGGTCCGAGATAGATCGACTCGACTCCGGCCATTCCGGTCTCGGCCACGTAACCATTCGCTCAGACTTCAGTATCCTTGCTACTTCCGGATGGGATGGCTTCGTCAGGCTCTTCGACTACAATTCTCTAGGCTATCTTTCGGCTTTCCAGGCAAGCAGACTGGGTGTGAACTGCAATGCTTTTTCGAAACTAGACAACACATTGCACAAAAAACACGACAAGGACGAGGCATTACTCAGTAATCAAGGCAATAAGTTGGAATATTCTTCTCCAGATACAAAATTCACTGATAACTTATTGGAGAAGTCCGATTCTACCATTGAACACGTCAACTCATCTCTTGAGAAACGCATTCTCCGCAACACACAAATGGCCCACTGGCTGGCCGTGGGTACAAAAGACGGACTTGTCAAACTATATGATATTTATTAAGGTGGCCCCAGGTGGTGCTGCTATTGTACATGCAATTAAAATAGCGTTAAGGTGAAGACGGGTTGAGTGCATGAAATTGTTCCAGCTGCTCGGTTATAAACTCCATCTTGCTATCAACAGCTTTGTTCTTGTCTTCTATGGCTGATTTCATGTCAGCTAGCATTTGGCTGACTGCTTTGAACCGTGTCTTCTGCACTGCTTCCGTTTCTTGATGCAGTCGTTGCAGGTGGTCATGCTGAGTATGATGTTCGAGTAATCTCTTCTCCAACAGCGCCATCTTGGACATCTGCGAAGTCTTGTCTTTGAGCATCCTATCAAGGTGCTGTTTAATTTCTTGAACGTATTTTGCGTTTCTAGATTTGAGCTCAGACGTGCTCTCAGCCAAGACTTCATAGCACACTTTGAGCCTTTCCTTCTCCTGTTCAGCTGCCGCCAGTTCATTACCCATATGCTCTTTGTCAGCCTCTAAACGGCCTTCATTTTCTGAAAAAAGACTCAAGGCATTGTCTTTATCATCTAAATCGGATTCTAACTTTGCTATTCTACGCTCTCTCTTGTCCATCAGAGAATTGAGCATATTAACCTGGTGCTTTTGCAAACCTAGCTGGTTCTCCAAGATTTCTATTCGCTTACGCAAAGCTTCTTTTTCTCTCAATTCTTCCAAGAGCACTTCAGTGAGCTCGGTTAGTTTTCGCCTCAGTCCATCAATAGTATTATTAAGGCCCATAATGACTTTGGATGACCCCGATGATGCCAGCGAAGAGGAAGAAGAAGACGGCAATCCGTTATGCAATATTGTATGCTGCACGACTCTCGAGCTAGGACCTGTCAAACGTTTCATTTCAGGTAATCCCTGCAATATATGCTCAAGTTTGGCGACCGCCTGGCTCTCTTTGGTAATTTCCTCTCTTAATCTGCGCATTTTTTCTTCCTCATCACTCGCTTGTTCCAGCCCCAAAGTTTCTTGACTTGGCCGTCGGCTGGATACCGGCATGCCTGACGAAGAGCGTCCCCCGACTTTCAAAGGCTCAATTTCTCCTCGGCCGCCTGGCATCGAAGATCGGATCAGCCTAGGATAGCCTGGACCAGCCGACTCGCGAGCATTGATTGCCAACGGAACAGTAGACGAACTATCTAGCCCGAAACTAGAACTTCCGCCGGAAAAGGTCCCTCTTGAATCCTTCAAGTCTGGGGTGATTTCAGGCGTAGTGGTGCCGGTCTCATCGGACCATGGCGACATGTAATTGTCGGGATCCGGAGATAAACCACGGTAATTGCCCCCTTGGTCTACCATTAATACCTGGACAGTAAGAGAGTGTCAGCTAATGATTCGTGTGCTATTTTGGCTGCTGAACGGCCGTTGGTCCAACGTATGTTGAGTATTATGGACAGATAATTAATGCCGATTCAGGGGAGTAAGGAAAATTCAGCGGCAAACTAGTGCGGGCAGGCGAATACATAAGCCCGTGAAAATGTTACTCAAGATAAACTGCGCCAATTGCACATATAACTTCTCAAAAGTGCTCTTGTCTGGGCTTTATAAAAAAACAGTTTGTTTGGTTGTTTAGTTTTAAAGAACCAGAAATTTAGGTTGGGGTCAAAACACCATAAACGCGAAAACACAAAAAATCAACGCATCGTGATTATACATATTTATTGTAAAACAGTTAATAAAAGCAGTATTATTCCAAGCCCGTATTTACTAAATGGCTTTCACTGGCCCATTCCAAACTGCTTCATGAGATTCTGCATGCCCTGCTGGCCTCCCATCATGTTCATCATTTGGCTCATGTCAGGCATGCCGCCTCCGCCTCCGAGCATGCCCGATAATTGGCTCATATCAGGCATACCATTACCGCCGCCCATCATCTGCGCCATTCGCCGCTGCGCTGCTGCCATCTGAGGGTTGTTTCGTGCACCGCCTTGCTGTGCTTGCTGTGCTTGCTGCATACGCTGCATGAGGCCTCCCTTTCCACCAACCTTCTTGGCCATGGTTGCCATCATCTTCTGCTGTCCCAGAATTTCCTCCACATCTCGCACTGATGTACCTGATCCACGTGCTACCCTGACAATACGACTCGGCTCTTCTCTGAAACAATTGCCGTCTGAATCCAGCTCCTTCTCTGTCATGGAATCCATGATGTATACTATTGACTTGAGCTTTCGCTGGCTATCATCACCACTGAGCTGATCTGCAAACTGGCCCATACCGGGAATCATGCTCGCTATCTTCGACAATGGGCCCAGTTTCATCATATTATTCATCTGGTCTCGTAGATCCCGCATAGTGAATATACCTTCCTGTAAATGCTTCATAGTCGCCTTTTGGTCCAGCTTGAGGCTCTGCACATGCTCCATGAATCCCTGCAAGTCACCGATTCCAAGCAGTTTAGAAATAAACTGTTTTGGCGAAAATGTTTCCAAGTCTTGGATATGCTCTCCTGTTCCAATGAATACAATGGGTGTACGGGTAGCAGCAACTGCCGATATAGCACCACCACCCTTAGCATGACCATCCATCTTGGTCAGTATTATTGCACCAAAATTGGACGATTCTTTAAAAGCTCTTGACTGTGCTTCAGCGGCCTGACCAATGGACGCATCCAAAACCATTATGGTCTGGTCAGGCTTGACAGTCTGACCGATCTGCACCATTTCTGCAAAAAGGTCAGCCTCCTGGCGATGCCTTCCAGATGTGTCCACAATTATTATATCAAACTTTTCTTTTTTGAACTTGTCTACACCCTCCTTTGCGATCTTGACTGGGTCCGGCTCTGTATAGCTACCGTAATAGGGGATCTTGGCCCTGGTAGCATTCTGCTTGAGCTGATCAAACGCACCGGCTCGGAAAGTATCTGCACATACAAGACCCACACGGAACCCTCGACGCTGATAGTAAACGGCCAGCTTGGTACATGAGGTTGTTTTTCCTGCTCCCTGTAAACCTACAAACATAATCACATTGCACCTGCCCTTCTTGGGCTGGAACGGCTCCTCGTGGCCGTCCACCAGAGCACACAGCTCGTCAAAGACGGTTTTCTGAATGATGCGCTTCTTGTTGGCATCGTTGGTCTGGTCCTCCAGATCAACCTTGGACTTGATTCGTTTTCTTAGAACGCTCACCAGGCGGACATTAACGTCTGATTCCAACAGAGCAGTGCATATTTCCTTGAGCAGTGCATCAAGCACCTGTTCATCGACCACACTGGACTTTGTCAGATCGCCTAGGGCGCTGTTGATCCTCCTGCCGAGATCTGCTAACACCATTGTGCAAAAGTTGTGGACTGGTAAAATTACTGAACAAAAAACTAAGTTGGTGCAAAGCCAAAAACTTGAGCATTGCCAAACATCACCGTTGCACAAGCAAAACTAACAGAACCACGGCATACGGACGAGGAACGAGAAGTGCTATCTTATAAGTGCTCTATAAGTGCTATCGACCGTCCTGCTCCCGGATCCATGCTGCAGTTTCTTACCATCTACAACCCGGATCTCGAGCAGTCTGAAGAGCGAGTCGCCGAACAGCTTGTATTTTATTACTGCAAGGAGCAAATTGAGCTCGATGACAAACTGAGGCATATTGGGCTTGTCCAGGGCGTAGTCGAATTGGTTAAAGGGTTTTCCCATGGCCAGCCCTTGACGCATCTGGACACAACCAAGTCGCGCATTGTCGTCTCGAAGCTGGAGGACGACCAGAATTGGTGGCTGGCTGCCAGCGTGGAGTTGCCGGCCCGAGGCGAATCGGACGAATACTTGTCTCCTCCCCAACTGCTTCGTGCACAGCTCAAATGTGCTTATCACCGCTGGCGCCTTCACCATGGCACTTTGCAGCAGTACTTCGACCGAATTCCTCGGCCTGAATTTGAGTCCAAAATTTCCGCCTGGTGGACCGTGTTTTGTGAGAACTGGAACACAAACTTGAACGGTTACGGCGTAAGAGACATGTATGCTCAGCAAGTACTAATGGCCCGAGGAAAGCTGCAAGATCCCACATTGGACGCTATAAAGTCGGTAATCGGCAAGGAGCCGGGCCTTATAGACACACTCATTTTGCTCGAAGGCGCCGACAGAACTGAGTACGACGGTTGTATATGGACGGGAACTGGCAATATGACGTCTACTTCTATGGCTGATTTAGTTAATTGGATATTTGAATGCTGCGAGTGTCAGCGCGACCAAAACACTGCATTTCTGGAATCTTCAGGTTACGTTCACCATCTAAAGAAGAGATCGCAAGACTCAGACTCCGCCAAATTGTATTCCTCTGAACCTGGCTCCGACGTCATGCCGATTCTCAAGGATGCATTCAACTCTTTTTCGAATGCTAGCCAGGCCGCATTCAGTCAAATGGTTGAGCTCGGCTCTAAGATGTCTTTGAAATCTCTGACCGGCTCTGCACCTGAAGACATTAAAAGCGATCTGGAAGATTCGGCCCCTTCTAATGACCTTACTGAATCTCATTTTTTAATCGGATTAACGGGCAATCTCAGTGAAGGCGCTGGCAGTGAGACCGGTGACGGTGAAGGTAACGATGACCTTCCTAACACAATAACCAGCAAACAACTCTATTTAAGCTTCAAAAGCAATCCTAATACCTATGACACGTTTAACATTGTACTATATCAACGGAAGCCCTTTATATTTGCAGTCATTTACTCGACTGACAGTCCTACATTAAAGGACGATTCCTACTACAACGCATTACATTTACGACTTGCATCGCTTTCGGAGCCTATATTTCACGATCTGAATACGTCGGCTTCTTCTTACATGGAAACTTCACATTCATTTTATTATCTGGTGATTGATCCTAAAAATGGCTCTATTCAGTCCTCGCTACCACCGATTCCGGCACCGATACAAACCGGCGAGCAGCGCTCTTCTACAGAAACTTATGCTGCTGAACGAGACAAAATCATACAGTTGCATATTACCGTACATGATCTTCTCAGTACAAACTTCAAAAAAGAAAACGAGAAATTCGTTACGACCGCAGCTAACTGGTGGGTCTATTGGAGTAAGCTTAAAGACAATAGAGTCATAGTATTTGCTCGCAGGCGGACGAATAACAACAAATCGCACACTTCCAGCAATAGCCTGCTTGGAGCACTCGGCAATGATGGCAAAATGTGGCTAGAAGAAGTGAAGAATCAAACAAGTGTATAAAATTGATCATGCTTGAAAATCAATTCATTAAATACAGAAAAATTCATAAAGTTACACTGGCTCCACAGAACTGGGGCGGTATTTTTTTAGAAGCGTCTCGGCGCTAGTTTTGCTACTAGGATCATTCTGATAGAGATGTTCTAGAAGCTGTAAGCATTCCTCCTTGGCTGGAGGTTTGAACATGATGCAATACCTTAACGACATGAAGCCCAGTTGCGATCGATCAGGATCAACACATAAGCTGCGTATTTTCCAGATCAATGATTTGTTAAGTTCTGGAAGGTCCGAGAGAAGACGTACCCAACCTTTGCTGTCATTCTTATCCACCAAAGGGACAATCTGGTCCAGTAGCTTTTCAGCCCACTTGAAGTAAACAGACTCTTTATCCTTTTTGGCCCCATTTTGGCCCACCTGCTCTGAAAACCACTCTTCCGTTAGCCATGTGACAGTGACCTCGAGCCTTTCCCTAAAATTCTCCATGATATAGCTGAAAATGCGATTTCTTATTACGTCCGCTAGGGGACTGTCACGACACATTCCCCTAGTCACCATTCTGGCGGCCATCAGAATCCAAGTATTCGAATTCCAATCTGTAATGGCTACTCTATTAATACCTTTATTAGCCATTGCCGCTCCTGAAGATACCAAACTAGTGGCTACTCCGCTGTACGATATTAGACGATCGACAACTTTCTCAACTTGCTTGACTCGTTCATTTTCGGTCAATCTTGGAGGAGCAGCAAGAGAGAAGCTTGATGCAGGAAGTAACATATTGTCATTACTGTCGTCAAAATCGTCAAAACCATCCACTATAGGACCACCAGCATCAACTTGTTCGTAGTTCTCGCCAAGAGCATCTTCACCGTAGCTCTCCACAGGGAAATAAGTGCTTTGAGATGCCTGTGAAGGAGCCTGTTCAAGCAGATTCTTGTATCGCTGAGTTACAATGTTAACGGAATTGTCTAGTAATTGCTGGTTGACACGACCCAGGCCGATCATGGCAATGTTGATGGCAATTTCGCTGGGCAGCTCTTTGGCGTCGAACGATGCCAACTGGTCATCTGAACGGAGTAAATTAAACAGAGATGTATAAGAATAGGGACCCGGAGGTATCGCAGTAGAAGTGTTCGGAGGGAACAAAGCCTCCTGAAGCTTGACTCGCTTGGACGATGGAGTCTCGTCCTGGGATCTATCGATTCTCTTTCTGAGGCGCTCAGAAGCGCGAACCTGGCTCATTGTACTTAGATATTTCTTGATGTTGCTTTGGTACTTAGGAGCAACCTCGTTGTCCAGCACGCTGTCGAGGAATAAGTGAATGCATTTGTCGACAAACTTATACTCCAAATCCATTCTGGAATCAGAAGCATTGTAGGAGACCTTCTTTGTCGAGGAGTTGAAGTAGAGCACACTGCGGATTATTTTACCAACAAGGCTGGGTCTGGTACGAACAAGTGGACTCAATGAATTAACTGTCGCAGTTATTCTCGGGGCAAGAATGGTTTCTTCAGAGAATATGCTTAAAAGACGGTCCAAAAGACCGTGTGCTTCTGCTTCTAAAGTTGGATTGATCAACGGGTGCCCATCGGGAACGTTGGATAGCGATATGTACTGAGACGACTTTTCTGAGCCATAAGTTTGGCAGCTGATAACCTGCTGGGCAAACTTGATACAGGCAATCTCGGTGCTGAAATTGACATGGTCGTCATTCCAGATGCGCAGAATCTTGGCCTTGAGTTCGAGAGATTGCTGCCAGATATTTGTCTCGTGGTCATTGATTGCCACGAAGCGAAACAGCAGAGAGTAGAGCGTTGCCGAACAGGATATGATATTCTTCAAGACATACCAATCATCATTGTTCTCCAGCATCCCCACGACAGGCTCCAAGCACACGGCGGCAAGAGCACCCTTGACGTCGACCGAGATGGCACTAGACGCAAATGCACTGAGAAGAAACTGCGAGCACCATTGGCGGACTCTCAAATCAGGCCGATCAGTAAACGGCAGAATGCTTCGGACAATCTGGGGGTATTGCTGCGGATCGTCTTCGGCCAGCTGCTGCGCGAGCTTCAGCTGATCGAGCTCGCTGCTTTGCTCGGCCATCGGTTAACCTGAATGAATGGCTGCTTTGCCCTTGAGTCGAATGGATGAAGGATGAAGTTCCCAAAGGTGAAGAAAAGCTGCAAGCCAAGGCCCAACGAACATCACGAAAAACACAGGAAACATAAAGCAGGAACGAAACCTGCCAAAACAACACCACAACCAATGTACCATGCCTGACAGACCGAGCCTTCAGCTGCTGAGCCAGTCAGACGCCTCTTTGTCGCAGACGGCCATATTACGCCAGCTGCTGCAAGAGGTGCTCTACACGTCGGACCTGCCTTTGCCCGACGTCCACACGGCCATCAAGCTGCTTCAGGCCATAGTCCGTGGCGCTCTGGTGCCGGCACTGCAAGACCATCGTGATTATGGTAAGTGAGATGACGGGAAGGATGTACTGGGAAAAATCCGCTATGAAATGCTAACTTACAGACTCTGCTATGCTCTCCGACTGCTTTCAGGCCATACGCAAAACTATACACCAATGTTCGGCCGTGGCAAATTCGCATATTTCTGCAGGTGCTCCTGTTCCCCGCTACATAGTGACTCACGTTATTCCGTTCCTGATATCTTCTGATGCCGACGTCGTGTCTCATGCTCGAGCTGCCATATCTGTTGTCTGGCCAGCTTTGATCGACGATCCGCAGGCCTGGCCGCGTTTCATGGAGTTCAGCGCCATGTGGAGCGACTTTTTGGCCCAGCTCATTAGCATACTGGAAGACGGCTCTGAGAAACTCGATTCTCCCGTGGTGTTCCCGTCTATCCAGTTGAGTGGTCGAGATGGCTACTCTCACAGTTACAGGCCTGCGCAGATCATCGAACTCTCAATTGCTCTGGTGTCGTCATTTCTGGACGGAAAATCCCACTTGACCAGCCAGCTTGTCATGACTTCAAGACATCACAATGTACTTGTTTTACTTATGGAACTGGTTTGTGGGTTTCTGCCCTTTAAATCTAACCACTCCAAGCTTCGTCCTGCTCTAGTCAAGTACATCCAGACATGTTGCCAGGCAGTCTCACTGTTTGCTGACCGACGGGCACAGTGGTACAAGTTGGGAATCAAATGGATTAGTTGCATTATTTCAGGCAATACACATGTTGAGCCCGATTCGGACTTGGATAGTGCTACTGCTGAATTTCTCATGGATCTTTGCATGCAACGCATCTCTGATGGACCGTGCGTGGGTGCATATCTGCCAGACGATTTCAGAATTCGCCTCCAGGCTTGGTCACAGCAGAACAAAACCGATATAAGCATACAAGATTCTAACACGGGACTTGCCTCAGTTTATTTATTCAGAGCCCTTGATGGTGCTTCCGAGATCATTCTTCCTAACGAATCATTTGGCACCAAAAATCTCGAAGAGAAGCGTAAGCATATTCTAGAAATATGCAGAGGGAGCTACAATGATATTTTCAGCGACACTTCGTCATCTATTCATAACGTTGATGATCTGTCGGATTACTTGTCCAGAAATTTTGACAGTCTTAGCGAAACAACTAAGATACATCTCATAAGAAAAATCGCCCTTGTTGCGAGTAGTAGTGTGGAAATACCACCGAAAGCAGCAAAATCCGAACTGGACGACATGGAGTACCTGGCTGTCCGTCCTCCAAACCCTGGTTACGACAAAGTGTTTTCGATAATAATTCGTTCAGATAGGTTCCAGCAGCACCTAAACGTAAGAATCGAAACTATCGACGCTCTTCGAAAAGTTCTTTCGTGTTTCCAGCCGGGCACTTCTTTTGATCCGGACTCCGCTTCAGACGTCGTTGCTTGGATCATCGCCTGTCTTAAAAGTACTTCTCGAGAACTGAGGGTTGCTGCAGGGCGTCTTCTACCCTATTTTAAAGAGCCGGATACTCAAAATCCTGGAAATATCACAGAGATATTTAAACTGCTGTCATCTTTTAATTTCGATGTCGACACTTACCTGGTGGAAACCACTCTCATGGCTTGGGCGCAAGTAGGCAGAGTATGCACTGGAGAACAACTGAATTTTGTGCTTATGTATTTGATTCGCATTCTAGGTTCCGAATCTTCTTTTATAGCATCTGTGGCATTCTGTGAATTGCAGCGATTATCCAGGACAAAAGGTAAAACTTGCTGGCAGCTTTGCTCCTCATTTTGGCCGACAATCAGTATTATGGTAGTCAAAGAAATGCGTGATAGAAGCGTTATTCTTAAAAGATTTGTTCAACTGCTGAATATACCAGAGTCTGAGTTTCTGAGTCGAACAGCTCCTTTCACGGTACCATATCTTGTTCTAGGCAAGCACTTTGATGCGTTACAGACAGTTGCCGACGCTAGAGGTTCCAGCACTAAAAAACTGTGCCTTGATTACACATCGTCTATTATGGCTGTTCTACTTATTCAAGAGGTCAGTAATTCAGTTGATTTCGCGAAAGAAAGATGGTACGAGATCGATACCGTATTCAAAGAAGTTGGATTTTCCGAAGTTCTCGGTGCCAACGTTTTAGGAGTAGTATTTGAACTTTTGAAGCTTATTCAATCTATTCCGGCAAATGAAAATCGGAAACAGCGTGTATTAGCGTCTTTGAGCTATGCAACGTCTGTGAAATACGGCAAACGCAAGAAGGATCTTACTCTTCTTTTCAATGAGAGCTTTGTCCTCCAGTTGGTGACATTATTTTCTGAAACCATTAGAAATATTCGAGGCCGATCTTCTGATACCACTAAGCTTCAGGCACTTGCAGGAATTTCGTTAATGATGGAGGTGTCTGGCTCAAATTTCATCAACGCAGTCCCACAGATATGCACTATATTACAAGCTGCACTGGATATTGAAGATCTTCAAGAGTTTTCTATGAGAGTTTGGAAAGTTATGATAGAACGCCTCGGAGGCAGTAGGTGGATAAACATTGCAAATCTAACGTTTTCCGTAGTGATTCAGAAGTGGGAAGAGCTCAGTCCTGCTGCAAAAGAAGTATCTCGTGAAATGGTTACAAATATGGTAGTTATGAATACTGATACGATACGGACTAGGATGCTACTCCATGGACTGCCTTCCTTTCGTTCCGTGCCTGCTTTCAGTTATGTGCAAAAAGTACTGGACCAGAGCGCACCGAAGAAAACATCCCTATCAGTTTTGAGCGACCTCTTAGCTCGAAGTGATGACGAAAATGTGTATGTAGTTCGTCAAACTCTTGAAGAATTAAGACATTTTCTGTTGGTTGAGCAGAAGGCTATCAAGGAAGCCTTAAATGATAGCAAAAGCTTGGTTCTCATAAAAGATCTTATGAGAACCTTTCTGTCTAGGGCTCGTAAGTTTAAGAGTAGTAACCTTGGAATTTCTCTTTTATGTACTCAGTGCATTGGGCTTATTGGAGCAGTTGACCATCATGTGGTGGATATCACCAACAAGGACGAAACTTTGATTGTTGTGAACAATTTTAATGGCGCCAAAGAAAGCATAGAATTTGTAACCTCTCTGCTACTTAAATTTCTTGTGAAGACTTTCAGGGCCTCTACTGACCCTAACCTCCAGATGTTTCTTGCTTTCGGAATCCAAGAGTTTTTGAAATTCTGTGGATATTCCACTAAAACTATTACACAAGGAACTATTGGTGAGCATTGGAATCGGTTTCCGTATGACGATCGGGCCACGTTATATCCTCTGCTTTCTACCAAATACAATGCACCCCAAGCGTTACCGTCGTCGGTAACATATCCGGTTTTTGATAAAACAGTTTCATATTCAGACTGGATCCATACATTCACTTACGACCTTATGACGCGTGTTACTGGTACTAATGCAATGAAAATTTTTGGATTATGCAGAAGGCTAGTGAGACAGAAGAAAACATACCAGTCCATGCTGGAATTTATGTTGCCCTATATTACTTTAAACGTGGTGGTTGGGGGGAGCGATGATGAACGGCAAATTATTTTGAATGAAATACTTTACATTTTAAAGACGGAATCAACGCCTTCGTGTGACGTTAGTCAATTTCATGCTTGCGTCTTCTCGCTCATTGACTACTTCACGAAATGGACTCGTGCCCGAAAACGATATAATCTTGTTCAACACCAAAAGACATACCAGAAGAGACAGACGAGTACGACGGAGACTATTCATGATAAGGAGATTGGAATTGTCGAAGATTTGCAAGGAAAGATATCTCCAGATTTGTTAGCAACTCGTTCTTTTGAGTGCAAATCATTTCCACGAGCTATCATGTACTGGGAACGCGAAACTCATGATTCAAGCCCTGATACTGTGCGGGGACGTGAAGATCTTCTAAGAAAATTCGAAAACATTTACTTTGAATTGGACGATCCTGACGCTCATGCGGGTGTTTTAGCCCTGTTTCCCGAAACTTCAGTTGAAATGCAGCTTCGTCAATTTGAAAACACTGGCAAATGGGGCCAAGCCCTTGAATGCTACAATGCTATAATGTCTAAGAACAACAAGTGGGATTTGCCTACACAGACTAAGGCAATGCATTGTTTGAAAGAAGATGGTCGTTACGATGATTTGCTGACGAGACTTAATGCAGCAGTTCAGAGCCAGCAGCGAGAAATGCCAGATGCCTGGGTAGCAATGGGAATTGAAGTGTCATGGCTAACGGGTAAATGGACGAATTTGGAATTGTGGCTTTCTCGTTCAACAACCGAGAGCTATGAAGTTGGTGTGGGATATGCTCTGTTGGCGTTGAAACAGCGCAATGAACAGGAGCTAGAGTATTGGATATCCAATGCACGTATGCGCATCTCTGAGAGATTGAGCACCATGTCAGCCTCATCACTGGCTCCCTATTCAGACAGTCTTGTTCAGCTTCATGCACTAGCAGATTTAGAAAGTATTGCACACCTTGTCTTTGTGGACCAGAGCCCTATACATTCTGCTGTATCATCGTTATTGGATAGCCGAATGACTATGTGCGGAAACAATTACGCAACCAGGCGCTACTTGTTGGCATTGAGACGTTCTGCAATGTCAATATCTTCTCTGCCTTTCAGGGATCAAGAAGTAGCACTGACATGGCTCTATTCAGCGCGAGATGCTCGAAAGCAAGAACGGTATACTTTGGCATTCCAAAGCTGTCTCCAGGGAATGGTAATGAATGACAAAATAGGTGAAAAGAGTCGTTATGAATATGCAAAACTGATATGGGAGGACGGAGATCAGCGAAGGGCCATTCAAACGATTGAACCTCACCTCGACCAAAATTTTGTGACCAAAGGCCAATTTGATGTCGAGCGACAAGTTTCACATGACGAAGCTGTGAGGGCTTTAAAATATACCCACTGGCTAGATCTGTCTGGTCAAATGGGCAGCGACTCTATCATTGCTAGGTATAAAGCGATATGTCGAGTCGCACCTGAATGGGAAAGTGCATACTATTATCTGGCTAAGTATTACAATAAGCTCGAAGATACGCAAAACGCACTGCAATTTTCAATGAGAAATGCAGAATGTTTGGATGGCCTCTACGTGAAGCTAATGGTCACGAACTATGCAAGATCATTGCAAGTCGGAAGCAAGTTTGTTTTAGAATCTCTGCCAAAGCTAGTAACTGTCTGGCTGAACTTCGCCCAATCATGGGAACGACCTATTGGAGCTCCTACTAAAATTTCCACGTCAAATTCGTCACGAAGAATGGAAGCGATTGTTCACATCAATAGCTTCCTTGATAAGATGATAGGCAAGATACCCGCCTATGTGTTTTACATGGCTCTTCCCCAGCTGTTATCCAGAATTATAGTTGGAAACTCCGATATCTATAATGTGCTGGAGAGTATGATCGTGGAAACAGGAAGGGTTTATCCCCATCAATCCTTATGGCCGATTATGGGGGTTTTCTATTCACGACAGAAGGAACGAAAAGAGAAAGGAGAAGCTATAGTTGCAAAGTTACGAAAAAAGCTGTCGACCAAAAAGAACGCCGATTTAGTATCTTCGGCAACCAAATTTGCAGCAGAGATGATACTACTGTGCAATTATCCGCCTCCGGAACGCCGATTAACAGTTAATCTGTCAGATTTGGAGTTTGATACTAGTGTTTTCCCATGTGGATTGGTTATTCCTATCTCGAGTCAAATGGTAGCAGACATCCCAGGAGATAAGAATAACTTTGAAGGATACGGCGCATTTCCAACTGACATTGCGACCATTGAAGATATCGAGGAAGAAGTCATCATACAGCCCTCATTGCAACGGCCAAAGAGGATAAACGTCAGAGCTAGCGACGGAAAATCATACAGAATATTATGCAAGCCTAAGGACGATGTACGAAAAGATGCAAGACTAATGGAATTTACAAACAGTGTCGATAAATTGTTGGCCAGAGATGGAGAGGCCCATCAGCGCCATTTAACAATAAGAACATACCATGTGACGCCTCTAAACGAAGATTGTGGTCTTCTGGAATGGGTAAATGGCTCTGTTGCGCTTCGATCGATCGTTCAAAATAATTACTCTACAAAAGGCATGCAGATAAAGTGGATGGAAGTTAAGTCCATGCTGAGCACAGCTTCTGAAACCGAGTTACTCCAAAATTATCATAAGCTGCTCCAGATATATCGGCCTACTTTGTACGAGTGGTTTATTGATACATTCCCAGAACCAGCAAACTGGCTGGCGAGTAGAACCAGGTACGCCAGATCTTGTGCGGTCATGTCAATGGTTGGATATATTTTGGGTCTTGGAGATAGGCATGGAGAAAATGTATTGTTCTTGGAAGACACCGGTGAAGTTTTGCACGTGGATTTCGACTGTCTGTTTGACAAAGGGCTGAGTTTTGAAAAACCAGAACGAGTTCCGTTTAGATTAACTCATCATATGGTTGATGCTATGGGAATAACCGGTTACGAAGGATGGTTCAGACGGTCCTCCGAGGTGACATTGTCTCTCATGAGAAACAATGAGGATATGCTAATGAATATTTTGGAGGCATTTTTGCACGACCCAATTGTCGACTGGGCTAAGAAGAAGAAGCAAAATAACAAGAGGCCCATCAATGGTCTTAGTACGGCAAGATCACCTGAAGAAGCCCTAACCTCTATCAAACACAAGATTCAAGGGATGAAGGGCAATGATCCTGTTCCTTTGAGTGTTGCTGGACAGGCGGAATACTTGATACAGCAGGCTACTTCTGATGTCAATTTGAGCCAGATGTACGTGGGGTGGGCCCCGTTTCTTTGAGTGCATTTTTATACTTCTTGAACTATCATGTTATGCATTGGTACTATTTACAATGGAAGTTACAAATCATATTTACAGTTTGTATTTGCAAGTAAGCCCATATTTTGGGAGCTCTATTTAAGCCTTGCTTCTTTTGGCATGCTTCTTTTTCTTTGACTTTGACTTGTTGCTTCCGTTGATATAAGCAACCAATTCTTCAACATCACGATCACCCATGGAACCCACGCCTTCATCCTTTTTTCTTGTCGGCGCTATAGAGCCACCAATTACTGGCGCAGTTCGACCAATTTCGTTCAGAGGCAGCCCTGCCTGTCGCATCTTGGCAGCATTGACGGCAGCTGGAACCAAACTCGTAAGCCATTCTCTACATTCCTTAGTGTTGTCATTATCACTACCATAATTCTTCAGATATATTTGATGAGCAGATTGCATGGCCTTTGTAGAGGCATGATAATCTCCAATCTGAGCATAGCATTGAGCTACTTTATAGTAAGCAGAAGCAGTAGCTGTACTCTCCATGCCATATGTTGCCAAAACCTCATCTAAAGCCAATTGAAACCATTTTAAGGCACTTTGATGACAAGCTAAAGACTGAAGCATAGCTCCAGCGTTTGTGATAATTGTCCAAACATGAGGATTTTTTAGCTGACCAACAAACATATAATAATAGCCAAGTAGGTTTTTCAGAATCTGAATGCCACCCATTGAATTTCCCCTAGAATACTCAAATAAAGACAAGTTCAATTGGGCAAAGATGGATTCTCCGCTGTCAATTCCTATAGTTCTTTCAGAAATAACGAGAGATCGGCGGCACAAGTCGCACGCAGTATCGTGATCACCAGCATCATTATAAAAGATCGCAACCTTGACATACGCCCGAGCAACTTCAGGGTGTATCGTTCCATATACTTGCTCAAATATTGATAGGGAATCACTCATGAATTCTAACCCCTCGGCTTGATCTCCTCTTCCGAAACAAATTCGACCTGCTTCATGTGCCTGTTCAACCAATTTACTTCTAAATATCGTAGATTTAATAACAGGAGCGATATTGATAAGGTCATCCTCAGAAAACGGAACTTGAGATCCCAGATCATAAACCTTATTTTTCCACTGTAGACCCAATTTCAGAGAACTATTTCGAAGTAGACTGATCGAATTTGTACTTTTTTCTAGGTAATCAGCAGGAAGTCTCATTCTGAAACGGACAAAAGCTTGCTGTAAGACCTCTTGACAAGTGTTCGAATTTCCTGTGAAAAGGCCATTGAAAAAGTGAACCACTTGTTTCAAGCAAGACGTTATATTGGATTTTAATATCAACCTGGTCACCACATGTTTAATTGCTCTGGACAAAGCCTCCTGCTCGAGAATCAAGACCATTGAAGATAAGGGTGGTCCTTCCTGTAGAGATAGATCACGGAGGAGTCCCAAATAACGCATATTAATACCACGACCATGTAGAATACTTGTCAAAACAGCACCATCTATTGGAGTAAGAAGAGACCCCTCTTTCACATCAGCAATCAAAGCTGGAATAAGGACGCCTGTGACGTGTCTACAAACTTCCCTGACATCTGCTTTGTCCTTTTTAAGTTCTTCTGATTCTTGCTTCGAAATGAGAGATTCATCAATTATGCCGACATCAGGATTGAGCCGCCATTTTTCATGAGCCTCAGCAAAGATCTTCTCCTGTTTAGCATATCTGTCAGCAGCTTCCCT
Organism: Casaregolazyma lundiana; assembly: GCA_030563415.1. Taxonomy (NCBI): domain Eukaryota; kingdom Fungi; phylum Ascomycota; class Dipodascomycetes; order Dipodascales; family Trichomonascaceae; genus Casaregolazyma; species Casaregolazyma lundiana. The sequence goes on along the minus strand of JAJMJF010000035.1, from coordinate 93,235 downwards.
AGACAAAGCCTCCTCATCTTTGGGTTCGGGATCATCTGCTTTCTCGGCCTTCTGCAAAGATAAACCATCGCCATCGTTTGTAAGCTCCGCTAACATTTCTTTCAGCTTTGAATTGAACCATGACTCAACGGCTTCAGCCCGTAACACGGGGACCTGATGGATATAAGAATCCTCATTCTTCGGGTCATAATTTGCTTCAATGAAGCCCAGATCGAGAGGCGTACTTCTATATAGATCAAGGACATATTTTCTCCCATCCGAGCCGGTCAGGCCCTTCGTTTCCACTGACGTAGCCATACTTTGAGACCTGCCCTTTGTGTCATAGACAGCATGGGGTTTCAAATGAAATGTTCTAGCTATTTTCTGCATCAGTGGCAGGAAAGCCTCATCAGCGACCACTTTCTCGCGATTGTCAATGTTTCCATATGCTATTTGACCGCTATTGGGGTCAGAACTGTTGAATATTCCAGGAACTGGCGACTGACAGACGACTCTTTTACCGCAATAGTCCACAATCACCGTCCATAGTGTGTGCACTCCATCAATATCCCAGGCATTGAGAACATTTATGGCAGTTAAGTCTTTTGAAGCACGATACCGAGCTGCAGCATTGCCCCCTTGATCAGCAAGACTATTAGTGCCATCTAGGCCGTACGAATAAAAGATTCCATTGTGCAAAAACATTTGAGACAGAACATCCTCTTCAGGATTCAAAGCAACGACTTTGCCTTTGACAATATTCACAGCTCCTTTGACAGCAGCGTCAGTGAATTCTGCAGCTACGCGGTTGATTAGTGCTTCACGGAAGAGCCTTTCCTCACTAGACTCAGGCGCAATTTCAGGATGCCTGGCATTTTGAAGGTCTCCATTCCAGTCACGGAACCCTTCAGCCGGCGAAATTGCCGACTGGACTCTGGCACTGTCAGGAAACCAGTCTGTAGAGGCGTCCGATGATACAATCCAGGGAGTTGCCAAAACGCTGTCATGGGCGTCCATAAGACTTAAAGGATCAAAGCTTTTGATCCACTGTTGATTTACAGCCAGCTGCGTCTGGGCATGAGGCGATAATTGCAGAATAAGCTTCAGTAGAGAATGGCTTTCAAGAAATTTCCCGTTTACCTTCTTTTGAGAAGGGTCAAACTTATCCGCAGAACAATTTGAGACCCAAAATCCACTGGTAGTCGAGCAGATATGATACTCTTTGTTATCTAGCGTAATCAATTGAAGATAACACAAATGACCTCTAAGCTGAAGTGGAGCCGGAACTGGATTCCATTGAGACAGCTGCAGAGCACGAACAGCGGGAGTTTTCACAGCAGTACGGGAACCCAGTTTGAGACAGCTGTTCTTCTCACAGATCTCACCAAAAGGACCAGCTTGGTACTCCAACAAGTCGTGGTTTTCCTTCCAGACCGTTTGCTTCTCGTCATCATCGGGAACCATCTCTAAAACAATTTCCTGAATCTCTGGATATGCCGTCAAGCCGGCTTCGACCGTATGAGTATTCCATGGTGAAGAAGGAAATCCAAACAATGACCGCACTTTCTTAGTGTGCAGCATACTAAGACTCTCGGTATAGGCATCAAGGTTGACGGTCAGAACGGATCCGTCAGCTAAACCCACATCAGAGACGACAGAATGTTCGGAAATGGGGTTTCCAGCAAAGAGGAGCGAAAAACAGGTGTTCGGCTGGTCAATACCGAAAACATCGAGCACCAATTGTTTAATAATATAGACGGGATCAAGCTTGCCGACCTAGGTAGTTAGATCTGAAACAGTACATTACAGAGCAAATGCACAGAACGGCAAATGTGAACATTCTCACATACTTTCACTGGTATATCCTTTTCGCCAACTTTTACAGTAACGCTAATAATTGCCTGCTCGCCGTTTTCTGGAGCGGAATTTTCAACTGGCATGCTGGAGTAAAGCATGGAAGCAGCGGGCATCGCCTTATAGGTAGTGTCACGTGCAGAAACTTACAAGGGAACGAAGAACGGAGGAATTACAAAGGAGAAATATCCTGAAAGTAAATATATATATTTCGGGGATACAGTGGAAAACGGTCGAAACGCACCATGTGCGAGCCAACCTGTATGATACTCCATTTCACATTAACAGTTGATTTTTTTTATGACTTCTTCAGCCAAGTCTAAATAAACATATATTTAATGACCAGCTCGTCGAGATGCGGCAATGACCTTGTTCATGATTTCCAACTTAGCTTTGGCTCGTCGCATGGATCCAAGCTTCTTCTTGGCAAGCTTTCGTGCACGCTTTTCCTGGGAATTTCGCAGCAGTTCGACAAGACGTCGCTCATATGGGGAATATCCAGTGACTTCTCGAACAAGGTCTCGAACAAGCTCCGTTCGCTTGCTGAGCTTGCCCTTTCTGTGCGAGACCTTAGGGGCCACTTCCTTAGGAGTGACCTTGTGACCGTGGTTCAGACCAACAATGATACCTGGGGACGACGTTAGTAAAGGTGTATAATTACAGATGCGCACACATCAATGCAAAGCTCGAACATACCTGACTTCTGGGCGGCCATTATGAATTTTAGTGATGATAGTTGATGAGGTTGGAAATGAAAAATTGAGTGGGTCGTTCAGATGGGTAAAGCTGTGCTGAGATGTACGCAGGCCTGTGACTGTGAAAACTGGTATCAGTATGCACGCTTGTTAAAATAGCTATATATTTACAAATTTAAGAGGCTGGTGGTGTTGTATGAGCAGAAGCGAATGTGATGGATGCAAAATCGTATCCTGTGGCTTCCAGTTTGGCCAGAATCTCTTCAATGCTAAGGGTGCTGTTCTGCAACCGAAACTGTCCAAAGCTCTCAAACTCGTGCTTTCCGCTGGTTTCATACAGCTTTTCCAGCAAATTATTTCGCCCTACCATCACTGATACCTGCTCGCCTGTAGAGGTTGTGTATTTGGCGAAAACCGGAGCCTTTTTGCCGGTTTCTTCAGAAACTAGATGATCCACCACCGTTGGCCGAGCCCGTCTTTGGGCTGCTAATCTCGTCAAAACCTCGTATCGAAGTTTCCATCCAGCCGGCCCCAGTTCCTTTATTCGAGCAGGTTTGTCCTTTGTCAAATAATTGTCGATACCGCCTTCTTTGGTGATAGTTTTCAGCACCGATCCCACCACCTTGATTTCAATCGGCCGTTTAAGGCTTTCACTCCACAGCTTTTGCCAATTGACATTCGGCTTGAAAGTGCGAACATTTCTATTCTTGAATTCCGAGATTTTGTGTCCAAACTGGATGAATTTACCTCCGTAAAGCCCCTTGTTGCTCTGTTTGTAGAGATGCGACTCTCCATACGGATAAGGAGGACACTCCGGTACGGGCCTATTCAGCTTATAAATAGGATCGCCGACCTGGATTTCATCCGGCTTCTTCACTCGGCGTCTAACTACATGCTTGAACAGCCTGCTTGAAGACACAGACGTCGTGAAGTGACGTTTGGCCAGCATTTTGTTGCAAAGTTCAAAGTGGTGGAAATTTGTCAAAGATATCAACACAGTCACGTGGATCACATTCTCCTATAAATAAGCGAATAAAAACATACATCAATCTATGAAAAGAGCACATGAATACCTCTCTTACTGCTGGATATGCTTGACGAGGCTATCCCATTTCTTCTGTAATTCCTTGTTATCCTTCGACAGCTGCTCATGATTCATTCTTAGCTCAACCATTTCCTTCTCCTGCTGATCCAACTGCGATTCCAAATGAGCCTTGGTATCAAGAAGCTCGCGATTCTGATAACGCAATGAATCTTCAGGTGTGTCCTCTGTTTGGCGGAAACTGCTGATTTGGCTTTTCAGATCTTCTACTTCACCACCCAGTTGCTCATTCTCATCCTGCAACCTTGCCAGTTCTAGCTTTCCATGAACCATGTCATTAGTCACCTGAATGTGTTCACTATTAAGCGCAGCAAGTTGTGACTCTAATCGTCGCACTTGCAGGGCAAGCTGGCCATTGGATGTGCGTAAATGATCAACCTCTTCATTTCGTTCTTTTTCCAGACGGTGAATCTCGGCATACTCATTCTCGTATTTCTTCAGCGTCATTGGTAATAGCTTAACATTGAACGCATCTTGAACAAGATCATTGACTTTATATTGAAGCTCGTCTGTCGGTGATGAATCGGTCACCAAATAATAATCGAAAATATGCTCCTTGAGAAACGTCAACAATGAATCGAAATCCTGTCCAAGGATCTGTGTCTCATTTCGTTTCATCAGTGCAATGCCAATGCGTAGAATAGCCTCCAATCCTTCTGATATTACAATGTCGTAGATGCGCATGACCATTGTAAGAGGAAACTTGTAAGCAAATAAAGTCAGAAACCACTGAGAAGCATACATGGATGATCGCACACCTTGCCGACTTAAATGAATATGAACACCAGGCAGAGTATCTTCTAAGAGTCGATCAAACTGATAGAGCTTCAAATGTAAGCCTGGCATATCGGGGGAAAAGAGATCTCGGAACCCGTAATCTTTCATGAGATGTACCAGAAGACAAAATGCTTCAGGTTCAGACATGTTTATAAGAAGAGGCACAGTTAGGAATCCCATTCCTTGTGTATATCCTACCTCAGGGTCGAAAAGCGAATAGCTTTTGATAATTCTGAATAACGAGTCTTGATTGACCACTTTAGTGAAACTGGTACGATACAAATCACGCTTGATCGCCTTTTCATGAGGACTGGCTTCTACATTTATCTGGTTGAACATCTCCTCCAATGTAGATGACTTGGATCCGGCTATTAGTTGCCAAATAAGTCCTCTAAGTTGAGGAGGAAAGCCTGCAGCAATAGCTCTAGATAGTTCGACAGGATGGTTTCGGGCCATGCTAGGGTAATCGCTTACAACAAGGGACCAGAACTCCCAGTTAACGACTATTGGAGTACCCTCGTGGTCGTACTCGCCAGTAAAGGTGTTATCAGCCTTGGAGTAGTCATCCTTGAACTCTTCAAAGCTAGCCTGAATTTGCCGTTTGCCAATCAAAGTAGCATCTTTCTCGTCCATTCCCTTGGACTCAAATTTATCCTTGTTGGCATCAATTCGCTGCATAACAAGATCATATTGAGACGATGTTGGCCCGAATCGGTCTCCACCTTGGCTTAAGCGCGATAACAGAGCTGGGCCCTGTTCGACATTCTTACCCTTGAGCCAGAAAAACGGAGCACGTCTTCGCGGAGGAAGTGGCGGCGGAGTCTTTCCGTCGACAGAACGGTATTGATCCTTGTTGTCTGAGGCTTTTTCCCCGGACTTATCTGTATCCGGGACATGCGGAACCGTGACAGTAGTAGCAGGGTCATCCGATACAGACCCTTGCGACACTTCATTTGCACCATTTCTAGTGTGTTGAACATCTGTGATCTCTACATGGTCGTCGTCATCAGCAGCCGGCTCATCATTTGGACTATGATATTCGTCGTCACTGGCAGCAGCGCGATTTGCAGCCCATTCTTCATTGACATTTTCCTCTACACTCCCCGTCGCACTGCCATTCTCGTCAAAATTGAATCCGCCGGGAATCGACTCGTGTTCACCTTCACCGGACATCGTTGTGGTTATCCGGTCGGTGCTTGGCTATGGTGATGTGTAGGTGGGATGGTTTTTTGGGCTGTAACGACTCAAGTCCAAGTGCATCCGCAAATTCGGCGCATTAAGTTCCAAGGAAAAGATATGTCGAAAAAGCTCAAAGGGCAGAAAAACAGGTTTTAGTAATGGTCACGTGTATTAGTATACAGGTTTACTGAGAAGAAATTGTCGATTGAGCTAAACATGCGACAAGATCACCGGATGTGTTTGAGTCCTACGTATTCTAGAATACGTATAATTGTTCCGTCATCTAATAGGCGAACAATAACAACAGCATGGATAAATGAACATGAAATGTTATTGGATTGTACAAAGAAAACATGCTGGTTGCTTATAACAATAATCATTTGTTTATTTAAATATAATAGTCAAAAAGAATATGTAGCTTATAAGGATCTAACTTATAAGAATATGTAAATAGTAATTTCGCACCGCAAAACGCCCTAATAGTTCAACAAAGAATATCGCTTTCCATGGAATCGGAAGTTCCTCCATTAGTGAGAGAAGGAACTGATCCTAGCGAGTATGAAAACAGAGACCCCGAAGTCATGCTTTCCGCAGGAGATGCAGAAGAGCTATACAAAGAACCATGTTCTGAACCAGAGTAGGAACCCAGTGCATCGGCGACTCTGCCGTTGGAAACCTCGACATCCGAAAGAAGGGACTGAACCTTTTCAGCATCCGCATTGGGGAAGTGTATCTTTATGAAGCCTTCCTCGATGGAGATGGGCAATTCGCCCAACTCGGCAACCCGCTTGATGTCTGCCATTGTATTTCGCAGTTTGGAAATATAATTCTCCATGCTCTGTTCAATCGCATCCAAGGCTTGTGAACTCAGTTCTGACATGTTGACGGAACCCAAATCCGGCCTAACGTCAAAGTCGACCACCGATGCTTCCAAGCCATCTGCAACAGACTCTTCCTCGCCAACAGACGAGGCCGCATATTCAGACAGTTCTATCTGCTGTAATAAACGGTTCTGGGTTTGATTTTCGACACTGTGGTCCTCAGTAAATGCCGCAAGTAAATTAAATCGTTGTAGAAGGCCATAAGGCTGAAGACGTGCCGAACTGTAGCTTCTCGCACCAGACAGGATCGAATGCCATTTAGAAAACAGGTCGGCAGAGAACGGAGACCAGGCTGAGGGGGTTTTAAAAACCGCTGACGACGCTGGCCGTCGATGAACATAGGAATTCGAGAGACAGTGGGGACTTGCAGGCCATCTATGTTCGTCATAGGAATGTATACCTCTCGAAAAGAAGTTCAGCCCGATGCGATTAACGGATACGTGCAGATTGAGACGTTGCAGCATGCTGACATTGCTTTTCCAGAAAGGAGCAGAGCCAGGCAAATCATTACGACGACGGCGCTGGCTGTGGAAAAAGGCCCTTCCTCTGTGGAATCCGCGGCACTTGAACTGTCGTTCTCGTCCTTCGAAAAATGCTCTGAAGCCGTGGTCACGCTGCCCTCGAAAGTGACCGCGACGGCCGCGAGGTCCATGATGGCCATGCTGCGGGTCGAAGTTGACCTTGAAGGAGAAACTCCTGCTGTGCCGTCTGTCTCGCATGGAGCATGGCCCCGATTGAATATTTACATTGCATCTCATATGCTCGAAATGGTCTCGCACAGTCTGTGCGACATACCAGACTCGGGCATAAAATTCAGGCTTGTAACCGCCGTTCATCTTACAGACGTAGATTGCTCCAAGTCTTGTTGGTTAGTTGTGAAAATGTTCAATTGGGCCAGCGGACCAAAAGTCCATCCGTTCTCGGCCGGTGTGGCGATGGAACACAAAAATGGAACAAAAAACGACGCAATTAAGCAAAAAGACGACGAATATTTTGCAGAAATATTATTTTCCAGAGAAAAATTAATTAAATAGCTTCTGCCGATATTTTCTTCATGCACCCGGTTTCAAATAGTGTTACTGCCTTGTAGTCGAGGGGTGTTTACCACCTGGGCTCGGCGGAGTTGTGGGAGAAGCCGGCTGCCAACAAAAGTAGTATACAATGTGTAGAATAGTCAGTAGAAGAGCCAATTCAATATCTGCCAGTTAAAACATAGGTCCAATTGACAGCTCCGGTATCCCGGAAATTAAGTCGAATTGACAGTTCTAGCATTTTCCATGTCTATCTAGTGCTCCGAGTCCGTAGAAATTACCAATGGCTTGACGGTCCCCCGCAATGGTCCCTCCACCATTTATATTACACCACTAGGAACCTGAACTGCTTGGAAACCACGCCCGCTAACAACCCCCAAGTAAGCTCCATCTGGTGACCACGTCACGTTGTTGATTTCTGATGTGTCGCTGTATACGAGCCTTGGACTAGCGGTCTTTTCAGGTGTAGACAAATCTGATATAATGGCGTTGTAATCGTCAGCTCCAGATGCAATTATGTTCCTCGATGATTGATGCGACGATTTGCCAGTACCGACGGGTGCCCACTCAATAGCATTGACGGTACCGTAATGTCCCTGAAGCACCGTCACTGGAACGCCAGGAGTGCGTATGTCTAAAATGAATATTTTACTAGAATCATGAGCAACAGCTGCTATGATGTGCTGATCATGTGGATTTGCGGCTATGCGTACCAATGGAACCGGATTGGCGGACTCGTAAATGATTGTAGAATGGTCCAACGATCTCAGATCGAACACTCTAACAGAGCCATCGGCCCCGACGGACGCGAAGATTTCCACAGAATTAGCTACAAAGCCCACGTCATACACCTCGCTGTCGTGCGCTATCAGTTGCGTCTTGGCTGACGACGTGTTGATATCCCATATTGTGCATGTGGTGTCAATAGAACTGGTGATAACCAGTGACGGGTCGGTTTTATTCCAGTCGAAGCTCGTCAATGGCGGCATGAAGTCAGCCTTGGACTTATTCAATAGCGCACAGCACTGGCTAAGTTTCCCATCAGGCATGTAGTCCCACAGCCGGAGACAGTCGCCTGTTGAAAGCAGTTTCTTTGATCCACCAAACCCCACCGGTTGCCAGCCCAACTTCGTAGTGGGATAAGGCACTATCGCGTCCGAAAGATGAGTGAAATCTACTGATGAGTCCCGCGAACTCGACGTGCTCAGCAGTTGTATCTGTAGGTTATGTTAGTAAATCAATCCTGTCATAAATGAACCCATGTCCATTTGTACTGTCAACTCACCCTGCTTGTCTGGTCCTCGCTGAACGTACCAAGAGCCACAATCGAATCGCCCCATGCAGCACTATATAATGGCCAGTGCGATTCGAAATATGCTGCTCTCTTTGGCAAATAAGACTGCTGCTCATAAACCTGCTGAGCAGCCCCGGATGGTGAGATCGAAGGTGGAAAAGCACTGACGTTACTTTGCAAGGAATCATAGTTATCACCTGCTGAGAATCCATACAGCTGCTCTTCCTCATCGCGTCCAAAGCTGCTGCGAGCAGAAGCAAAGTTGGAGAAGGAGCTCCGTTTACCTAGAAACGGCCTTTGCATGAGTCCTCGACTGCTCAGACACCTCGTAGATTAGAAAGCAGAAAACTAGGAGCCTGGATCCAAAGGTATCGTATGTTTTAACAGCCACTTCCGGAGCACTGCTATCAAATCTTCAATCACCTTGACACCACAGAGCGACTTATGGCGAGGTTTCAACTTTGTGTGGCTTGTACGACTTATGTAATCCATTTGAAGGACGAAAGCTAAACTTGCAGTATAAAAGGACGAGTTGCCTGAGGGAGAATTGAGAAAGAGATAATATTTAATTTCTGAGCTAAGGTGAGAAATTAGGTTATGTGCTGTAGATCCGTTTGGCGTGGCCTGGTCTTTTGAATATATCTATAGATAGAGGCAAATAAAGAGTTCTATCAAGGATAGTTGATTGGCAATTAGCCGTAGAAATGGTTAAATACATAAACAATGGTATTTGACTGACCCGTAGAAATGGTTAAATACATAAACAATGGTATTTGACTGACCCGTAGAAATGGTTAAATACATAAACAATGGTATTTGACTGACCCGTAGAAATGGTTAAATACATAAACAATGGTATTTGACTGACCCGTAGAAATGGTTAAATACATAAACAATGGTATTTGACTGACCAGTTATATTGATTGAGTGTGCTCGTATTTGCGGTTGACGTACGTACGTGTGGGGTAGAACACAATGTAAAACTCAGCAAATACGCGGCTGCCTGTGCTATAATATAAATATATAATAAGCATAATACCCCCGCTAGTTATATTCCTAAAAAACTCATATATTTCCTCCTACATACTGAAACCACCCCGTTATTGCCGAAATGCCGACGCCGATCTCCCTATGATTTTGGGACCGAGAATCGGCCGGCGGACCTTCTAACTTGGATCAACACCAGATTGCATTTATCCCTCCTACATATCCATGAGAAACAGTGTGACTCGAATGGTAAAGTCTATTTCCAAGTTCCCGTATCCTACGGGGACTGAAGAAAAGGCTTTTTTGACTCAGTCCATCAAGGAAATTGAGCAGTGGTGGAGTGAACCTCGATGGAAAGGCATCAAACGACCATATTCTGCCGAGAGCGTGGCCATTCACAGAGGCACTTTGCCTGTCTCATATCCATCTTCAGTCCAGGCTGACAAACTTTTCAATTTGTTTTCGCAACGTGCTTCTGAAGGCAACCCGGTGCATACGCTCGGCTGCATTGATCCAGTTCAGGTGACTGAAATATCCAAGAACCAAGAAGTTGTATACGTTTCTGGATGGGCGTGCTCCTCTGTATTGACTACCACCAATGATCTTTCGCCTGATTTTGGCGATTATCCCTACGATACAGTCCCGAATCAAGTGGATCGGCTATTCAGAGCCCAACAGCTCCACGACAAGAAATCATATCACGCGTGGATCACCAATGGATGCACTGGTGATCGGATTGATTATATGCGTCCAATTATAGCTGATGCTGATACTGGACATGGCGGTACTGGTGCAGTCATGAAGTTAGCCAAGCTTTTTGCCGAACGAGGAGCTGCCGGCATCCACATTGAAGACCAACTTCACGGTGGTAAGAAATGCGGCCACTTGTCCGGAAAAGTCGTAGTTCCGACATCTCAGCAAATTTCAAGACTAGTTGCTACTCGTTTCCAATGGGATCTTATGGGAAGTAACAATCTATTGATCGCCAGGAGTGACCAGTACTCTGGAAAACTCTTGAGTTCTACAATCGATTCAGCCGACCATGAATTTGTTCTTGGTGTAAATACGCCTACAGAGCCTCTTGCTGATATACTCAAGCAGGCTGAAGAAAAGGGGGCATCTGGAGACGAGATCAGCGTGTTGGAAGCTGAATGGGTTAAGAAGACAAATCTTATAACCTTCAATGAAGCAGTAACCGAAGCTCTCAAGGCTGCAGGAAAGTCTGATCTTATTGAGTCGTATCTGTCGAGAGCCAAGGGTCAATCTATCTACAACAGCAGAAAGATTGCTACCGAAGTTGTCGGTTCAGATGTCTTTTTTGACTGGGAGGCACCGCGCACAAGAGAAGGGTATTATCACACCAAGGCTGGCATGGAACCTGCTCTTAAACGTGCCTTAGCATATGCTCCATATGCCGACTTGGTTTGGTTAGAAACGTCCCAGCCGGATTTGAAACAGGCTCAGTCTTTTGCGGCCGAGATCCATAAGCAGTACCCAGGCAAATGGCTCGTGTATAATTTATCTCCATCATTCAATTGGGCGGCTCACGGCTTCACTGAAGACGATTTGAAGAATTTCATATTTGATCTAGGTAAGGCAGGATTTGTATTCCAACTGGTGTCATTGGCTGGCATTCATACGACGGCTCTGGCAACATGGAAACTGTCCAACGCCTTCAAGACTGACGGAATGAAGGCCTATGTGGACCTTGTTCAAAGCCAGGAAAGAGAGACAGGATGTGATGTACTTACACATCAAAAATGGTCTGGTGCAGACTATATAGAGTCGATTTTAGGAACTGTTCAGTCGGGATCTTCTAGTACGTCATCTACGGGCGGAGACTCAACTGAGCATTCGTTCTAAAAACATAAATAAAGCGGATCAAATATCAAATATCAAATATCAAATAGGTAATCGTATACAGAGAAGTTTAGTGATCTAGACTGTTTTTCTAAAAAAATGGTCTCTGGCGGGATCGAACCGCCGATCCTCGCGTTTCAAACAAGGAGTTGTTTGCTGTGTTATTAGCACGATGCCTTAACCAACTGGGCCAAGAGACCTTGGAGCTGCCATACAAGGGAAATTGGGAGCTTAAGAGAAGAAATCGTTTTTTTTCATCGGTCATTTTCTCGTCCAATATGGCATATTATTTATTGAAATCAGTATCATTGTGATCAGTGGAGTCGTCCGCAAATGTTGAACCACTGACGAATCATATATCTCATCTGTGGAGGGCGCTCAGCCGCGAAACATTGAATTTTCCGGCAATGATGCTCAGCCTTGAAACAACCACCATCCAACCTGACATCAGCCTTGCATCCTACGGCCACATCGGCTATGGTGAACTACATATGGAATTCGTTTCTGCTGCTTGTCAGCGTAGTGGGAATTGTCGCTGCAATAGCCATTTGGAGATATCAGGACACTTGGTTCCCGTTCTTTGAGGATTTCTACTACGATATGTCGGATCGGGTGGATATCTGGCGGCACGGCCACGACAGCGGACGATACGCGTTTCTAAGAGACCGCCAGCGCGGGTTCTCGTCGTCCAATTTCGATCTCGATGAAAATATCGAAGCGGAGGACCCGCGAAGAGGCCTGGACAACCGGGCGAAACGGGCCATTCGCCGCATTATGCGCAGAGATCCCGACATCTCGTTCGACGACGCACGAGCTCTGTATACGACGCAGCAGTTCGAGAGACAGGGAGTCGGTGCAGACGGACGGCCTCAAGATCCTCGTGCTGTGTTTTTCTCGTAGCAAGCGGAACTGAGTGTACGCTATTTATTCGCATTATTCGTCTCAAATAAAAGAAAATTAATTATTTACTAAGAGAGTTTCGTACATGGATTCTATGCTGATAGCTGCTGCTGACGCTTGGCCAAAGTCCGGGCCCATTTGGCCGTGGCCACCGTTCTATCGGTAAACGAATGGGGGTCGGAGGCCATTTTCAAGAAATCGCCGAGCCACGCCTCTCTGTAGAACGAGCTAACACTTCCATCTTTGTACATGTCTGCAATGTCCCCCACAATGCCCGCTATGGTTTTGACTGAGTCATTATTTGCTCTGATCTCTGGATCCATCACTGCATAAGACAGAAACGCAAATATCTGGTGCGTATAAGGGTTGAGAGCATTGGGGTCTTCCGTCATGCCTGTTACAATGCCTCCATATGCGTCTATAATCGCGACCACCAGGCCCGATACATAGCTACGGTACTCAATCGGGCTGTTGGGATCTGCTCGCAAGCTACTGGCCTCCTGCAAAACGCCCATGGTGCCATGCAAGTATGGGACAAATTCACTCCCGCTTTCTCCGGCAATGTCTCCAATGCATGAAAGAGTACTCGGCTTTAGCTTAGAGTACGTATTGCTCTTGCCGAGGTTTTGAATGAAGATGTCCATGATGCTCTTGAGATGTCTACTCATGTCCTTACCAAGTGACAAAAAGAAGTCCGAAACCAGTCCAACAGCAGTGTTAGATATTGACAAATCAGTCTGAGTAAGAGAGTTGAACAGATATGGCATAAAAGGGTCCACGAAATTGTTGAAGTTCTTGCCAATGGCCCCAGCAATTGCTCCAACAACCATAAAAATTTCGTCATCAATTACCGAGTTCGGCAGACGATGCTCAAGCAAGTGAACGCATAACTGCATCACAGATTCCGCTCCAGAAAGGACTTCATCGCCGACCCTTCTGATTATATTAGTGAGCAGTGTCAACAAACTCGACTGAAGATCTTCTAGATTGACTCGATCATCGACTGTTGGAGGAACAGCAGCAAATTGCTCCATCACCTGTACCGTATGCTGAAGACGTTCAATGACGGTACCACTGAGTGCCCAAACTGTTGGCATAGCGTCCTTGCTACTGAAACAAACCAACACTGAGAGTGCCTCGTAAGCACTAGTCCGACTAGTTGCTTCGTTGTTGGGTCGAGACGTGGCTTGAATTAAAGCCGGGAATAGTACTGCATAGTAAGGCGACATGACGGACTTCTCATCATCCACGTCTTCTTGAAGCTGCTCATTTAAATTCAAAAGAGCCCAGCAGCAGTTGGTAACAACACGAGGATCATCTCGTAAGCCAACAACTAAGGCAGACACGAACTCATCAAGGAGACTACCACGGCCGATTCCATCAACCACAAGATCACTGATTCGGCCAAGGCACCAAGAAACAGTATCTCTCACTTCAAGCGATGGGTCGTTTATAAGCTGGAGGATGGGACCCAATGCTTGACCAACGAGTTGCTTTAAAGGTTCATGGGACGTACCATCCAGAATGGAGCCAAAAGCCATAACAGCCGATTCTCGGTGATTCCATTCTGCGTGCTTGAGATTCTCTGCTACAAATGACAATGTAGGATTCACAATGAGATCTCCACAGCATTGAGAAAATAGGCCCAAAGTCGAAGCAGCAGACTTTGTAGCATTCCATTCGTCATCCAAATCGTCTTCCTCCTGACGAGTCAGCACTTGCAAAACACGCGGCAGTATAGTTGGTATAGCCTGTTCGGCAAAATTATAAGATTGTTTCCAGTCGTTGTTATTTACAACGTCATATTTGATTTCGGTTTCTTTCTCGCATACCGTGCTCCAAAACTCCAGGGCCATCATGACTACACCCTCTTCATTAGATATCATTCCTGCAGCAGTCAAAGGAAACAAGGCAGGCGCCATGTAGGGCTCCATGTAAGCGTAATATAATTCCATGACCTTGTTGAGGGCAGCGAATGCAACGTACTGGATTTTGGTATCCTGAGCCTGAGTAGCCTCACAAATCACCTGCATGATGAAGTTCCTCTCGGCTTCGTTGGCAAAGTTCTTGTGAGCAAAGCCCAAGGAGATGATCAATGCGTTAAGTGCAGCTTGTCGTACTACAGAGGAGGGCTCGCTGCTTTGAGCACCCTGAACTATGGCGGTGAGAATACCATCACTCTGAGATCTGACGGCTTCATTATTGGAATCCGACGCTTCGCATATGAAACCAATGGCGGTGAGCGATGCTTTCTTGACGTGGACCGGAGAATCAGAGCTCGTGTTTTTGACGAGAGTCGGAAAGAGATCGGGCCACTGAGAACGAGGAAGCTCAATGTTGGCAATTGCGGCAATGAGCTGGCCTACCGAAGTTCCCACACGCTCGTCCGGAGTCAGCAGCGCCTTCAGAGCTGTAGACTTGACTTCGTCTTTGGCGGAGCTGTCCAGAGCCTGCCATCGCTGGACATTTGCCTCCTTTCTAGCGTCCTCTCTTGCATCCAAAGCATTCTTCAACTGCAGCGCCGCCAGCATGCGGACTTCAGTCTGCTGCGACTCGTTTCCCAGCTGCTGGGTGAGCGCAGCCAGGTATTCCACGAAATGTTCGTCCAGTGCATTTCTCATGTACGCCTCGGCCTGAGCCCGTACATGCTGATCAGGACTCAGAATCGAGTTATAGAGCACTTGTGAGATATCCATGACTACAGAGCGTTAGTTAGTAACTGTATAGCAATATATATGAGGACAGACGGCGTGCTGAGTTGGCGAGATCGATATATGATTTTCCACAAGGCTTCCCCTTACTGGCTGTATCGAATCATAAATCGCCCAGAAAGGCCTCTAACAAGGAGATACGGGCCAAACCAAAACTTCCAACTTGCTCTACGCCTTCCAATAGGTTCGTATACTTACTGCTTACGTCTAGTGCTGGCTGTTTGTATTTGAAAGGAGGATTGAAATTGTAAACAACCAGTAATTTTCAGAACAAGTTGATGGTTTCCCTAGCAATGGCATAGGAACAAAAGAATGCGAACAGAAGGATGCATATGCAGGAAGTGATAGAATGTTAATATACGGATAGAAGACATGGAAAGATTGTATAAGTGGATTACAAACTTTAGAGATTTTCCTGTACGATTTACTTAGTACATGTTTCGTGTGGTTATCGTAGCCACATTTACCATGAAGATCAACGTTGAACCGGCCCATGGCTTTGGATAATTTTTTGCAAATTGCAATATCGCATTAATTGCAAAAAGTATCATGCAGAATATATAAATAACACGCTAGCCTTACGCTAGCCCGCCTTTTGTCCTACCCACTCGTCTATCCAGTGCCTCATAAGCTCTCTGTTGTGCGCATTCTCATAATTGACCGTAGGTATGACTCTACGTGCAGGCACTCCATGAACAAATGACCGCAGTTCCGGAAATGAAGAATGCTCACTATACGGCACTCGTAAGATATGTACCTTGCCTGCATGAGAAAACTTTCGCACTGTTTCCAGTTGGCTAAGTCCAAACTGGGCTGGCCGCGAAGCCTCAATCTGCTTCTTCGAGGCGTAGAAGTTCCATCCAGTTGGCGAGAAAACGACCATATGCGAAAACCACTTGCTTAACATCTTCCAGTGCTGGCTGATATTGACCGGATTAACTTCGCCCATGCTTACAAGGTGAACGTTACATTCAAGGCCGTCGTCCGATAGAAGCTCACTGAGCTCGGGATCCTCCAGCAATTTGAGAACTGTAGCCCTATCAGAGCCGGATGGGAATATCTTAGAGCCCAGTTGCTTGGCTATACGTATAGCTAGACGTTCTTTGCCTATCACGTAGGAGCCCACGAAAACAACAGGGTTCGCTTTTGGTTGAGGTGAGGATTTTACGCCGACAAATGACAAAAATCCACGCAATGTAAGGTGTGTAGATGGAGGTTCGCCAGAGTCTCGAAGACTCTCACAGTACTTCGCACAGCTTTCAATGACTTGTTGTTGAGATGGAAAACAGTGTTTCGGATGCAGATAGGTGGTATCAAGGTAAATGGCATCTAGAGGCGACGGATGCAACTCTTGTAGCAAGGTGATTTGAGACTGGTTGGCACGGAAGTCACCTGTGTGAAGAATGCTCTTCTTTTTATAACGGAAGAGAATAATGGCGGATCCAGGGCAATGATTGGCGTCAAGAAAAAGGACTTCTAAATCATTATTCACACGAACCACCACATTCATAGGCAACGGCTTTACCCATTCATCAGCTACCTTTAGCCGATATTTGACCAGTCGAGCAGTGACCTCAGAGCAGTATATGGGACCTGCAGACCACGATTTTCTGAGTCCTCCGTAATGGTCGGAATGAAAATGAGTAAGGAAATACGAAGACACATCCGGGATGGGGCCGTAGCAAAAAGCATCCACAGCAATTTTCATATCATCTCCAAAATCCAGGACCTTGTAGAAAGGAATAGTCCGAGGCTGCGGTGCATTGCGCGCTGGACCTCCAGAACTGTCTGAGCTTGCGGCACTGTCAATCAGTTCTCCGTCTGTCTTCCCAGAACTTTTCGCCTTAACCGCAGACTTCCTTCTTGCTTTTACGAAGGACTTTTTGCGTTTTGCGCCGGATTTCTCGGTGCTTTCTGCTGCCTTGCGTTTCGTACCATTCGCATTATCAGCACCTTTTTCGACATATTCTGCCTCAGAATAATGTTGAACAACAAGAGAATCACTCTCAAAACGAGTATCATTCTCTGAAATAATAGAAGGACGTTCAACAGTTATGTCTTCCCCCATACATGCATATACATGTTCTGTCCGAAGTTGGATGACCATCTCCTCGAGATCCCTCAAGCAGATAGGACATAGTACCGGATCTCCAGTATTACCAGCATCTGCCTGCTTGCCCTGATCTCCACAATATTGCGTTATATCATTTGTTTGTTGGCCAGAGCCGTTTAGATTCTTCGCCACTTTGCCCATGATAGGCCGGGGCCGGTTAGAGGGAATCTCGAGATTGGAAATCAGATAAGCAGTTTCTTCCACTCTTTCCACCCCACCAATTTAACACAAACCTTACAACAATGCCCAACTTGATTCTTGTTCGACACGGCCAATCTGAATAGTAACGAAGACCGTTTCTGCGGATGGGTAGACTCAAAGTCGTTGGAGCTAGGTAAAAACAAGCTGAGAATGCCGGCAAGTTGGCTACAAGTCTGACATTACATATGCTATACTTCGCGACACAAAAGCAATTGTAACGGGAAACATTGCACTTTAAAAGGGCAGTAGAAAAGCAAGGACAAGAACGGGAGAGAACAGCTCAAGAAAAGCGGTCGTGAAGACATGCTCAAAATAGTAATATATCAATATAGTCTGATTGCATAACTATGTTTCCTCAAAATGTTGTTTTGATAACTTGGTACGCATCATTTTAAATTAGCTTCAACCTTCCTGAGGTCTATTAGGCGGAGACCGATGGAAGCAGCAACTATCACTCAATATAATTTATGGCAGCTAATAATCTATTATTTGTTATGAAAGAGATCTGACTCGCGGAGTTTGAGGTATGCATATGGATTATGGGTCGTGTCAATTTACCTTCACTTATGTAAAACCACGCCGAGCGTCATATTAAATGAATGAAATTGGAGCAAACGTGCATTAAAATCTAGAAAATTATAATGCCGAATCCATCTTCTGACTTGCTGTCCGGTATCTCGAGGAGCGATCTCTTACTGGCAATTAAAAATAAGAGAGTATCAGCACCCGACAACCTTTCAGAAGAAGAGGCCAAGGAGCGAACGAATCTGCTGAATGAGATAGCTAGACTGATAGAGGAAGGAGAACGGCTGGATAAAGAATATGGGAAAGCGAAGAGAGAGAACGAGGAAGAGGGCAAGAAGCTTGCGATTCAGCAACAAAAGCACGCAGAGGCAAAGCAAGCGCATGACGAAGCAAAGCAAATGCATGTAGAAGCAAAGCAAGAACACGCTGAGGCGAATCAACAGTACGAATCAGCAAAGAAAATGCACGCTGAGGCGAAGCAAAAGCATGAGGAAACGGATAAAAGGCTCGTGGAAGCAAAGAGGAGGACAGCTAGGGCGAAGGAAGATCTTGAATGTGAAAAGATTGCTCATAGTTATATCAAAGCACATTACAATCTAGTTAAGAGGGCCGTAGAAGAGCAAGAGCAAGAACGAGAACGGGAGCGAAGAGCTGAAGTGGCGAAGACGTGCTCAAAATATTACTATATCAATATGATCTGATTGCTTAGTACCCTTCGTCAAAATGTGATCTTCTTTGATAACTTGGTGCGTATCACTTTAAATTACCATCACTGACTTCCTCAAGCCTATTATATTATAGATTTTAGAGATTTAGCTAGATGCTGAGCTGAAACTTTAGATTCTGCAACATTAGGTCCAGGTACGTACGTCATAATGAGAAAACGACCGTTTAGACCGTTTCGACCATTTGATCATACTTTATTTCCTGCAAATAGCCTTTCCTTCTTCTGCCATCCCTAATCAAACACGCAACACTGCGAACCCATTTCTACGTCCCCTCTCGCTTTCTCACCCCTAATCTCCGTATATCCTTTGCTTCTCTCCAACCTCCATCTTCCCAACCTTCACCGACCATATGCCATGCCTTTAATCTTGCCCGAGATATCGGCATTTGAGTCCGATCCACCGACATGCAAATATCACATGGAAGACGGCGTGCCCGTATTCGAACCGACTATGGACGAGTTTGTCGATTTCGCCAAATTTCTCTCCATGATTAACCGTTATGGCATGGAGACGGGCATAGCCAAAGTCATTCCACCTCGGCAATGGGTTGAATCGCTCCCGGCTTTGGACGAACACGTCAAGAGTATTAAGATAAAGAACCCCATCGTTCAGAATATCAGTGGCCGTGGCGGTTTGTTTCGTATTCAGAACTTTGAGAAACAGAAATCGTATGATATTTGCCAGTGGAGGGCTCTGTGCGACCATGTCGATCACCAGCCCCCCAGTTTAAGAAAAGAGCGAGCCCAACAGAGTAAAAGAAAAGACACCGATAAAGTCAAGCAGCCTAATTCAGGCTCTACCAGAGCAAATCATTGGCATACCAACGTTTTGGATGACTCCTTTGACTATAGATTTGAAGATTCCGACTTCAGTCGGGACCGATGCGAGGAACTCGAAAAAACATACTGGAAATCAATCACCTACAACCAACCAATGTACGGTGCAGATATGCCAGGCTCTTTGTTCGATGATACAGTGAAGAGCTGGAATGTTCCAAATCTAGATAATCTGCTGAATCAGCTTCACATTCGAATCCCCGGTGTCAACACGGCCTATTTATATTGCGGCATGTGGAAAAGCACGTTCGCCTGGCACCTTGAAGACATGGATCTTTTCAGCATTAACTACATTCATTTTGGTGCCCCGAAGCAATGGTATTCCATCTCACAAAAGGATCATGAACGCTTTTATCAAATGATGGGCGATATGTGGCCGCAGGAACGGGCCAGATGCAAAGAGTTTTTACGGCACAAGACATTCCATGCTTCACCACAGGTGCTCAGTTCTATGGGAATCAAGGTGAACAAAGTGGTTCATCGACAGCACGAGTTCATGCTTACGTTTCCATTCGGCTATCATTCAGGATTCAATTATGGTTATAATGTAGCTGAGTCGGTCAATTTCGCAGATGAGTCCTGGATTCCTTATGGAAAGGAGAGTAGGAAGTGCATGTGCATAGACGATTCCGTGGGCATTGATGTATATCAGCTTGAAAGGCATCTACATGGAGAATACAGCGATGACGGGAATGAGGATGTTGGTTTACTGACTCCACCAAGTGAGTCCACTCCTTACAAGAAGAAGAGCAAACCGCATAAGAGAAAACATGTACATGACGCCAAACATAGTTCAAAGAAACCAAGACAGGAATTACAGCCGAGAGTGGAGGAACTTATCCAGTGTGTGTATTGTCGGCAGAGTTACAAGTTGCCTTTAGCTGAAGTTAAAGTAAACGGCAAGACTGAGCTGGCTCATGAATTCTGTGTAAAGTATGAACCTAGTGCCGAGCGAAAAGCTGAGAAAGGTGAAGCAACAGCTGATTCATTGAATAAAGATGCCCGCTGTTACACATGCAACCGAAGGCGGGGACATAATCCGATGGTGGTATGCTCGGTTCCCACATGCAAAAGGACATATCATATTAGCTGCTCGGCCAATACAGGCGTGCTGGCTATTCCCGATGCACTTGGACACAAGTTTCTCTGCAGGTTCCACCGACCGAAGCGACCCCAAGGCGATAGCTTGGACAAAGATATTTTGACCAAGAAGTGGGCATACTCATGTCTCCCAGGAGATGTCATCCAATGCCAATACGAGAAATCGGATATATTTGCGGGAACAGTGGTGGAGAACAACCTGGAAGAAGAGATGATAATGCTTAGACCGTTTGTCGGGGATGATATCATAGAAATAGCCTGGAAATGGGTCCGACATCCGGGGTACGAACATATACGGGCATTTTTGTACAATCTGTCTAGCGATATACTGGTTGGCGCGGGCAAGCAAGTTAATCGCGCAAAGATCAATGGTGAAAAGATTGCCGTGACGCAAATAAAAGGCACAGAGGTGACGATAGATGAGCAGACAGATGGGCTGTCGTGGGTTGTACAGGCATTGAGCCGGTTTGAGGCAGCACCAGGAAACGCAGCGCAATTTATTTTCCATCAATATGTCACTGATAAATCGACAGATAAGGATGATTATTACGAAGTAGTAGCCATTTAGTATGATATAGTTGTCATAATCTAATTTATATATTTATTAACGAGTTGGTCGCTGGATTGATTGATGTTTTCGCAACACCCAAAATTTTTCTCTTCTTCATTCATCAGTATGGGTTATACTATCTCTAGATAATATAACTTATATATAATGGGAGCTTACTAGAATGACCTTGAGCCTTTCCTGTAGAAAGATCTTGGCCATCTAGGCTAGTTGAGAGATAGCCTGCCTAAATAGCAAGTGGTTATTTTTCCGTTCCCTGCTCCTTTGAATGAAATCGCTTTGAGTTCGGCCAGCCTTTTTTTGACTCTGGTTCAAAAGATGCGGAGCTTCACGGTGAGACATTGCAATTAATAGTATTTATTGTTATTTTGTATTGTATTTAGGATATTATTATTTTTTTTTTCCTTTTCGCTTTCTTTCTGTACGTTTACCGTTCTATACTGATGAAATCACCATCCATAGTGCCATTTTCATCAACAACTATATCTTCCAACGCATCAGAATCGTAATCTTCTTCATGAATATCATTCTCTGGCTGCTCGTTCTCTTCCTTTTCGGATTCACTTTGGGCAAATTCTGCTTCTAACAGATCATAGTCTATGGCTGCTCGGTCTTGTTCATGTCCAGCCAAACTCTTGTCAGGCTCAACATCCTCAGCGTTCGAATTCTTCCTCTCATGGTGGATATTACGACGGATATGTTTAAGAGGACACTTCGGCCGCGGACATGTACCCGATTCCTCGAAATCTGGACACTCGAATTCATGCCTCTTGTCGCAGTTCTCCCCTTCATCGCAATAGCCATCCAGGGCAAACTGTCGACAAACCTTCACACTTGGATCCACAAGAATATGGGTGTAAATGCAATTCTCTTTGGAGCAACGTCCTTGCTGATAGAAGGCACATAAAGGAGAGTTATGCGCAGTAGGTTCATGGCTCAAGGTGCAGTCTGGCCGACTACACGAACCCTGCAAGAACCGTTTACATATGGCAACATGATTCTTATCATGTTTATAGGGGCACGAAAGTCCTCGATTACACTGGCCTGCTTTGTTAGATTGCACTTTTCGGGGTATACACATACCTGTCTTTGTAAAGTAAGCACATGGTGTGTTGGATTTGCTATCTTGCTTGTTAATAGCCGTCTTCATCAGCAAGTTGCCAGACTTGGACCGCACGTAGGCAACTCCATCGACAAGGGCTGTTTTGGGAGACGCTGCTGCTTCGTCGGGACTCAATTTGACGAGTTTCGTGCCACCTTTTGCCGTCTTATACTTGATTCCACCGATATCGACTACTCGTTCACCCGGAGGTTTCCAGCTATACTTGGAAACTCCTCGAAATGGGCCCCGACCGCTAGCCCTGTACCGTCCCCGATAGCCAGAACCTCTGCCTCTGCCACTGCCATATGGAGCTCCGTGCACGCCACTGGCTGCGTTCTTGTGTCTGTTTATTGCGCCTTATGTTAGTAAATAGGATCACTAAAGTACTATCGATCATTAAAAAATGCATATAATACGTATCTAACAACTACGATCCTTGTTTATCTCTTACTCACCTGCAAGATTAGCTATTTGCTGTAAAAGCTGTGCATCTTCCGACATGTTGGTTTGAAAGGAAGTTTGAGGAACACCCAAACGTTCAAGTAAACCACAGAAATTCATAAGAGAAATTCCATAGCCCGCGATGGACGGATTGAAATCAAAGCTGCAGAGCATTCTGGGGCTCGACAGCGAATCGGTGGCCGAGCTCGTGCAATATGTCATGTTTCAGGGAACTCCGGAGGGCATGCAGTCGTCGCTGACTGAAATCGTCGGCGATGCAGCAGCTGCTCGTGAAATGACGAAAGAGTACTTTGAGCATACGGGACAGAGAATGGTTCAGAAGAAGGCTGAAACAGAAAGGCAGAAGGAGGCAGCGGCTCGTGCAGAGTCTCCAAGACGAGAATCTCCCATGATCGGTGCTCAGGATGGCCAGTATGACTATTCGCACTTCGTCAGTGGAAAAAGTGCCTGGAGCAAAGAAGACAAGCCTTCCAAGAAGCCTCCGAAGCCGTCATCATCTGCGAAGGATGGTCAGTCGAGTTCCAAGCTGAAAATCGACTCGTTGGCCGACATTGAGGCTGCTCTCAACCAGATCGACATTACCAGCACGAGGGGAAGACGGGTCAAATGCACATGCATGGGCACCAGGCATCCGTTGGTCGAGGCTGCTCCGAACTGTCTGAGCTGTGGTCGCATCATTTGCATGAAAGAAGGCCTTGGGCCCTGTTTGTTCTGTGGAGAGCCTCTTATTAGTGAGGAAAACATGGATGAAATTTCCAGCATTCTTAACGGTGAAAAGGCACACATTGCCTCGTCAATGGGCAGAAAAGCAAGAGAAAAGGCAGAGGAGCGCGGCATTGCTGGACTGGCTGACCTCAATAAGGCAAAGGCCAAGCAGCAGGCTGACCAGAGACTCGACACTCTGCTCAACTACCAGGCAACCTCTGCACAACGAACAAAGATTATCGACCAAGCCAGTGATTTTGAGACTCCCAGTGTTGGAGTTAATAAGTGGGCATCGGCTTTGGAGCAGGCGAAACAGCTTAAAAGGCAGCAGAGACAACTACGAAAGATGGAGGAAAAGAGATTGGCTCGACAGGGCCGCGGCAAGAAGGTAATATCACTCGATTTACATGGAAACAAGGTGGTAATGAGGGAACAGACACCTGATGAGATGAGCTCTGAGTCCTCTGACAGCAGTGACGAGTCTAGCCCTCAGATACGCGGTCCCGAAGCTGGATTCTGGGAAGCAAAATCGTACGATAAGGATTTCATTACACCGGTCTACATTCAAGGCAAAACGCACAAACCTCATAAATCGCACATTGCTATAAATACGAAAGAGCTCCTGGGTGAGTCGCGGCTTGTTTTCGACGAACACGACGATTTGGCCAGTAGCTGGGCGGCAGTTTAAGTTTGTGCAGGGGAATATAACTTGACAAGCTACCAAACACATTATGAGAGACTTTTTCGAAATTCCCATAACGGTTTTGCTAGTCGTTTATTTACTTCTTGGAAGCTGTCAGAGTAGTTTTTTAGTGCAGTTGTCGCCGGAAATGCCGCTCATTAAATTCTTGTTGGAAAATCCGTTGATTGGCGCCAGCGTCAGCCAGACCTATTCATTTGGCAGTTTCCAGGGATTTTCTGGAAATTTCGACGGAAGGGTGCTACACACCTTATATGAAAGCATATATGTAAAGATACCATGATAATTTTTCTCTTGTTGCCCCTGAACTGCTTCTAACTTTAGGTAACCGCCATCAGCCCGGATGTCAAGATAACTGCTAGCGCTCAGCAGACTGACGCTCCACGACATCTCGCACGAATATCCCAGAGAAACAAACTTTATCAAGGTAATATACTTTTTCTTTGGGGTCCTACCCCTTTGTACCGGGCAACAGCTAACCTAAGATGGTCTTGGTACCTATTTTTACACCACAATTGGTCAAAAGGACGTTGATATATATGTAATTGATACTGGAATCAATTCAGAGCATGTGGAATTTGAGGGAAGGGTATCACGGGGAGTCGATTTCACCGGCGAGGGTCTGGGAGACAAAAATGGCCATGGGACTCACGTCGCTGGTATTATTGGATCCACTGGGTATGGAGCTGCCAAAGCTGCCAATCTTATAGAGGTCAAGGTGCTAGCAGGTACAGGCACGGGCAATTTGTCTGCTGTAGTAGCAGGCATTGAGTTTGCTGTGAATGATAATAGAGCAAGAGGAAGGAAAGCTGCCGCAAATTTGTCTCTAGGTGCGGGGTTCAACGCAGTTCTCAACAGTGCGGTAAATGCAGCCGCCGATGCCGGATTACCATTGGTAGTAGCGGCTGGTAACTCCAATACAGCCGCCTGTGCATCGTCACCCGCCAGCGCTGTCAATGCTATTACTATTGGTGCTATTGACGACCGTTACGATTCTATAGCCAGTTTCAGCAACTGGGGCTCCTGTGTCACAATGTTTGCCAGCGGCGTGTATGTGAATTCTCTTGCTCACGATAGTAAGGACGGTACGCTGGCGTTAAGTGGAACATCTATGGCAGCACCGGTCATCACAGGCACCTTAGCCATGTTCATGGGAATGGGCGATACTGCTAGTGAAGCCGTAAAGCGCCTGACTGATTCTGCCACTATCGATATGATTGATCGTCGGTCGACCTTTTTCAGGCCCAGAACTCCGAACCTCATTGCATATAATGGGATGGGCTTGGAGGAGAAAAACAATGGTACCGATATTGCCAGTGCTACAGACGGCCAGCTTGGCACGGTGCCGGCGAGTCGCCAACCTGCAGAGAAGAAGAAGAAAAAGGATAAAAAGAATCGGCTGCGTGATGTGTGGAAAGCATTAAGATCTCATGCTGATCATACTAGTTGATGGACGACAGGGCTGGCTATTGCAGAGGATTGCCATTGCAAAGATTTTGCATAATAAACATAACATCATTCTAGTCATTTTAAATAAACAATTCTATTTGCCAATGCAAATTCCAAGTATTAGATAGTGATAGTTGTGCGTAGGAATAACTTCTAGTTAAGGTTGGAGCTGATTGGTAATGAGGCTAGTGATGTGGCAGTACACTTATTGTGGCGGTGGTGGTGCCATCTTTTGACTGTTTTCCGACTTTTTCCGGGTCGACCAAAGCAAGTCCTCCAAGAACCTACGCACATATAATTCATCTTATCACATCCTATACGCCATACTTCGATTATATCATCCCAAGCCGCAAGAATTTCTTAGCCATTCTGCCGATTTCCTAATGATTAGGACCTAATCTGTTGTGATATATTCGGGTACGGATCGGTAAAGGAAGAATCGTGCGGCTTACCGATCGAGACTTCCCACTATAAGTAAAGAGAGTTTTTCCACACAACGAACCGTTAAATTAGCATTTCTTAGACTGGTGCAACCACATAGACTGTTCATTTTTAGAGGACTATTTCTTATTAATATTATTTATCGACAATGAAGATTCCCAGCAAGGAGGAACAGAGTGAATACATGAATGCCATTGCTGTTGGTGGCCTCAAGGGTGGTGCTATAGGTGCAGGCTTATCATATTTCACACTGAGATCTATCAATAAAAGATATCCTACATTCCGAAGCATGGGTGCTTTCCCGAGAACGTTTGTAGGACTCGTGCCGATTCTGTTGGCTGGCATAACGTCGATGGAGTTTGCCAGTCGTCGGTTTGAACAGCAGAAGTACGGGTACATCGATGAATATCAGGAGGAACAGAAGAGACAACGGGCCGCAGAAAAGCCGAGCCAGCAGGCACTTCATTTCATCAATAAGAACAAATATCCGCTCATCGGAGGCGCATGGGCTGCGTGCATGGCCGGTTCTTGGATGGCTATCAATAGAGATAAGCTGCTGAGCAAATCGCAAAAGATCGTCCAGGCCCGTATGTACGCCCAGGGACTGACTGTGTTTCTTCTGATCGCGTCCATGGCACTTTCGTCTTTCGAAACTCCTCCGGTTACAAAGCCCAAGGAAGAATGGGAGAACGTTGTTGACGAGGAGATTGTTAGAGAGACTGCTCAGCACTTGCCATTGCATTTGAAGGATAGACATAAGGACAAGGAGGTATAGAGTATTATTGGTATAAACGGCATTGGCAAAAACTGGGCATATAGCAGTACATATTACGGTAGATAAATAATGGTTAATTACAGAGCTAACACTATGGCGTACCACTCATTCACCCGTTTGCTCCACAATCTCCAACTTCTTGGTCAACGACTCGGTCCATTCCTTTTCAAAGATCTTTGATATCGACATTAGAAGTGCTTCTGGCGTCTCGTATGCGTCCTCTCCTGGATCATCTGTTATCTGTATATTAGCACGGCACTAACTGCTTGTTCCATTTTACTTACAAGCCAGCCTTGGACAGTAAATTGCACAACGTATTGCTGTTTTTCCTTAGTAGTAATATGAACCTTGTCTCCCATATTACTGGCCTCATCGAGCATGCTCGAATAGTCCTTGATCAATGCATTGTGAGCGATTTGTCGTGTTCTGTCAAATGGTTCCATGGCTAGAGGAACATTAGAAGGAAAAGTTATAGACAACAATACAGAAACATTGGATTGGATATCCACGCCTCTCTTCAACGGTTATTTCATCTATTAATCTTAACGTCAACACCTTTTTTACAACCTCTATGGCTCCTGCCATAGCTTCTATATACAAACTACTTCAACTAACCCGTTACCGTCTATTCAATGACTCGCGTCACCAAACCGGTACCGACAGTTCTGCCACCTTCTCGCAGATTGAATCTCTGGCCAACCTCGATTGGCGTAGGATGCAGCAGAGTGCCGACCATTTCCGTGTTGTCACCAGGGAAGATCTGTGTGGAAAGATCGGTTCCTTCAGGGAAGTTTAGTACTACAGTCACGTCTGCAGACGACACAAACATCTGAGGCTTGTAATTTTCACCAAACGGAGAATGTCGTCCTCCCTCTTCGTTGGTCAAAATGTACAGAGAGCACAGGAATTTGGTGTGAGCCTTGACAGTTCCCGCCTTGGCTACAACCATGCCTCGCTTGATGTCTTCTCTCTTAACACCTCGCAGCAAGATACCGGCATTATCACCGGCCTGGGCAGAATCAAGCTCCTTCTTAAACATCTCGATACCAGTGACAACAGTCTTGATGGGCTGTTCATTGTAACCGACAATCTCCACTTCCTCACCCTTCTTGAGCAGACCACGCTCTACTCGGCCGGATGCAACAGTGCCTCGGCCAGGAATAGAGAAAACAGACTCGACGGGCATCAGAAAAGCCTTTTCGAGATCTCTTGATGGTGTAGGGATCTTCTCATCAACGGCATCAAGCAGCTTCTCAATAGCTTTCACACCGATCTCAGGCTGCTTGCCCTCGAGGGCACATAGACCCGAACCCATAATGACAGGAGTATTTTCACCATCAAAGCCATACGAAGTGAGTAGTTCACGCATCTCCATTTCTACAAGCTCAAGCATCTCGGGATCATCGATTGTGTCGACCTTATTGATGAACACAATGACATGCTGAATACCAACCTGGCGAGCAAGCAGCAGATGCTCTCGGGTCTGAGGCATTTGGCCGTCGGAAGCTGCAACCACAATAATGGCACCGTCCATTCGAGCAGCACCGGAGATCATGTTCTTGATATAATCAGCGTGACCAGGGCAGTCGACATGGGAATAATGACGCTTGTCCGTCTCGTACTCAACGTGAGCAGAAGTAATGGTAATTCCACGAGCACGCTCCTCAGGAGCCTTGTCGATAGCGCCGTATTCCAGGAACTTGGCACCGCCCTTCTCGGATAAAACCTTGGTAATGGCAGCAGTCAGGGTGGTCTTGCCGTGGTCGACATGGCCAATGGTGCCGATGTTCAGGTGCGGTTTGGAGCGGTCAAACGTCGAGGCAAAACGCACCGCATATCGCGCAAGAGGCAGCTGGGCTCGAAAGCCGGCTTTGAAGTTGGCAGCAAGACGCAGGCGAGCGAGCATTTGTTGCAAGTTCAAAGTGGGATGAGGTGAAAATTCAGTGTGTTTTTGGCAGACTGAGAAATACAAAAAGGTTGCCGAATAGCGAAAAATATCATTGGATGCAAGCAGAAACGACAGGGACTATGTACATAGGCAGCATTTAAATATGTACATTCAGCGTTTAAATATATATACATAACATTATTTATAGACGACGACGCTCGAGCTTGCGGAGCTCCGCATCGACATCGCCCACGTCGATCTTTGTGTTTTCTCGAATAAAGTACAGCTTGCTTCGTTTCCATCGCTTGGCCGGCACTCTGACCAGATCAATGCTCTTAATGTTATGGTTGAACACGGCCACACGGTTCTCCACGGCCACGTTTCCGATCTTGGTTCGCAGCAGAATGTTCGATGCAAGTTGTCTTCTATTAATGGCAATGAGGACGCCGACAAACGACGACCCGTCCTTCTTTTCTACTCGGACAATATCACCCTGACGGAGCCGATTGTAGCCCGATCTGTCGAGCAGCTGGCGCCTGGTACCATCAGGATCAAGCTTGGAGTAGAGGTCTTTTTCGATTTCCAGAATCGGCGCACTTCCTTTGGGAATGGCTCTAGGAGTAGGTGCATATATATCGACGGTGTTTTCTGGTAGGTTAGTATACGGATCAACCAGCTTGAAGCACATTACATACCTTTTCTGGTGGGAATTATATATCCTGCTGATTGTATAAAATTGCCTACAAGGCCATGTCTGACAAGTGTGGGCCTTTTGAAGGCTATGCAGGCTGGTGAGAGTGCTTTTAGCATGAGGTGTGTAGAAGTGAAGTTTCACTTTTGCAACTTTACTTGTACTTTACTTCTAACGATCAGCACCACCAAAGTATACCATGGCTGCTCTATCGCACCCAGAGCCGGTCAGCACGCATACGCATATAAATAGCGATGCAGGAACCATCATGGTGACTGTGGAAACACTTCCTTCGCTTGCAAATCTCACTCTATACCTTGACTGTACAATGGATATGGCACAGGCCGTCCACCTCATAAAACACAGAATCCCAGCATCCGTTGCTCAGAAAACATACGTCTCGTTCTACGGAGGCCAGCCTATATTAAAACGACATCAGAATGTTCCTGTAGGCCAACTGGCTGCCGATAGATGGCTCAAGCTGCGTCTCAATGTACGCCTATGTGGAGGCAAAGGCGGATTCGGGTCCATGCTTCGTTCACAAGGAAGTAAGATGTCGCGGAAAAAGAATAAAAATGCCAATATGGATAATTGGAAAACGGTCGATGGCCGTAAAGTCAGAGATGTCAGGCGGGCCAAGGAACTTGCAGCGTCCCTCAATGAAGCCAGCAGTAGCCAGAAAGACGCTCTTGCCAACAAGAAAGCCAAGCTCCAGGCTATATTATCAGGTCCTACACGAAGTACTACCGATGAAACAGTAAACTCTGAATTTTTTGAAGATTCAGACAACTTGGTAGCCGAAGTTCGAGAAAGCATGGCCAAATCACTGAAGAGCAGGCTGAAACAGGCACCTGAACCTCGCAAAGCCAAAAAGCATGCCTTTTTTGACGAGGAAGATGAAGTCTCGGAATGAGCATTATCGATATTTATATATTTATTGGCCTTATATATTCATTGGCCCTATTTATGCTTCGCTCTTAATACTCACGCTTTAATACTCATTGCAGCCCAAATTTTCCCTTCCATCACCAATGAGCACAACACACAGAGGCGCTGATCTCAGCACGAGAATTGGCACTTTTTTGACGTACGTAGCTTGAAATATACCTGTACCAGGTAGTCGTATACCAGATGGTATATCTAACTGTAGCAAACTGCGCCGTCGAGAAATCGAAGGGCCTCAGGCTGTAGCTCTTGCTACTGCTCAACTGCTCATGCGATTTGTGTCAGCATCCCGCTGGACTCAAACAAACGAGCTTGTAGAAGAAGTACGTGCATTCGGAAGACAGGTAATTGCAGCTCAACCGCGCGAGTTTGCGTCCGGCAACGTCATACGGAGAGTACTGGCTGTAATCAGAGAAGTTGGAGGAGAATCGAAATCAGCATCAGAAGGAGAAACATCCATGTTCAGTCTGCTGTCGTCGTCTGACGAGAGGTCACGGAAAACTACGCATAAACGTATCTCAAAGGATGCGCGTGCTGATATCATTGAAGGCATTCAGGAGCTCATTGACGAAATCAACAACATGGACGATACTATAGCAGGAATGAGTGTGGAAATGGTCCATGAGAACGAGGTTCTTCTTACTCCGACACCCGGCTCTTCGACCGTGCTGGAATTCTTGCTGCGTGCTGCTGCAAAGCGCAGATTCACCGTCCTGGTCGTGGAGAATTTCCCCAACGACACAGCACTGAGCCATGAATTTGCGGGAAAACTAGCCTCAGCAGGGATTGAGACCGTCATAATACCAGACAGCACTACCATGGCTGTCATGAGCAGAGTCGGAAAAGTCATCATAGGCGCGACGTCGGTGCTGGCCAACGGAGGGTCCATTTCGTCGTCGGGAGTGGCCCTGGTGTGCAAATGCGCACAGGCCTTTTCTACGCCGGTCATTTGCGTTGCAGAACTGTACAAGATATCGCCATTATATCCATTTGATATCGACAGTATAATCGAGGTGGGTAATTCCGCCAAAGTGGTGGACTTTGGCAACGAGGAGCTGGTGGATAAGGTCGAAGTCATGAACCCAATCTACGACTATATTCCCCCAGAACATGTGAATATCTTCATTACCAACATCGGTGGATATTCTCCGAGCTTTACATATAGAATAGTGCTTGACCATTATAGTGAAAAGGATATAGATATGTAATAAAACTTGGTTCACGTTGGCTCCCATCTGTGCATCGTCCATGATCTATGAAATTCAAAGCCGTTCTCCGCAACCCTCGACGGCTGCGAGATATTGCCGACTCATTGGCCAGTGTTCGTAAATCCTGTCAGATCCGCCTTTCTCCACAGTCCATCAAACTTATATCTGTCGCGTCCATCTCCAGCACCCAGGTGTGGGCCACATTGCCAGCCGAAGGTGTCTTCGAAGAGTTCGAGATATCGTCTGTGCACAATGACGAGATTGCCATGGAAGTCAATGTAGATAGTTTGTACAAGGCGCTGAGGTCATCGAGCCAAGGAGATAATGCCTTTGACGACGTGCTGATCCGGCTCCGCAAACGTGACCGTGTTGCGTATCTGGCCGTCATGTTTGTCCAACGCTCGGTCCATGGCGACGGTTCCAACATGATTTCGCAGGAGATTCCCGTCAAGCTTTTACGGATGGAAACTGCTACAATGGTTAAAGAACCCACGCATCCCGACCCGGACGTTTACCTTATGGTGCCCAGTCCGATCCAGTCGTTCCTGAAGATTTGCGATCGGTACCGGCAGCTCAGCTCGGCCATTCGTATTAGTGCGAATTGGAAAGGTGAACTGACTATTTCTACGGAGTTCAGCGACGTTTCTATGGTGAACGTTTCTACTACATGGAGAGGCATGGAGAATGTGAAGGTAATGAGCTCTCAGGCTGCTGCCAGTGCGCCATCTGCAACTCCATCAGCCATGATCCGCTCGCAAACGGCTGACCCAGACGCTTCGGACGACATGTACTCTGTTACCGTCAGCTCGAAGGAATGGTGGAATGTGTTGCATATCAAAAACGTTGTCAGTCACATCATCATGGGCATTTGCAGTGACCATGCATTGATTTTATATTGCTACGTTACAAAAGCCGATCATGAAGAAGATGGTGTTTTGACGTATTATTTATCGAGCTTGGATATATGACAGGTTTTGGTATTATCGAGCTGGCTTCAGGCGATATTTTAGCATGTTATTGGATATATGGCTGCTTTCTGGCTTCAGACGTTTGGAAACATGACAGGTTTTTCTATTATTATCAAGCTTGGATATACAGGACTTTTCTACCTAGTTTCTTCAGCTCATTGGCTGTTCTCCTTGGCAAATTCCTCGATAAACTGTACCAACAAGTCAATGCTGGCTGGCTGAACAGCATTGTAATTAGAAACGCGGATTCCTCCGACAGATCGATGGCCACTGAGTCCAGTCAATCCTCTTGCTGATGCTTCTTTAAGAAACTTATCTTGCAGTCCCGGCCCGGTAACCTCAAACACAATATTCATTTTGCTTCGGGCAGGTACATCGACCCAGGTTCTATAAATGTCCTTATGGCTGTCAATTGCGTCATATACGCCTTTTGCCTTTTTGGAGGATTCTTCCGCTTGCACAGCAAGCCCTCCTTTTTTGAGAAGATAGTCCATCGTTTGGTGAACCACGTAGAGTGGAAACATAGGAAGCGTATTATAGGTGGAGTTGTTCTTGACAATCTGAGTAAAGTCGAGGAACATCGGGACCACTGGCAGCCCAAGCCGACGAAGTTCTTCGGCAGGTGCAGTTTTCACTAGCGATTTCTTGATGATGTAAAAGGAAATGCCTGCTATTCCTATATTCTTCTGGGCACCACCGAATATCAGGCCAAACTTCGATACATCGACCGGCTTGGACATTATATCAGACGACATGTCAGCCACCAGCTCTACCCCTTTAGGCACGTCTGGAACCTGTGCGAATTCCACACCAGCCACGGTCTCGTTGTCACAATAGTACACAAAGGCCAAATCCTTACCACCAGGAAACTTCCACAAGCTTTCGTCTGGAATAGTACTATACTTTTTGTCACCCTTCGGATAATTACTAGAGTCGACGATAACTTCAGCATCAATTCCCAGTCTCTTGGCTTCGTCGTATGCCTTCTGGGACCATACGCCAGTGATTATATACCCAGCTTTTCCACGCCTATGATGATCAGCAGCATATGCAGCTAGCAAATTGGACGGGATAGCTGAAAATCCAGCTGTTCCACCGCCCTGGGCAAAAAAGACCTCGTGGGTGTCAGGAATGTCAAGCAATTTGGTAAGTTTCTGCTTGGTTTGTTCAATGATCTCTTTAGCTGGGCCAGATCGATGGGATATCTCACCAACTCCAATTCCTTGGCCCTGAAAATCGATTAAAGCTTTCGCTGAGCTTTCAACCACCTCTCCTGGTAGCATGGCAGGGCCAGCTCCAAAATGATGGGCTTGTTGGCGCATTACGTATCTGAAGAGAAAGTCTGATCGTCGATGACCAATTCGGCAATATTTCACTTCTCGAGCAGACAATCAGGGTAAGTGAAAAGATGCAAAATAGATGGACCAACAACAGGAGAATTAGCCTGAGAATTTTACGGGATCCGGATTACTAGGAGGAGAAGTCGATGACCACATGCATGAAGCACTTTTGCTTTTATATATATGTTAGGTTGATGCTGAGGAGTCGTTTTTCTGTTCCGAGCGTCACGGCGAAACGATCCCAATTTTCTGCAAGCAGCAGTTAAGATATGCAGATGAAGTAAAAAAGCATGCAGATAAGAAGGTGTTTGTGTTCAGGAGATCTTTGCATTGAACCGAATGGTCTCGAAACGCCCTCTTTAAAACTTGGGTCGACGTTTGCGGCCAGTAAACCGACTATCCAGAGCAACTGCCTTTCCTCGCTTCCTCATCACGTCCTTCTTCCTCTTTATGTAATCCTTGGCCGATTCGTCCTTCTTGTTTGCCCGTCTCTTTTTAGCAGAAGTTCGGTCAATGGCTATTCCAGCTAGGTTGATGTCCTGTTCTGCAGCACCAGCACTAAGAACCAAGTAGCACTTTTTCTTCTTCTTGGAGTCTGGATCGTCTATCACAAGCCCGCCCATGAATCCTGTTTGTTTTGCGGCATTTAAAATAGACTCTGTTTGCTTGTCGTTACTAGGATAGAACTGACAGACGGCTTTTCCTCCTCTCTTCAAACAGGCAAACAACGTCTCAAAAAAGGTTAAGAGCCGCCTTCTAGGATCAGCAACTGATGTGTCGGCATTACACAGCCACTGGATCACCGATATGCTAATAGCAGCGTCGAATGACCCCGCTCTAAATGGCAATCCTGCACCAATGTCTCCAAGGAACAAGTCCCCCTGCACCTCTCTGTCCAAGGCATTCGCCAGCATGGACGGTGCTATGTCCATTCCTACCCATGTATGGCCTTCTTCAGTGAGTATTTCGCCCGATAGCCCCGAACCGCACCCGATATCTAGGATATGCTGAGATGGAGGAACATTGAGCAACTCCAGTGCTCTAAAGGTCATTTCTGCCTGGATATGCTGAACCCGTGTCGACGTCGTGTATTTTCTGGATTCCGAATCATTATAAAATATTTCCGGAGGCGCCGTGTACTCTGGTCTTGACATGCCGGTTGTTATGAGCTGCTGTTAATAGTGGAATTTTTTTTTGTCCATCCACTATACACGGCTGAAAAAAGATTGCGTCAAAGGTCATCTCGAGATTACCCCTGCATAAGCAGCAGTTCCCCTGAAGAAGAAGTCATTGTCGCTGAGGTTTGCTGGTATGGCCACTGGTGAATTGACCTTCTTTCTTGGTGATGAGCGGTATAATCACAGCAGTAACCTGTTTGTGCCGGCGAACCACCGGCGGAGCTGGTATCGGGTCACCGTTTTATACTTCCCCGCTAGTTCATTTTAAAACTATATATACTTCATCTATAATGTAAATTTTATAATAATTCCGTAAACCCGTCTAACCCGTGAACTCTCCTTTATACATTTTGCTTCATACATTTTGTTATCTGTATAAGACCGCCATTTCCCTCCGAGATACCCGAAGTTTGCTTCCGCCCATATTTATTTCATTTAACTCATAAACATACACGAGGTTCAACCACATATCATACACACTCATTCTGGACTATCCGGTACTATTTATTTATTGAATTCAATCCATGGAACGAACAAGCAAATTACTGGACAAGGCTGACGAGAAGCTGGGTGCTCTGCAGGATGATTCCGATATCCCTAAGCGACTCCACCTCTCGGAAAGCAACGAATATGCAACTTCTGGTGGTACTACACCGGTGGGGCCTCAGTTGAGTTATATTGCTACTAAAGCAGACCATGTTGACGGGCTGAAGCCGATAGAACCTCCGAAGAAGGGCCGGAAACGCACCGGCCCCAAAACCTACAGGTACGTCAAGCTGAGCAGCGTGCGAACAGAGTCTATATTTGATTCCAAGATAACAATCCATGCTCCTTTTTTTGGCTTCTGGACGCTGTTTTGGACTGTAGCTGGCATTTCCATCACCCGGGGCCTCATATCCAACTACTTCTCCAGCGGCCACGGCCTAGGGTTTAACATGCTTGCAATTCTTCGAACAGGTCTGGAATTCGTCGCACTCATTGATTTAGGCATGTACCTTGCCACATATTTTGGCCTTGGCTTACAATTGGTAATTAAAGCCGGCTACTTGACTTGGAAGGGATCCGGCTGGCTTATTCAGACTGTATATCAGACTTGTTTTCTCTTTTTTTTCTTATGGCTCTCGGTAACATTGGATCTTTCATGGCTAGGTAGGGTTTTCTTGCTGCTTCATTCTTTGGTTTTCATTATGAAGCAGCATTCCTACGCTTTCTATAACGGACATTTTTGGACGATCCTTGAAGAGTTGAACGAATCAAAACAAAAGCTGGCAAAACAGAGAGAAACTCTTTCGGAGAACGAAATACAGAAACTC
This sequence comes from Casaregolazyma lundiana, assembly GCA_030563415.1. NCBI lineage: Eukaryota > Fungi > Ascomycota > Dipodascomycetes > Dipodascales > Trichomonascaceae > Casaregolazyma > Casaregolazyma lundiana. Next base: position 56,748 of record JAJMJF010000035.1, on the reverse strand, counting down.
GATGCATCTGTTGAGTACTGTGAAGAAGAAATTGCTATGCAATCGGATACCGTCAGGTTTCCGGATAACTTGACCCTGGAAAACCACTTTTGGTATAGTATGTTTCCTACTTTGGTTTACCAAATAGAGTATCCTCGGGTTCCCAAGATCAGGTGGACGTACGTTGGAAAGAAGGTGGCAGCGTTTTGGGGTGTATTCTTCATTATGATCTTCATAGCAGAAGACAACTTCTACCCCATAGCAATGCGCGCTATTGCCCTGCGTGGTGCATCACTCGGCGAGAAATTTCGGGTATTTCCGCAAATACTTTTGGACCTTGTCCCTCCCTTTGCGGTTATGTATCTTCTTGTATTCTATCTCATCTGGGAAGTGATCTTGAACGTTCTAGCCGAACTGACTGGGTTTGCAGACCGCGAATTCTATGGCGATTGGTGGAATTGCGTTCGGTGGGACGAGTTTGCTAAGCTATGGAACGTGCCGGTACATCGATTTCTTCTGCGACATGTGTATCACAGTTCGATCTCAGCTATGCATTTCAGCAAATTCCAAGCTACTCTGTTGACATTTTTCCTGAGTGCTTGTGTACATGAGCTGGTGATGCTGGTTATTTTCGGTAAACTGCGTGGGTATTTGCTAATCATCCAAATGCTGCAATTGCCGCTGGCTGCGTTGTCAAGGACCAAGTTTGCCAGAGACAAGTTGGTGCTTGGAAACGTCATATTCTGGTTCGGTATTCTTACTGGCCCGAGTATCACATGCAGCTTATATTTAACATTCTAAGAACAGTGCGAGTGCGAGCTTATTAGTGTGGATAAGAGCACAAGCTTATTTACGTTTTTTGAAGAGCGTAGGAAGCATAGTCGAACGTAGACTGTGACTGTGGTAGCATAGGCTGTAAACGTAGTAGCTATTCAATATCGTTTACTCCGCGTTTTTTTATACCACCTTTGTACCAGCCCAAACTCTAATGTAATCACCGGTATATCCGCTCAAAAGGTCTAGTATCATGGAAACAGCTGTCAAACACTTGATTTACCACCCGAGCAGCTTCCTCGTCGTTTTTACAGTTAGGATTCGCAGCCACCGACAACGTCGCTCTTCTCTGGACGCATTTCTGTAGCCCTCTACTGAAGTTTAGTCTAGCAGCTCGAAACATTTGTGCGGTGATACGGCATTCTCCTGACAAGGTTGAAGCTCTGATCTCGGAGCAGGCATGATGGCGTAAGTCTGACCAATCCACGTTGAATTTGCACTGATCGTATGCATGAACCATCTCGTGAGCCAAAATATCCTCGACCTGGCTCCTTGAATATATGAGGTTTTGGCAGAGCAGAATGCCTTTCTGCGGATGGAAGCCTCCTCCCTGCATTTCCGTGCACTCGTCACAAATGATATTTCGTTCATTCAGGTTTCCTCCAACGTTTGCAACTTCTCTGCGCATGAATTTCACCACCGGGCTGTGCGCGAGCATCCAGTCGCGGTAGTCATGGCATCTTTTGCACTGTAATGCTGATCTCCTCACGGCCAGATCCTTCTCAAACCGCTTCTTCTCTTGGTCCTCCAGGCCAATTCCCGTCAAATACACCATGGATCTTCTCCAGAAATCGAATCCTCGCGGATATTCCTGTGCCTTGAGCAGTTTCTCCTGCTCGGCTTTACTTGTGCTCATAGTGTTGAGGTTGAATTTGCACTGTTGAAACTTTTCTCCATCTTATCATGCCTACAGCTGTGCCGTCTGCAACAAGCAGAACAAATATATGGCTCGCAGCAGGTGATAATAAGATAGAAATTGTCAGGGAATTCATTGCTCAGGGTCTCAAGGCCGACGAGAAAGATCGTTCAGGCTACACTCCGATCCATGCAGCAGCTTCTTACGGGCATACTCATCTGCTGAGCTATCTGGTTAAAGAGACCGACGGAAACGTGAATGTTGGTGATATGGATGGCGATACACCGCTCCATTACGTTGAAGATGCTGTTACGGCCAGGTTTCTGGTGGAACAATTAGGTGCTGATGCTGATATTAAGAACAACTATGGCCAGACACCGTTGGAGAAGCAAGAGCAGGAAGATGACGAAGACGATCAATATCCTGATGTGATTGAGTACCTGCGGACATTGCGTTCGGCTCATTTACCGCCATCTAATGGCCAAGGATCTGCAGAGTCTGGGGATGTTGACGATGAATCTGGGTACCTTGCACTGCTTCGAGAAAACGATCTCATAGACGAAGTTGGCAATTTAAACGAAGATTACAGAGAAAGACTGGAAACCCTTATGAGGGAAGACCCGGAAAATGCTGAGCGGAATCTTGCTGAGTTTATACGGCAGTTAGTGCAAGAACGGACGTCGTGTTGATGAATAAGTTCGAATGCACAATAATCCATTTTTGCATTATATTTACAAATATCACTCTTGAGGATAATTAGCATGTACATGGTATCTGTGATACCTTTATCTAGACAGAAATGCCTGGTATGCTTCACGGGGAATCTGAACTCTCCCCACAGACTGGAGGTTCTTCTTCCCTTCCTTTTGCTTTTTCAGCAGCTTTTGGCGCCTCGTAACGTCCGAGGCATGCAATCGTGCAAGAACGTCCTTGCGCTTGGCCTTGATGGTCTCCCTAGCCACAACTTTGTTGCCATTTGCTCGAGCTTGAATAATCACTTCGAATAGTTCATAACGAAGATATTGCTTAAATTTCGTCACCCACTCGCGGCCACGAGATTCAACCAATGACACATGCATTATCTGTGAAAGTGCATCAATACACTTTCCGTTCACTAGAAGCTCTAGTTTGGTAATCTTGGACGACATGTATCCAGCATCTTCATAATCTAATGACGCAAAACCCTTTGTGATTCCTTTCAGCTTACCGAAAAAGTCATCCACCAAATGCGCTAGTGGTATGAGATATTTTAAAACGGCCTGATTTGAGCCTGGAAATGAAATCTCCACTTGCTGGCCACGGTTTGCTTCGCAGAGCTGGATAACCTGCCCCAAATACTCCTGTGGCATGGTCATTAATGCTTCAACATATGGCTCTTGTAGGTCCTTAACCTTTCCTTGTGTACGTGCACCCGGTTCTGGAAAGTGGTCGGGATTCGTAATAATTTTCTCACTGTCGTCACCATATACGATTCTATACGGCACTGTAGGCATGGTAATAATAAGGTTCCTGCCATGTTCCCGCTCAAGTCTCTCGCGGAATACAGAGGCATGCAAAGACCCCAAAAAACCCAATCTCCAGCCTTGGCCCAGAGCATTTGACGACTCCTTTTCCAGGCTGACTGAACGGTCATTCAACGTCAACTGCTCCATAGATTCTTGCAGGCTATCGAAATCTGCACCATCTGCAGGAAATGCTCCAACGTATACCATAGGTTTAACTTTTTCGAACCCAGGAAGTGCCTCAACTGGCTGGCCTACTGTCATAAATGTGTCGCCAATCTGAGCTTCGCTGCTTCTTTTCATGGCACAAATAACGTAGCCGATCTGTCCGGCCGCAAGAGTATCGGTAGACAATCTCTCAGGATGCATTATGCCGACCTCTTTGATATCGTACTTGAGGCCAGTATGTGCAGAGACAATTTTTTGGCCCTTTTTGGCGGTTCCGTCGACAATGTGGAGAAGAAGAATGACACCAACGTAGCTATCGAACCAGGAGTCTACCAGCAGTGCCTTCAAAGGAGCTTGAAAATCACCGGTAGGGCTCGGTACGTGCTCTACGATTGCCGGAAGTACCTGATCAACATTGAGACCGGACTTAGCACTGATGCTGATGGCAGTTGAAGGACCCAATTCGAACATATTTTCCACCTCAGACAAAGTCTTGTCTACGTCAGCATGCGGCAAATCGACCTTATTAATAACAGGAATGAGCTTCAATCCTAAACTGTAAGCAAGGAAAAAGTATGCTACAGTTTGTGCTTGCACTCCCTTGGTAGCATCTACCAAGAGCAGTGCACCTCCACAGGAGGCATAGCTGCGGGAAACTTCCTGACGGAAATCCACATGGCCCGGCGTATCGACCAAATGCAATAAATAGTCCTGGTTTTTATACTTGTACACCATGGAGCAGGTGCGGGCCTTGACAGTAATGCCCCGTTCCCTCTCAACGTCCAGGGAGTCCAACACCTGACGATTATCTCCAGCCTGGATGACGCCAGTAAGCTCCAAAAGTCTATCACTCAACGTCGACTTGCCATGGTCCACGTGGGCCACTATGGAGAAATTCCGGTAGTTTTCAATGGGGATTTTGGCCATTCTTTCCATGAGCTCAGCCGGTGCTCGGCCGGCCATTTCCTCTTTTCGGCAGCCAAATGACACATGTATTTGGCGATTCACAGCCGATCCAGCAATTGACCGTATCAACGGTCTGCAATGAGCATATCTGCCATAGCGTACGATCATGCGTTTTCGGCCGGCTCTGATTTGATCTGAAATTTGAGTTTCCCTCGTGCTGGAAATTTTGCTTCCTCCGCTCCAACATTTGCATCATCCCGTTTCCATCCAAATACCAACAACAATGATAGCTTGGGGCCTGGCTTTGATTATACCGAGCCTTGCTATGGCTGAGGAGCAGAGTGGTCCGTTTGGACCGTTGACTCCGTTTCTGGAGAAAGCGTAAGTAGCTGTTGAAGCTCGAGATATATGTCGACTAATGGCAGAGCTACGTTCCTCATGAGCAGTACGTCTGCCAACATCACGGCCGATGACTGGAATAACATGACTATTGTTGAGCGTCTCAAGATCTACAACTGGAACAAAGAGATCATGATTGCGTGTGTGATTCTTGGCTACGTCACTCTGTACTGGTTTGGAATCAAGTCCAACGAATCTCAGGTCAGGAAGTGGCTTAACTCTGTGACGCCATTTCTGGAAGAGCAGTTTTTCCAGGTCGGTGTTTCCAATACTGAGCTGACTGTGCAGGATTCGCCTTCTTTGTACACCACTTATGCGTCAGGCCGAGCCAACATCGAGAGTCTGCTTGCACAATTCAAACTGCTCGGTCGTGATAACTTCATCACTTTGACATTCGAGTATGTGTTTGGTTTCTTCTTCGGTGGTTCAGTCGCGGCCGATCGCGTGGACATTGTCGTGACTCCTGACAAGAATTTGAAGATTCCTAACATGATTGTGGCTATAGTGAACAAGGACTATATGAGGAAAGTCAGAGAAGACAACTACTTCCTTTCGTTTGTGCGAACATGGGACTCTCCCAAACTTCCAAGCTATCTCACCTATATGATTGATGCGTCGGAGCTTATTGAACTGGTAATCACCGCCGAGCTCCAGGAGGCTCTGGACGGTGCGCAAAACGTACTGGAATTTGTCGCTGTTACCGATCAGCCTATCAAGCGACCAGAAACTATGGAAGAGTACTTGGAAACAGGAACCAAGATCCTGCTGTCTCTGAGACTGCCCCAGACTAAGGCTGACTATGAAGCCACCGACAAGTTGGTTCAAGCTGTAGTCAATCTTGCTGATCATCTTGCTGCACTCAAAGGTTTCCGACCGGAGTTGGTGAAAAAGATCAAGGCTACACGTGACACTGAGTTCAAGAAGCTGCAAAAGGCACTGGACCTCCAGAGAGCCGAGGACTTGGCTTACAAGAAGGCAGAACAAAAGCGAAACGAAGCACGATCGGAGAAAAGCGTTGCAGAGCAGAAAAAGGCCCTTGCCAAGGAGGAGCGACGCAAACAAAAGAAGCAGCAGAAAAGGCAGTCTATTCGGTAAATATACGGTGATATTGTAAGAGATTTCATGTACAATAGTGGTAGTAATGGACGATGGGGGTTTATGCTTGAGAGGTGCGGGAATTGGCGTATTAACGAACTGCCGTAGCAAATTCACGAATTATCGAATGGTATTACCGAACCTCATTTACCAATGTCGTTAACATGTACATTATAATTACATCAAAGCACTAGCTCAAAACATACAACCTAACCGGTGCTTTTGACAACTAAGATCACAGAATCGCCTCTCAGAAACATTTTACTGATGAATCGATCCCGATTAATAGGTTTAGCAGCTTTTCCTTTTGAATTTTTCGGTGTTTCCGTCCACATCTATACTGTTAGTAGCTCAACTAGTAATCAAAATCACCATAAAACGTACCTCTTTGACATTTTCGAGAACCATGTTGGAATGTCTATCGAATGCTTTTACTCGAGCAAGAAGCTTTTTATTATTTCTGCACGATATCAGGACTTGTGTGTGATTCTGCACTGCATATTGAAGAACCGACAACGGCCCATAGTTGAACTCGTACTCTTCGAGCTGAACCAGTTCGGCATCTGTTAGTTCGGATTTAGCTTTTCCAACAAGCTCGCTGTTCGTTAGTACTGCTGTTCGATGCGTTTATATGTGTTACACTTACGCCATGTTGGTGATGAGATGAAAGTTGAGATGGAAAACGAGATTTGGAAGACAAGTTGGAAAATGCAAAAGACGAAGCATTTGTTGAATGCAAGTCGTTTATATTAAATGATTTCTATCGCTATTTTCTAATGCTATTTACATGTTGAAAACTGTAAGAATGTTCTGATTAAAGTCAAAAATCCTCTTCTAATCGGTCCTGGTAAACGTCGAGAACTGTATTGCTAAGCTTGAGCAGACAGTTATTAACGCTTACCCATGCATTACCCCATGCAAATAAAAACAAACAAATTTAAAACGCTCAACTTCTAGAGTAATGCCAGCTAAACGAAATGCCGCAAATACATGCTGCCAGTTGCCCGATCTGTGTCTACCTCTTGCCAGTCAACCTCCAACCAGTGCCTACCGGCGTGTTAAAAGGCTCCAGCCAACCGTCACCATACGCACCACATAAAACCCACTGCAAATCAAGCCCTTTAAACTCCTTGTACAGTTGTTTATTGTGCTCCCAGAGTGTCCGAAGCTGTGTCTCGAGCATCTCCTTCCAGCGCAGACGGTCCAGAGTCTTGACCAGCCATTTCCGACTGTTGAGTAACAACTTTATGTATGACCCTATGTTGGGAACAGATATATGGTACATGCTAGAACTGGCCGTATCGAGCGTGAGAAACCCGGCCTGAAACAGCGATGATTTAGGCGATACATCCAACGAGTGCTCATCCAAATCGCTACCCGTAACAAACAAAGCATCTGGTTTTCGCTGTAGTAATACTTTAAGTCTTTCTAAATCGCCAGCACCTTTCTTATTACCTTCCTCCTGATATCTTTGAATAAATTTATCCATGATAGAATAAAAGTCCTTGGCCCTAATGATGAGGTCCCCTATATCAACCAAAGTCACGGAGAATTTTCTGACTTGGCCCTTGCTGGCCAATTCCATTACCTGGCGATCAACAAAGGTAGCTTGATCTTTGAATATGGCCATTAGTTGTCCGTGGCAAACAAGAGGAGGAACATGCTGTCTAGACTGTTCTACTCGAGCTTTAGTCTCCAACGACAACTTCATGTCATCTGGACACTCTGATAGCCACATATGAGTCAAAATGTGCTCGATTCCCCGAGCAATCGGAGAAACACCGCTTTTATTGGCTGTTTTCCAAACCAACTTGACCTGGCCGCCAATATCCTCCAGCTTCGCCTGCTTGTTTTTACGTCTGGCATCGCGCTCTTCCTTCTCCTCTTCTAAAGTTTTGATCAGGGCCACATCCTCAGGTAGCAGCGGTGCTCGTGCGTTTGTTTTGTTCTTATTTCCTTTGGTTATGCGCGATGTTGCTGATCCAGTAAATAGCATGATGGATGAAGGAAAGCGACTGACGCAAGACTAGGCTTGTATTTCGCTTAGTTTTTTCCAAAAGAGTCCAAAATGCTGTATCGACCACTAAACAATAAACAATTTATTGCTCATTTTTAGTTGAGAATGTGCATCAAAAGTGTATAGGGGGTCGACGCAGTGGTATTCATGGGTATGTGCTCGTTTATCAAAAAGCAAGTGTGACTTATAATCAGGAGCAATCACCGGTAAGACATCACGGGGAATATACGTCCCGGGGAATTAAACAAGGTCACTGAATATGAAAATGGATTCTCAGTCGGACGCTACGACGTGAAATAAAAGGTATAAACGCGTTTATTCTGTCAGTGTTACCTATATCTATATCCCTTATTCTTTGTGCCCTTGGTTGCTAGGGTAATAAAAGGCAAGCTATGATGCAACAGGAATTTAAAACACATGGGCTTTTGCAGCATTCACATTGGCTCAAATGTCTGATCTAAAAACTAATGGATTAGAGCCTCTTTCACTATATTTCAATCAATTATACAAAGCGACGAGTTTAATCATAAAACTCACTGATACTCACTGAAATCCGGCTTGTATGTGGAAAAAGAAAAAAAAATGCCGCATCTGGTACGGTTGATTTGCAGTCGAGCTTAACTTGGCCAAAACAGCAGCAATACCGTTCCAAATTTAAGCTAATAAGCATTTTCCTAAAAGATCATTCATGTACTAGCACAGCTAACCCTCTCTCATTGCTTATTTTCCGTGTCGTCAAATTTCCACCTTTCATCGCAACCCATTCCCTTCATGTGCCCACCAGGCACCACATTTTATGAAGCCTTTTTGTACTTTTTTGAACTTTGCGTTTTCACAGCAGAGGCTTTTCTTTCTAGAAGATCGCCGTTTGTAAAATGCTGGCAAATAAATTTGGAAAAGGCCTGTTGGTAATTATATTTATCATCACCGCCAATATCATAGGAATGTTCTATTTACGGAACTCACATGCATCTCTGGTAAAGTTCACAAACAAGTCACAGCTTATCGGAAGCAATGTCAATATCGGTAGCGAGGAACGGCCCATATATGTCAAGCTACAGTCGCCCGGTAATGAAAGCCTGGGGTTCGACTCTATCCAGTATATCAATGTACCTTATCGTTATGACTATGATGACGCAATTGCCTTGCAGTCGCTGGTCACTGGATTGAAAATCAACCGCTATGAGGCCGTCACTATTGACGCGATTCATGAAAAGGGATTACCGCCATCGTCTGATCATACACCGCTGCATATGGGAGGCAAGGCATGTTTTAGATCTCACCAGAATCTGTGGAGAAAAGTCGTGTCCGAGAACCTAGCGACCATGCTAATTTTGGAATCGGATGCTGCATGGGATGTCAATATCAAAGATATAAGTCTGCGTTTTGCAGCAGCATTGAATGAATTGCTGAAAACATCGCCGGCAGCAAAGAATCCTGAAAACAAGGCCACAGAAAACGATCCCTGGAATAGCGTCAACTGGGATATCTTGCACATGAGCCATTGCTATGAATCGGAACAGTACGCCGATGACTACCTTGTGTACGACGATCCTAATGCTCGACCAAAAGACTACTACTTCAATGTGAAATTACAAGATCAACGAGTGGTCAGAAGAAGTGGGCACCCAGTATGTACAACGGCCTATGCAGTTTCACAGACCGGTGCCAGAAAGCTGCTGCTGCGCGGTGCGATAGACTATAACGAGCCGGTTGATGTCGTCATATCGCGAATGGTCGACCGAGACGAGCTCATTGCATATGTTCCGGACGGAGTCATGTTTGCCCAGTGGGAATATGCCAAAGGCCTTGGAGCTGAGAGCCTGAACAGTGAAATTGATACGCGTCCGACGGAGTCAATTGAGGATTTCGACCAGAACTGGGCCAAGGTGCATAAGGATCGGAACATCTGGACCACTAACTATCTGTACCGAGCAGATGCGATCAAGACACCTGCATATGAGAAGTTGAATGAGTTCATTTTCGGGAAATGAAAGTCAATGTGAAATGTATTATATTGTTGTTGGATGCATTGTTCTTGCGCCTGACGTACTGTTATTCATGTTTCATTTGTGTAGTACGGTTGGTAACTCTGGAGATGTGCAGTAAGGTTGGTAACTCCGAAAATGTTGATTCATCTGGATGTCTGGCTAGATATCTGTAATGTTATAATTGAAATGATAATATTTAATTGTATTTTGATCGCAAGGTTATCCGAGTGCTGTCAAACGTTATCAATGATTCTATAACGCTATTTACTATTAATGCTATCCGATGCTATCATGCCATTCCATCCTTATTAGCCGACGCCGTATCGAAGCTTCATCAGAACCTAACATTTCTTTTTTTCACCGTCTAACAATCTCATCATCCATGCAAACTCCAATCATTGCAAATATAATAAATAATAATCGTCGCATATCATATTTCCAAGTAACCTTGAACTATCAGGTATTCTCCAATATTTACTATCGGCGTTGCTATTGGTACACCCATCCTATTTTGGGCCTGACGAGTCATACAAAGATCTACCACCCCGACGGCCCTCTTACCAACTACCTCTACACTCGTTTAGACTGGTCCAAAGTCCGGTTGGAGTTTCCAGCATGATCAACAAGGCTGCCAAGGTGCTGATATTTGTCGCTGCACTGCTTATATTGGACGTGCTTGTTTATTCTCAGCGGTCTTCCAACTATGTTAAGGGTTTTGCCAAGAACCAGCCAATAATTGGCAAGGACGTCAATATCGGAAGCCCTGAAAGACCCATCCATGTCGAGCTGCAGTCTCCGGGTAATGAGACGTTGGGTTTTGGTTCGATATATTATGTCAATGTCAACTATCGATATGACTACGACGATGCCATGGTGATGCAGGCCCTGATCACCGGCTTGAAAATAAACAAGTTCGAAGGCGTTACTACCGATGAACTGCATGATAAAGGACTTCCTCCATCGTCTAATCGTGAGAACCCGCTTATCCCGGGCGCTAATGCTTGTTTCCGGTCTCATATGAATCTGTGGAGGAAAATGATCGCCGAGAACCATTCCACCATGCTGATTCTGGAATCAGATGCTACATGGGATATAAATATTAAGGAAATCACTCTACGGTTTGCGGCTGGACTGAACGAACTGCTCAAGACTTCTCCTGCGGCGAAGCATCCGTTAAACAAGGCGACTGAGGATGACCCGTATAATAGCATCAACTGGGATATCCTGCATTTGAGCCATTGCTACGAGAGCGAAGACTTTGCACATGATTACCTTGTGTATAAGGATCCTCACGGGCAAGAGATGTCGTATTATTTTGACCGTGCGATGAAAAACGAAAGAGCTGTTCGTCGTAATGGAGCTCCCGCATGTACCACTGCATATGCCGTGTCTCAGCACGGAGCACGCAAACTGCTTCTGCGTGGCTCAATTGACTACGATGATCCTGTAGATATGGTTATAGCACATGAAGTGACCAAGGGAAACATTATTGGATACGGGCCTGAAGGAGTCATCTTCTCACAGTGGGAATATGCTAGAGGCATTGGTGCCGAGGAGCTCAACAGCAATATAATGCAAAAAGGACACCCTGAGACTCAGGACAACTGGGAAAAGGACTGGGAAAAGGTGCATCAAGACAGAAATGTGTGGAGAATGAATTATATGTACGAAGGAGAACGGGCTATCAAGCACCCTGCGTACTTAGATCTGAACAAGAACTTCTATCCGGATTGAGTATGGGTTATCAGATTCACATACTTACTGTGTAATTGTATAATTTATATTATATATTCATGATTTATATATTCATGATTTATATATTCATGATTAATGATGAGATGAGCGCGGTTTAACCGGTTTCAACTCTCTGTAAATTGGAACTCTCTAGAGTGTTCTAGTGCTTGCTGGGAAATTTGGCTTTGAAGACGTACAAAAACTGTCAATCGGCCACTCTAACATTTTTATCATTTTATCTTATCTAATTTATAATCTCAGCTATCATGGAGAATCTGCTTAAATGGTCAATTGAGGCTCAGCATGGGTCAGGGGCCCCGAAAACCAAGCTGGATCAGAAGGCTTTGAACGAGCTGCTTGGAGCTGCTCCTGATGATGCCACTGTCATGAAACAGTCGGTTGCGATAACCATAAGCGATGAATTCAGCGTCGAAGATAAAGAAACTGCGTTGGACAATTTGGAGATGATGGTGGAAAACTTGGATAACGCTAATAATATGGAAGCCATGGGGCTTTGGCATCCTCTGGTTGCAGCCTTGGTCTCTGATGCTACTCACCATGCCGTGAAAAAGATGATCTGCTGGGTATTTGGCACAGCTGTGCAGAATAACGAGAAAGCCCAGAAGGACCTTGTTGGTAAGGAAGGTGCCATTGAAGCCCTTTTGCGCCTAGTCAAACAGGACGACGTTGAGTTGGCTACTAAGAGCCTGTATGCCTTGGCTTCTTTGTTGGGCCATTGCCAGGAGGCATATGTACATTTCGAGAAACATTCTGGATGGAGCACGTTGGAGTATGCAGTTAATCCGGCTGAAGCTCCCCCGAAGGTGTTTTTGAGAGCGCTGTCGGTGGTGACGTCGTTGGCCGATATAGAGCCTAGTCAACACAAACTCCATACCATTAGACAGGGGCCAATTGTGGACCATATATTTTCAATTATTTCTGGGCCGGAACATGCTCACGCCCATGAGAGAGCTCTGGGCACTCTAAATGTACTGTCGGAGGTAGGGTTGAAATTAACGGACAAGGAGAAGCATAGATACAATAGTCTACGCAATGAGCTGATTGAGCAAGGCAAAGTGGACAAAGATAGTCTTGCCGCTCTATAGTCACTACTGTACGTGGAATTTGACAGCACTATTTAATTGAGCCATGCTACCTGCTTGGCCTTAGAACAAGGAATGTAATGAAATCGTGATGAAATCGCTAACAATTCGCCAATTTCTCTCGTAACTTGCCAACTCACCTCGCAATATATACATTTTATCCTATGATGCCCACTTCTTCTCGGATTCAGAAAAATCGTCCTGCAGTCCATGGCCCGCTCGTTCATTTTCCAACTCTTGGTCAAACTCTTCCTGAGTCTCCTCGTAGTCATGCGCTCTCTCGTCCAGTGTAGAAGAACCGATAGCCGAACCCAGTGATCCTGGTGCAGACTTGCCTGTGGAAGCACGGATTCGATCCCAGGAGTTGGAAAGAGTCTGGGGAGCTTCTTTATTCACCGACTCCTGTTCAAAAGGATCGATATCTTCATCAGCCGGCACCTTGGTCTTGTTCCAATCCGGCGATTGCTGCCTCGATGGCTGCTGCGGGAAAGGAACGGGTCCTCGGTTTCCAACTGTTCCGGGAGGCTGCGCGGGCCGTTGTGGAGAAGGCCTGACGTGGATGGCCAAATTGTAGGGAAACACGAGCTCCTTGTGCCAATTGATATTATCAGGGTTTTGCATCTTTTTCGAGCCGTTTTTAGCCGTCTCGCGATAATACGTACGGCCGATTTCTGGAGGGAAATTCCACAGAATTCGGTATGCTGTCTGAGCAGAGGGATTGTATGACAAGGACTGATTGCCATAAAAGTACCCCAGAGACGCCCCGACGTTTCCACCTAGCAGAATCGTGGTGAACCCTATAAATACCGATAATCCCCTCGTGGATCTGTTCTTCTCAATGTAACCGAGTTTTTGTGCGTATCGAGGAAGTTGGATGCCAAAGTACAAGGCAGGCAGGGAAAACAATGGGCCTCCAATTAAAGGAGCATTGAATGCTGAGGCGAGTTTCTTTCGGTCCTCCGTCTGCAGATTGCTATCAACATGATAGAATTCCCGAGCAAGTCTCAAACTTTGTTGAAACTCGGGTCGTGTCGTGATATCAGTGGATGTCATGCTTGTTGCTGTTGGGATAGGATGATGAGAGAGTCTTAGAGATAGACATGGTGAAGGTAGTGAGTAATTTATGAAAAAAAAGAGAGAAACAATTGGAAAAATTTTATCAAGAACTACGGTTTATGAGGAATTGGCCGAAATACGGTTGTGTTGGAGACGAGGTATGTGGTTTGGATCTTCTGGATCAGATGGACCCGATCCTCACATCCAAATCGATCCAGCATCATGATTAATACTTGCCAGTACCAGTTCAAAATTGATAATCACAGTTTCGCATTCCAGGAATAAATCTAAATACGTTACACAGTTACCAAACCCTCTTTTTCTATATCGAATGCACCTCGATCTCCAAGCTACTCAACTGCCGATATACATCAGGCGGGATTCGGTTATGTATCATACCCGCATAGGTCATTATATTTGTGGCTCGTCCATGATAGTCATTGATGCTGGCGACCGCTACCTTGTTGGGCAGCCTGACCTCGCTGATTCTCCTGCATTCATTCACGCAGCATCGCATGGCCATCAACAGTATCAGTGGGATGTTTTTCGACAACGACTCACTTAGCCCGGCAAATTCTTGTGCAGTGATTCGAATCGAGTCCAAAGTAGAAGAACTGGATATTGGCACTAGTTCCGATGACTCGATTTTGTCAAGGCAAGCTACCCAAGATCCTTGCGCATACTTCTCTCTGGCCTCCAGCAGACTAACTAGAGCACTGCAAGTTTGACTATTCTTGGACGACAGTCGCACGCTTACCGTCGGATTATTCCTGTATATAGTATAAAGATATCTCGCCAGCTGCTGGGGGTCGTCGGCTGCAACTGCAATCGGTGTATCTTCAGGAAGACTTGTCACAGTGCTAATGATATCTGAAGACATCAATGATTCTCCAACGGTTTTGTTAATTATACCCAAAGCAGCATCATAGTTCTCGGATAGTTGATATAACAGAGCTGCATCACCAGTGCGTCCGTCCTCCAGTGCCTTGCTTGCGGCTTGGCTGGCAATAGCATGTGCAAATTCAGTAGCATCAGAAATGCCAAGATGATTAGCTATACGCTCAATGCAGCCTGGAACAACAGTGGCTTCCTTTGAAAAATCACCCAGCAGCGCGGAAAATTGCCTTGTTTCTAAAGCCAATTCCTTCAGCGCTTCATGGCAGAATAACAGATAGTTCTGGCCATTTTCGCTAGGAAGATCCGTGTTCATAGTAAGTAGCATAATGTAAAACACCGCAAGAACCGGATCAGATTTTCGGAACCCTTTGGTATAATAGGCAATAAGGCGAGGAAGGTTCAAGAAGGGATGTCCATCGCTGAAACAGGCCAGGCTCTTACTGGAGTCGCCATCGTCGATTATTAGCTGCGATCCAACCTTTTCCGGATCAGTGACTACCTTCAGAAGGCCATAATAGTCCAAAACAATTGCAAAATGTACAGCCTCCAACCTGCTAAAAGAATAGCAGTTTTGAATAGCAAACTCAAACTGGCCGGTCAACAAGAGGAGTCGGAAATACAATCCCGGTTTAGATCCATCAGGATTGAAATATGACTCTCCCAGGTCTGTGATACTTTCCTGTAGTTGCTGCAGAGTGAAAACTTGAACAGGGTCCGTTAATCCCTCTGTGGCGGTAACCACTAACAGCTGCGCCCATATCCAGTCTTCCAGCGTGCTAACAACATCCGATGGATATGACTTATTGTGAATGTCGCAACCGCTTAGGATCTTATAAAGAGTGTACTTGTACGGGTCATCGGTTGTTGGATCAAATGCTGCAACTCTTCTTTCAAAATCTTCGCGTAGCCTAGGCATTAGTTCTATGCCAACCTGGTGTAGAGGATTGTCTGCAAAACTGCTAATGTAAGTGGCAAAAGAGCTTTCAAAACCACTGAAATGCTTCAAATGTTCAACAGCGAACTTTCGAGCCTCCTTGTAAGCGCTGCTTCGTACTAAGTAATACAGTATACCCCAAAAAGGTAGTCCATTGATGATTTGAAGTCGCCTAGAAACTGATTGACCCGACTTCTCCAGGAATATCTCCAAGAAATTTCTGACCTTCATCAGTCTAGAAGGGATGCCTCCCCCTTCATGCTTGCGAATCGACGCGTTCCGTATTGTATCATCGACATGATTAAAAAATGTCGTGCCTAAATGCATTATACCACACCTTGTAATATTTAACGCAAGACTGTGGGCGGAGTCGCCAGGCTGATTTTCAGTCGGTAAATAAGATCGGACAAAGAACCTGCTCGGTAGTAAAGCATCTTCGCGCTCGCCACAGACATCTGCTAATAAAGCCCAAGCAAATGCAATGCTTCTACCTTGCAAATCATCTGCGTATGTGTAGTCATGTGCAATTCTCTGAAAGCTGACACAAGGACGACTCCAGACGCGAATACCACTCAGCATGCTCATTTTTAGAACCAGATGGCCCTGCTTCAGAGTCTTGTCATCTTGTTTTACAGTCGAGTCACCGAGATCAGAACCTTTTTCAGAAGAATTATCAGTGTATGAAGGACGTGAAGACCCAGCTTTGCTGCGAAAGTCAAATCTTTCTGCAGTAACCCCTAGAAAGCTGAGCTGTTCTGGACCAACATTGCTATGGACAAGTGAAACGTCAGTGAATTCAGGCTCTCCATTCAGAGGACCAAGGATTCTTCTGCCTAGCGAAATTTTGCCCCACGCTGGAGCAGACGGCTTCGATGCATAGGAAGAAAACGACGATTGGCCATCGGGATGCTCTTCGCCAGAAGGTAGACTCAAACCGAAGCTCAAATAAATAGCTTTACGATGCTCTCTCCAGTCCACCCTGATATTTTCAGACAAGAATCTGTCATATTCGCTCAGAGATGCTTTGCGAAACTCATCGATGTTGGCTACGATATTACCATCTTTCTTGCCCTGCAGGTATGATTCCATGCCTGTGGACGCCTTTGCTTCAGACCGTTTTGTGAACTTGAGCAGTTTTTGTAAATCGCCGTGAATCTCCTCAGACTTGACGCCGGCCCCTGAAAGCAGGTAATGTGCAGTGGTGTCGTTCTCGTTGGATTTGGTCTTTTCCCATAGCGCCCGCGAAATTTCGCCAATCTCGTGTATCTTGTGTGGAATTGGACCTGTCTCGACTGTCTGAGAAGGTAAATTGCGTGCAGCTTCAAGCAGCTCGTCTATTGATAGTTCAGGCCGCATCGACTGGCTCGAAACTTTATCTGCTTCCTCCAGTCCAGCGCCCGTGGGCCTGTCAGCAGGACGAACGCCTCCCCTGTTCGATCCCAGCCATTCCTCCAGCTCCAATAGAGATGTTCCACGCCTGGATTTGCGCTGGTCGACAGCTGGAGCCTGTGAGGGGAACCCGTTGGACTTCGATGTGTCGAAATAAGAGTTTTTCAACCGTGACCTCTCACCAGTGGAGAAATCATTCGTACCAGGCCGTGGCGATGATGCTACCAACGGCCCGAGATTGGAAATGGATGTTCGATCAGACAGTCGTGATCTGAATCGTTCGGTTGTATCCATGGATGATGGGTTGTTGATGAAAACAATGTGAGATGGGAAATCAACAAAAGTGGATCAGCAAGAGGAATACGGAAATTTGTGATTTCTGGTTACAAAAGAAGAGAAAAACGTATTTTTGACGTCGTGCTCTCCTCTTTATAAATATCAATTCTTATTTACTGTCTCGTAATGCTAAATACTTCGATGCAAAATACTCCAATGCTAAAGCTTCTACACCCTCAGTCAATGGAGCTTGAAAAATCCCCGTAACTTCTCTTTAGCTTGATCAACATTCAGTCCAGTTCCAGTGCTATTCATAGCCTGCCGAATCCATCGAGGCAATTTGTTTTGGATTCGCTTCTGGCTGTATCGCTCGTCTATAAGGATGACCGATGCGTAGTCATTGGCATGCCGTATAGCTCGGCCGATGCTCTGGTTGACGGCCCGCATGCAAGCGTTTTCATAAAATTCCTTGGCTGCAGACATTGCATCAGACTTCGACCCTCCTTTGCTCAAAACACGCGACTCAATGTGTTGCCTTTTCGCTGTCATCTCTGCCGAATACATATTAGGAAACGGCAGTCCGACCATTATTACTGCTCGCGCTCGATCGTCACTGAAATTGATGCCCTCTGACATTTTTCCGCCAACGACTCCGAAAAGGATTCCTCCATTGCCTTGAGAAATGGCCTGGTCAAACTGGGCCAACACTTTTTCAGTCGATCCCTCGCGAGGTTCAGTAAAGACTGGCTTGATTGTTTGCAATTCGGACAGTAGCCCGCTAGCCTGCCAGTCTTTTAACACGTTCAGATGCTGATAGCTGGGAAAGAACACCACCACTCCCTTGGAAATGACCGAAGCAAGTTGTATCAGTGTCTTTCCAAGTGCATTTATCAACGGCTTACTATTTCTAGTTGCAAAAGTGAATAGAAGCTTTTCTCCAAATCCATTGCTCAATGTACAAACCTCGAGATTTTGCCTCGGTACCACATGTCCACAGCTAAACAGCTTGACCTTCTCGCGTGGCATGTAAGGAAATAAGTGGTCCAGGTAGTCGGAAGTTGGCTCCATGGTGCCTCCAGCCAAAATGACGCATCGAGCATCTTCTACTAAATCCCTAATGGCTTCACTAGGATCCAAAAGAAGATATTCCAGCATTAATTCCTTTGTAGATTCAGATCGGCCAAAAAACACCTTGCCCTCAGACGACGGATTAGTTACTGCTGTAAGAAACTGGACGACCTTCAGTAAGACTAAGCGTTCCTGTGGTTTACCATCATCTTCTAGTTTCTCCAGATACCGATCAAGTTTAAATGCTAACTTGGATCTCTGTAAAAATTTTTGTAGTTTATATGCATTGACGGTATCTCCGCTCGAGCGTCCAAACAAGCTGTTCTGATTGACTTTGGTGCCCGGGGCCACATCTTTCCAAGGTAACTTGGCAGATGCGACCAAAAATTCATGCAGTCCTTCGACTACCTTAATAGTTTGCGATAAATAGCTTCGATTCATACTGCTGAGCCTACTGTTGAATTTGGCTCGGTAGATTTCGAGACCTTTTTTGGCTCTGGCTATATCAGAAGACGATACTGAAACCGAATTGATCGATGATATTACGTCCAAAATGTTATGTGCTTCGTCAATAATAATTACCGAATCTTTGACATCAATTGCTAAAGAATCTCGAGACGATTTTTGAAGCAACAATTGGTATGGCAGCGTAACGATCTCCGCCTGACTCAATGCTGCACCACGGACGCCGTAGTACGGGCAAACTCCTGAATTTTTGCCGATGCTCGCAAGTTCTTCAATGTCGTGGATATCAGCTAGCGCGCTGTTTTGGAAGTCGGTTAGGCGAACACGGGATTCGATTGAATGCGGATTCATGAGAAACTCACACTTGGCTGTAGTTGATGACTGCAGATCCAAGCAGGCATCGTTCATTTGAGAGACCGATTTCAATGCAGATACTTTAGGGTGAATGCAGAGTTGTTTCCTGGAGCCCAGTGAGATCTGTTTTGTTGATTCATCAAACTCGTCGAGTGAAACAGCCGAGCTGGGAAATTTGGTGAGCTTCAGTTGACCAGCAAACTGTGATAGCTGTGAGTGTGTTCGTGATGCAAAGAATATTTTGACGGGATTATCAATTAGTGGTTCTGTGGAGACATTTGCAGCTGCATTCTGATTAGACAATTCATCCAAAAGTACCTGAACGTCCGAATTTACGCTGGACCCATTGGTAGAAGTTTCAGCAGCAGTGTCGTCCAATAAATAGTCATCTAGAGGGTCAGGAGTTGCAGTATTTACGCGAACCCGCTTGGATAGAGGAACATCCAGCTTTCCCTGAGCAATCTGCTTCTCTCTGAGCTGGATTGAACGGATCTGCTGCAGCTTATCTTCAAACTCCTTAAGACGATCTTCATACGCGGCCCTGCGTATTCTCACGGCTTCCTGTTTGACCCAATCAGGCTCATCTCCTTCATCAGAGTTCTTCATGTCCACTAGTTGCTTCTTCTTGAAATCGCGCAACCACGTCATGGATGCACATATCAGAGACAGAGTTTTTCCTGTTCCAGTAGGTGATTCGAAAATGCCGACTTTGTATTTATCTATGGCATCATAGAGTGTGGCCATGAAATCGACCTGGATCGGATACGGGTCATAGGGATGATGGAAAATTTCCATGTGACGTTGTATTTGGTGAGTCGTCTGCTTTGAATTCGCGTGGTTTTCGATTAGTCTGGACGCTTTTCCGGGCTCATTGCCCATTTATTGAAGTTGGTGTATGACGACAACCAGCGATGAAATCAACGCACCTGAACAAATCAGGAATTTCACCAAGTTAGACAAACAATAAACTGGAGATTGCTCCTCTTCACTGTTCTGGTATTCCAACTATTATGTAAGCTTCGAAGTCATAGAAAGAGTTGACTTTTCCAAATAATTGGCGTTGATTTCTCCGAAAACAACTTCTATCAACCTAGCAAAGTTTATTTCTTCTACCGCACTGGTTGAACAGAGGCGGAGCGGGATTCACCAAAAGAGAGAAAACAAGCCGTCTAAACAAACTGGCAAGACGAGGCGGACGAAATTGACTGTGCATATCGAGCAGATATTGTGAATCTCCAGAATATATAGCGTTTGAGCGATATTTTGCGGCAAGGCGGTCACGTGATGGGTTCTCCGATATTCATCTCGAGACCTCCGCCCGGATTATCTCTCCGAGCAATAATCCGAGGCTTCCAATTGACTATTCTGGGCGGATATAGGGCTCTGAAGAACCCTGCATTACCCAAGTTGGGCTACTATCAGAAGGCATTTCGAGCATTGGTTATTAGTGTTGGTATCCAACTGGCATTATGGGCACCTTTCATTCTCCTCAGGCTCATTTTTGGGGTATTTCACCTCATTTTTGGATCCCGTGACTCTTCGTCTGCTGATTCCTGGGTCGATTCTCTGTGGTTTTTGCAAACCCACGTTTTCAACCTGGGTCCTCTGTTGATTTCGTTGACCAGGTATGCGCAGCCGGATATGGATCAACTGTAAGTAGCAACCATTGCAATTGGACCCCTTCTGCGTATTTTCTTACTAACATTTAGCTTCTACGAGTCTCTAAAATGGGTCGACTATGTTTATAAGCAAAAGCACCCGGAGTCGGACCGGGAATATTATAGTTCGTTGATGTCGGTGCCGGCTTCCACAAGGCTGTCCCGGCAGGCCTCCTTCATATCGCGCTTTCTGAGCTCTGTGGAATCATTTTTTACTAGCAAAACCTCCACGAGTTCCCATTTAACAGGCTATGTCCAGAGGTATATTCAACGTTCTTTATACACGGCCGCCATCTACTTCTTATCGGGCATGCCCGTGATCGGCCGGTTAGTGATGCCATTAGCATCGTTCAATTCACTCAACACAACTGTTGGAACTGCACGGGCTCTGGAGTTCACGGCGGTCTGCGTACTCATTCCAAGGCGATACATGATAATGCTGCTGTCGTCATTTTGGGGTGGAAGAGCCCTGGTTCGAGAACTTTTGCAACCGTACTTCAAACGACTGCCGTTTTCTCCCCAGACAAAAGCTCTGTGGTACTCACACCGCGAAGGAATTCTCTTTGGCTTCGGCTCCGGGTTCTTCCTGCTGATGAGACTCCCATTCATCGGTGTGCTTGTATACGGGTTTGCTGAAGCCAGTGCGGCCTATCTTATATCGAAGATAACCGATCCTCCACCAACGCAGGCGTCTCGGCTCACAGCATGGACTGAGCAGCAGGCTATATGGACAGCCAATGATAACGTTCAGGACAATATAAGCAATGATGGGTTTGATATGCCGGGAAAATGGGCGGAGAAAGCAGATTCGGCCCCGACAACTCCGCCACCGGCCGACTGAGCCTATCACTGACCAAATAACCTATACATTTACATTGATCCCATTCATAAAATCACAATGCCTATCCCAAATGCCATATGTTACCTTGCAATTATCGTTCCTCTACCACAGGTCAGTTTACCCGGAAGGTCGCACTCATAGTCCACAACTTTTCATCTAACTCTCGCTAGAACAACACGCTCAACGATCAACATCGCTTGAGTTTCGCACGGGCATCAACGGGGGTCCGCTGGATATTTATCAGATATCTCATTATATTACACGGCTGTCCAGACACGTCGGACTGCCACTTAAAAACCTCGGCTCTTTCATCATCCCCTTGAACCAATGTCCTCCGGTTTACAACGGCGACGAGTGGCCGGAGCTGGCAATTCCAACAATGACAATGAGAGTAACGGCTCGAGGCAGTCAAGCGGTAGTCGTCGAGCCAACGGAGGTTTAGGATCGGAGAACCCGTCGTCGTATGTGGGGGAAGACGGCCGGATAATAGCATATGACCCTGAGGATATGAAAGCAACACTGGCGGAAAAAACGCAGCCCAAGTTGACGCTGATGGAAGAGGTGCTTCTGACCGGACTAAAGGATAGACAGGGGTACACGTCGTTCTGGAACGACAGCATATCATATGCGCTGCGGGGGTGCATCTTAATGGAATTAGCATTTCGTCATAAAATTGCCGTCGTCAACGACCCCATCCGGCGCCGTTTTGCGCTCTCTGATCGCTTTATCGAGGTCATTGATGACAAGATCACTGGCGATGCTCTGCTCGATGAGACCATTCGAATCATGAAAACCTCGGAGCCCCTAAGCATTGTCACCTGGATAGATTACCTCAGTGGAGAAACATGGAATCTTACAAAAATGAGTTATCAGCTCAAGCAGGTCCGTGAGCGTCTGGCCAAGGGTTTGGTTGATAAGGGTGTTCTACGGACTGAGAAGATGAACTTTTTCCTCTTTGATATGCCTACGCATCCTGTAGCCGATTCTGCTGCCAAGGACCAGATCCGTTCTCGCCTTGTCAATATGCTCACTGCTAGGTCTATACAGCTCCCTGACAATGCCTTTTTCCCGGAAGGCGCCCCTTATCGATATCTGAGAAACGTTGCACTTGTTGGTGGTACTTATGCTGCCAATGTCCTGGACGATGCACTAACTATGCTCAATTATGAAGGCAGGGAGCATGCTTTCGGCCGGGCCGATGAAATACTCAATGATTATGCCGAGTGGCCCTTTGTTGCCAGAGATTCCGGCCTGGGCGGCGTCGGTGCCAATTTATACTCCGAGGTCGAAAAGGAGGTTAATGAAAACCCCGATCATCATCTTTCTCTAGAAATCATTGCCGCCGTCATGAGTGTATATTCCAAGGTAGACTCGGCTATGTAGACCAAGGACGTCATTATGCTTATTTTTGATAATTACCTGTATAATTATACTTGTTTTCTATAGTAGTCCAGTATCCCTGACCACTGTTCGAGTATACTGGTCGTACAGATCCTCCTTTATATACACAAAGAAGTAAGGTGTAGCTGTTTTGTTGTCTTCACTATCATATACCTGTGCCTCGCTGGCTTCCGTGATGGTTTCGTCGTTGTATTTGCGGAATATACCTTGTAAATGGTCGTAGATATAGATCCAATAGTGGCCAAAAGAAGCTTGGCCTTTGTGAATGAAGACTGAGTGGATTCTGTACGCATAGTTCTTCATACCTGCGAATGAACCGTTGATCTTCTCCTCTAGCCTGGTAATGTCTTGCTGTAGATTCCTCTCCTTCTGGTTCAACTTGGCAATTTCCTGATCAAGAACTACAATCGTGCTGGGCTTAGGCCTTAAAACACTATCTTCGCCTAATCCAGCAAAATAATCTCTCAACCGCGTCAGGTTATCCGTGATGGTCATGTTGTTGTTCTGTAAAGCACGATGATTATCCAAATCACTCTTGACCTGTTTGAGCTCATCACGCCAGTCGTTTACCTGGCGCCTCATTTCCATAACCTGATCACCAGCTGATTCCAAGTATCGATCCATATAGATCACCGGGTTGAATCTTAAAGTAGCCAACGACTTGAATGGCTGATGTAGAACTCGATCGTACTGAACCCGTTGTACCTGAATCTGGAGAATCGGCGGAAGTCTTACGATCGCCATTGTTCTCAAAGTTCTTCCGGCCTCTAAATCGAACACCTGTTCTTTCAGCGCAGCGTCTATTGCCTCGTATATATCTCGCGGGCCGTCGGCTACATCAACAAGGATATTATTAAACCTCTCGACCTTTTCACGTCGGTCGCTTCCATCTACAGTTGAGGACAAAACCTGTTTCGTGGTACCATAGAACAACTCCTTGACAATGTCCATCTGCTCTCCGTCTTCTTCATTCTCACCCGATCCTTTAAAAGCAGCCTCGATTTGGAAAAGAACATTTTCTATGCACTCAGTCACATCTTGTTGTCGGCCAACCAAAGCATTATCTATCCTTCTTGATTTTTCCTCCCCAGATGCAATTATTGCCACACTACTACGTCGTCGTTTGGTTCGGGAAATTACCGGAGGCGGCCTGCGCGATTTCTCAGTAGCACCGCTTCCACCAGTTTGGTCATCTTCATCGTCAACCAATGGTACCACCTTGTTCTCCTTATCTTCTTCATCGTTTTCTTCCATTGAAATGTCGTCGTCAGGACTCTCCCTGCTTGACATATTGCTGTCAGTGACCGAAGCTGGAGCCGCTGCTTCAGTAGCGGTAGAAACATTAACATGAGACTCTTCTATATCTGTTTCCGATTCTTCGTCATGCGTTCGGACAGAGATCACCTGAATATCGTCATCTTCCTCATCTTCCTCATCGTCGCTGTCTTTGATTTCGTTATCTTCGTCGTTCTCGATTACTATCGCAAGATCCTCCTCAGGCTCATCTCCTGAAGGTATCAGCGCCAAGTAGGCCAAATCTTTGGTAGGAGACACGCTTTTCTGCTTCGAGTGAATAAGCTCATAAAAAAGCTCGCCTAGCAGAAGAACAAATTCTTGAGCTCGCGCAACCTCAGAGACGGCCACGTTTCTGCCGCCAAGCTTCTTCACAATTTTCTTCTTGGGCATACCAGCTATTTCTTCTTTAAAAGAAGAATTTTGGAAAGAACACACGGCCTCTCTGATAGGAGTTATGGTGAAATAAAACTGAAGTAAAGAGTTTAGGTAGCAGGTATTTCCAATATTGTTGAGCCCCACCGGCCATTTATCGTCTCCTTCCTCGATAACTGCATCCACTTCAGTGGTCGATCCAGTTAGAAGATATCTTGAAAGCGTTTTACTCTTCCGGAACTCCGCAATGGCCCGCATAGCAGCCCGTAACTCCATAACTTGGTCTGGGCTGTCCTTGAGTCGAATCTCAAATACCGCAACAATATTGTCTTCATCGACAGTAGAGTCAACACCAAGTAGCTCATATGCCTGCTCAACATCAGCCTGTGGCAATTCATTAGTTACACTGAGCCAAGTCTCAAGATTATCAAATAGCCGATAGCTATTTCGGGCCCGTGCTATAGTCAACAATGCCTTTCTATACTTGGCCATCTCTTCTTGATTATCATCAGCCGTCCTCATTTTGACCTGGAAAAGCACAGTTATATTCTCATCTGAATCTTCGGGTGAAGCCTCCAGAATGCTGTATGCGCCTTCCGCATTCATATCCTGAAATGCCAGAAAATCCTTGAGTTTCTCGCTGCCTGAAGCGTTTGCAACAACAGAGAACGCATTTTTCATGTCAGCTTTTTCACTGGCAGAATCACCTTCCATCACCTGTTTATACATGTATATGACAAAATCCGGATCGAAGTCAGCTCCGGGAGCCAAGCCGAACTTGTGATATGCATTGTCAACGTCAGTAGAAGCCACAACGCCCAAAGAAAGTAGTTCAACGACCTTGATTTGCAGGACATCGCTAGCTCTAAATTCCGAAATGTTTCGTAGTGCGTCCAAATAAACAGGTGCATTCGTTGGATCGTTGGCCGATTGTAACTCATAACGTCGGATCAGCACGTCGTCTTGATCTCGTTCCCCAGCACCAAGAGTCACATAAAAGCCATAAATATGCGATGGTGTTATTCTTGGATCACGAATGTCTGCAAAATGGTAATCTTGGCAGCCGAGTCTCTTTTGGAATAGATGGATAGCCGGCTGTAGATGGAACGTGGATGTAACCCTTCCAGGAGCAGAGAACGCACGAGCGGCTGCTTCTAACAGTCTTCTTGCCGCTACTTTTCTCAGCATGGGTGTTTCAGGATTATTGTAATCATGCAAATTCGGAGGCACAAACACGTTGCGAGCAGAATCCAGTGTAAAGCCCAGTTTGAATAACAACTGCGGGTTCATTCGCATGTTCAGGGTAGGATTGTCAGTCTGCATCTCTTTGGGCTCAGCAGAATGAAGCGGCTGTTCAATAACTCGATGCAATGTCAGAAAGCACTGTGCCGGTGAAGGCAGTGTAGCAGTGGGCTTGGCATCATGAAAGAGCTCGAACCGTTCGGCAATTCTCTGCTCGGAGAAGTCGACGAGATCCTGAGGCACAAACTCAGGAGGCCTAATAATGATTTTGAGCGTAGTTCCGGTAAGTGAGCAAACAAATACATATGTTTCTTGCTGGTGCAGCACTTGTGACTGATCCAAGTCCACGTGGAAATCAAACGAACCAGAGTGCCATTTGTCAACAACAAACATGGTCTGGCCCTCTGACGGCTCGTGAATTTGAAGCTCAATATGATGAAAGTTATTGCTGAATATCGCATTGTACGTTGTCCAAGTGCCGTCCAGAGAGTCAGTCACCGGGTTCTCAGGCGACGGATCAAGAAAACTCAGCACATTAACGGCCCGTGGACCCACCAGAGACGCCTGTTCTGTACTGGAATGCAACATGGTGTGACGGCCGGGGACCAGTCGAAGCAGATCTTCCACGATCCGCGACGCCGAGCGGCCGGATGTCTGGAGTACCATGGCAGGCAAAGCAAACGAGTTATCGCGGTTAGCCAAGGATTAGTAAGCCAGATGCCACGGGTGAATTCCACAATGCTAGAATATGCCCTTCTCCCAACAGAATTCCCTTGTCGATGCTATCTATTGGGGGAATTGTACACGATGTTTTCTATACGTTGGAACAAAGTAGAAATGGATACGCCATCATCGGGGTAAGAGATGCAATTGTTAGTTGACAACGACGATAAAAGATTGTTAGTCGCAAAAGTAGTGAATGTATATTATAGATATATATAGAGTTTGTATGGATTTATTTGGAAATAGCCGGGTTTATATGACGTCACCGCCACTGTACCTTACGGCACTGGCAGTTTTAGCTGAAAGATTTGATTATTCAGAAGTAGCGATATTATCAGCTACAGTAGTATAATTTGTGATATTTATATCATTTATATTGAATAGCACTTAAATATTGACATTGTGTTTTACGTAATTCCTTTTCGTCTGCCGGCATTGGTTCCTCATTGAACCCAACCCGATCTGATCTCTGATCCCATATAGCTATAGAATGCCAGTAAATGCGTAATAACAATTCCAATCATGGCGAAATCTTGTCACTTGGCAATTACATTCTTTTACATATCTCTCTCTTATTCTGTTGTTTCAAAAATCTTCTATCATCTATTCTCTTGATCTTCATCTCGAACTCTTCATTACACCACCAAAATGCCGTCGCTTTGGCCATGGCAAAACACACATGATACCCCTGCTGATAGCAATGTCCCCAGCATATCCAGCGGGATATCCTCCCCTAACTCAACTCCCGGAGAATCCGGTTTGTTCGCTAGCATCTTGGAATCCAATCCGTACTTCGCTGCTGGATTCGGCCTAATGGGTCTCGGAGCCGGCCTGGCCATTGCCAAACAGGCTGTCAGCCGGTCTGCCTCGTTTCTTTATCGGCAGATGCTGGTTGATCTTGAAATCGCCAGTAGAGATAAGTCTTATGCATGGTTTCTAGAATGGATGTCGCAGCACCCGAGAACAAGCAGTCGGCATTTGTCCATTGAAACTACCTATAAGCAGCATGACAATGGCAGTATAAGCACGAATTTCAATCTTGTTCCTGGACCCGGAAGGCATCTTGTTCGCTACAAAAATGCGTTTATTCTGATCAATCGTGAGAGATCTGGCCGGCTCATGGACTTGACGTCGGGCACTCCTTTCGAAACCATCACACTTACAACCCTTTATCGCGATCGCAATGTATTTACGGAGTTACTACATGAGGCTCAATCTCGTGCGCAGATGCAGGTCGAAGGTAAAACTGTCATCTACACTTCTTATGGCCCTGAATGGAGACCGTTTGGGCAACCTCGCCGCAAAAGGACACTGGACTCGGTTATTCTAGATGAAGGCATTAAAGAAGACATTGTAAAAGACATTGAGGATTTCCTTGGCAGTGCCAAGTGGTATGCAGATCGAGGCATTCCTTACCGAAGAGGCTACCTTTTATATGGGCCGCCAGGAAGCGGTAAATCTAGCGTAATACAAGCCCTCGCAGGGGACCTCGACTATAATATTTGCATTTTGAATCTTTCAGAGACTCATCTAACTGATGATCGACTGAATCATCTTATGAACCATATCCCGGAGCGATCTATGCTGCTGTTGGAAGATGTTGATGCAGCTTTCAGCAACAGGAACCAAACGGACGAGCAGGGATATCAAAACCGAGTGACATTCTCTGGTCTTTTGAATGCATTGGATGGTGTTGCATCTGCTGACGAACGGATCATATTCATGACAACTAATCATGCCGAGAGACTGGACCAAGCTCTGATCCGACCTGGCCGTGTCGATTATAAGGAACTAATAGACAATGCTACCGAATACCAGGTACGGCAGATGTTCCTGAGGTTTTACGAAGGCAAATACAAGGAATGTGAGGAGTTTGTTAAACAGATTGTAGCCCGCAACGAGCCTATAAGTCCGGCAGCATTGCAAGGGCTATTTGTATATAATAAGCATAATCCACAGGGGGCGATTGAATCTGTGAAGATGATGGGATGAAGGTTGATAGAGCTGGAGGATGTATGAAAAATATGAATGTATGTGTATAGTAAGAAGATTGAACGAAATGGTATCGAAATGGTAGCGAAGTGGTATCGAAATGGTATCGAGTAGTTCTCGTTAATATCCATACACAACTTTCATAACGTTTAAATGGTCTGTAGTAATAATTATATTATTAAAATATTCCGATTTATCCCGATTATCGCCCATTATTTACAATAAATTTGTTTATAAACACGCTTTGCAAAGACGCGTTTGTATGCATTTCCACCTCCACATGCTCATCATAGACACTTCAATTCACCTAATTCGCTCAATTCACCAAATGCACTCAATTCAACCAATTCAATCAATTCAATCAATTCACCCTCTAAACCTCTTCAGTGCATGCTTCGAAGCTTCCTCAATATAACTCCTCTTGAGCGTCTTGGATCCATCCAGCCGTCGGCCTTCTATACTTGCTTGCTTCAACAAGTCTTCTAGAAACAATATGTAGTCCAAATATATCAGAATATCCACCGATCGGCCCAGCATGCCTTCTGGCCGCATGTACTCCTTGAGGTTTTTGCGCAACGTTGCTCGTGGATAGACTTTGCCCATTGTTGTGTTTGGATGTTGAGGCAAAGCCAGTTCTTGTGATTAGAAGATTATCACAAATCAGCAACGAGAATATTAACAGACAGGAGCAGCAATGGGCCAAATAAACAAAAACAGTCGATAAATCACGCCATAAACTCCATTTGAAAGCCTCATTTTCCCCGGACGGCCCGCCAATTTGCGTCATTTTTCCAGGGTCCGGTCCGGTGATTTGCGGCTCGTCAGCCGTACCCTTCATCATAATAAAGTTCCGGAGGCATTAAACTCTTCCACCTGACACAACACCAATGAGGTGGAAGGGCCCGGGGAGGAAGAAGAATCGTTACAGGGCCGTTGAAACGGGCAGCATATGCCTGAAAGTGACTATTGCGAGGGTATGTTTTGGTGCCTTTATGGAGGTTTTTTGACTATTTTGATTGTTTGTTCCTGTGATTTGTTGTGCAATGTGACCTAACGACTCAGGCCCGCAACCTTACTGACAGTGAATCTGGTAAAAGCACGAATCCTGTAAGTTGGTGAATATTGGAGCTGGTTTTGAGGCATTTCCAGGCCGTTTTGAAGGCATTTGCCGACTCTTTCTATGGCATTTTCAGGTTGTTTTACGTCGCTTAGCGCTCTTGCGGCATTTCTAGATCTTATGGACATTTCATGTCTCTGTGCAACCACACATTCTTAATTCTCCTTTTTTGACCTCTCATAATGCTCTTCCTTATGGGCCATTTAATGTCTCTACTGCCGCCCTCAGCCTTTCACTTGACCTTTGCTAATTCCTAGTACGTTGTTATCAGAGGAAATGGATACCGCTTTTCCACCTACACGGTTGCCCAGGCCAACGGGGAACCAGAATGGAACACAGAATTCTTTATTCCGCTCCAGAATTGGAAACGTTCACCGGCTCTCTCTATTATAGTATGGAATAAGGCCGGTTCTCTCAAAACATATATAGGAGAAGCCATAATTCGCCTGCCTAGTCTGACTATGGACGACAACCTGCATTGGGTACCTTTGGCTTCCAACTTGCCGAAAAACAAAGTGCCTCCGGGCGACTTGGCTTTAAAATTCGCTCTGGGATCAACGGCCAAAGACGATGATGTCGATGCCATTTGGACCAGATTCGTCGACAACTTCGGTGGCCCAGAACACCCTCAGGCATCTAACACCGATCCCCTTGTTGATACTACAGGTGATGAAACTAATTATGAAAAAGAAGATGCAATCGATAATTTGGCGGAGCCCAACGACATCGAAAGCCAATGGTCAATGCTGCCTCCATTAACGCGCACAAGAGCTTTGGCAAGCCTCCATTCCTCAGATTGGGATTTCGATGACGAATCCGACTTCACCGAAGAAGAATCAGCAGCGTCGCTGGCCTCTGACAGATTGTCTGTCTTGGATGATTCCCCATATAGTGCTTTCCACTCTGGTTTTGCGTCAGAACCAGATTTGCCTGGAGGCAGTTCCAAAACTTCAACCTTTTACAAAATTGAGGGAACTGGTTCCTATGTATCTATCAGTGAGAGTCTTGGTAAATTGTCTACCAAGGAGGATGCGGGAGTTGATCAATCGACTAAGAAAAGAAAGAAACGGCTCAAGAGGAGAGTCAAAAGGGCCCTTTCGCGCCAATTTCAACTGAATATGGACTCCAATGTTTTGGGAATCATTTTCATGGAGGTCGAAAGTATATCAGATTTGCCTCCTCTGCGAAATATGACTCGGACTAATTTCGATATGGATCCATTCGTTGTCATTTCTTTCGGGAAGAAGACCTTCCGAACTCCTTACAGGCGTCATACTCTAAACCCTGTTTTCAATGAGAAGTTGCTATTTCCAGTGCAGCAACATGAGCAAGGGTTTTCTGTGGGCTTTTCTGTGCTCGACAAGGATAGGCTCACATTGAATGATTTTGTTGCTGATGTTCATGTTCCGGTTAAGGATATACTGAAAACTGCACCAATTCCAAACTCTTCCGGCATATATAACATTGAGGGTCCCGAGTATTCTGCTGGCTCAGCGGGGGGAGAATATAAAATTTTTACAATTCCTCTTACTTTGAAAAAGCAGGCAAAGTATGGCGAAGAGTATCATCCCTGGTTGACGTTCAAGGCCAAGTTTATGCCATACAGCTCCCTGAGGCAACAGTTATGGCGTGGCCTAATCAAGGTGTATGATTCTGATGAGACGGGCCATCTCAACATTATTGAACTATCAACTCTACTGGACTCTCTCGGCTCTACTTTAACCAAAGAGACAACTGACGGTTTTTTCCTGAAATTTGGCAAGGTTCCTGAACTAGATGAGCTCTCTATTGAGGAAATTGTCATGTGTTTAGAGGAACAGGTTTTAAGAGACTCATTTGCGGCATATGCCGACGGGAATGAGAACGAGTTAGAGGAAAGAGTTCTTAGAATAGCTGTCTGTCCATTCTGCAATCGCCCAAGACTATCAAAGAAAAGTGAACTTGATATTGTCACTCACCTGGCAACGTGTGCTTCTCTGAATTGGGCTAAAATGGACGCTCTGATAATGGGCCGATTTGTGACGACTCGTCAGGCCCGTAAGAGATGGTATTCTAAAGTGATATCCAAGGTCTCATATGGAAACTACGGCCTGGGTGCTAACTCCGCTAATATTCTGGTCCAGGATCGCATTACCGGCTACATGCAGGAAGAGAAGATGAATGTGTATGTGCGAGTTGGTATTCGACTCCTCTACAAAGGCCTCAAAAGTACTCAATTTGAGAGTAAGAAAATTCGCAATCTTTTGCGGGCCCTTAGTTTCAAGCAGGGACGAAAGTTTGATGGGCCAGCATCGGTTCAGAGTATAAAGCCATTCATCAAGTTTCACAAGCTGGATATGCGCGATGTTTTGGAGCCCATTGAGAACTTCAAAACATTCAATGAATTTTTCTACAGAAAGCTTCAACCTGGCTCGCGTCCCTGTGAATGTTTTGATAATAAGAGAGTTGCAGTGTCGCCTGCAGACTGTCGCACAGTCATGTACAACAATGTTGGAGAAGCCCAGAAAATATGGATCAAAGGACGAAATTTCAGCATTTCGCGATTGATTGGGCAGGAGTATGCCGAGTATGCAGATAAGTATACGAGTGGATCGTTGGCTGTTTTCAGGCTCGCTCCGCAAGACTACCACCGGTTCCATGCACCTGTTGACGGGGTCGTCGGTACACCCGTTTATATATCGGGAGAGTACTACACGGTGAACCCCATGGCGATTCGATCAAGTTTAGACGTGTTTGGAGAAAACGTCCGAGTGATTTTGCCGATTGTTAGCGAGCGGTTTGGAACTGTCATGGTGTGCTGCATTGGAGCCATGATGGTTGGAAGCATTATAATTACAGCCAAGCCTGGGCAATCCGTGCAAAGAACAGACGAACTGGGGTATTTCAAGTTTGGTGGAAGCACGCTTGTGGTCATATTTGAGCCGGGAAAAGTGAGTTTTGATGGCGATCTCGTTAATAATTCCAAATCGTCAGTCGAGACACTGGTCCGTGTCGGTATGAGCATTGGCCACGCTCCTGGAGAACAGGAGCCCGAACATAACTACGAGTTGCATTATAGAAATATTTAATTAGACTGTTGTAAATACATTACAGGCTGTGTGTAATAAGTTAAGTTGATTTGTTGCCTTGAGAAATATATATTGCACCAAAATTGATGTTTGATTCTTTCACCATAGCAATGACATCTGAACACCAAGGCCCTGAACGCGTCAGAACGAGCGACAAGCCCGTCGAGCACAATGAACAGTTCAGTCTGCCGTTGGAAAAACGTGCGTATCTGCAGCAATTTGCCAACATCTATTTTATGCGCCTGGAACTACAGAGAAAGAGCCTCGTCGCGGCCGGAAACGACGCCTGGGGGTCCATGGTGATCCAAGGCTCTTCCGTACAGTTTGTGAAAAAAGTCCTTGATATCCAGCCTGATACAGTATCGTGGGTCGTCGGAACTGTATATAAGGAGATGAAATACAAGCCTAATATTCTGGACGACGTGACGGCTGCTCACTACGGAGCGCCTCCTGCGCGACATGCAAAATATATTGGAGGCGAAGGAGATCAGATTTTGCTTGAGGATGAAAGTGGAAGACTCAACCTCGTTGGAGACTTCATTGACAGGCAGTTGTTGGTGACGGGTGCGGTCATTGCAGTTCTGGGCATCGAGAACTCCAAAGGCGAGTTCGAGGTGATTGACATGAAGACTGCTGGCTTGGCTCCTCAGCTGGCGCGATTCTCTGCAGAAGACTCTTCTCCGAGGTATGTTGCAATTGTATCTGGGCTCGAACTGGGCCAAGGTGGCCAGAAGTACGACTGCAGGTTGATCCAAGAGTACTTAACTGGAGAGTTGGGCGGCGAAGAAGACCAGAAGTTGGCATCGCAGGTATCCAAGCTCATTATTGCCGGCGACTCTGTGATTCCAGATAGCGGTGCAGCAGCAGAGGCACTCAAGAAGCAACAAGAGGAGGTGCCTTTGGCGTTTTCATTCGAGCATCCACCCTTGCATGAATGGCCCATCGACGAGCTCGACTCCTTCATTTCCGAGCTGGGGCAGTCGATTCCTGTCTCGATAATGCCTGGAGATTCTGATCCCGCCACCAGCGAATATCCTCAGCAGAGGCTGCAGGCAGCTCTGTTTTCAAATGCAAAGGTGCTGGTCAATTCAAAGGCTGTCGAACTGACTACAAACCCGTACTGGTGGGATATAAATGGAGTCCGTCTTCTGGGGTCGTCTGGTCAAGCTATTGATGACATCTTCAAATATGTCAGTTCAAATGACCGCATTTCTATGATGGAGGCCTGTTTACGGTGGAGACATATTGCGCCGACGGCTCCTGACACCTTGTGGACATACCCGTTTATGGACAAAGATCCATTTGTTTTAGCAGAGACTCCGCATGTCTATTTTACAGGCAATCAGCCATATTATGATACAAAATATATACAAGAAAACGGCACCACGGTGAGGTTAATAAGTGTGCCAAAGTTCGCTGAAACTGGTACATTTGTTCTCGTCAATCTTGACACGCTCGACTGTACTTTGGTCAGCTGTAAGGAGTAATTGGATGATTATGTTGCTATCGGTTTTAGTGGTGCATCCCCCTTAGCATTGGCACCATGGCCATAAGACGAATCAGCTCCGTATTTGGCATATTCGATTGTTCTTCGGTCTGGCGAGACTCTAAGCCTGTCTAGAACTCGATTTGAGATTTTGGGGATGAACGCAGTAAGAAGTATGGAGCCCACTCTTACTACTTCGGCTGCATTCCGTATGGCTGCATCCTGATCTTCATTTGTAAGTTTCCAAGGCTCTTTGTTTTGGAAATACAAGTTAGTATCGGCAATCAAATCCCATATAACCCCCAGTGCTCGTGCGGTGTCAAATTCCGCCATGAATTTATCAGTGTCGGCTGCAAGTCTGTTGATACGAGACTCCATTTCGTTGGAAGAAGTTGAAAGGGCGCGTTGTATATTGAACTTGGGGCCACATACTCGCATAACCAAATTCCCGTACTTATTAACAAGCTCGACATTGTGTCGTGAAATGATCCGATCTGCACTATAAGGGGTGTCGTGGTCAATATATCCGTCATGCTGTAAAAAGAACTTGAGACTATCGACGCCAACATTTTCCAGAGTCTCCATAGGATCTGCCACATTGCCTACGGACTTGGACATTTTGGACCCGGCCATTGTCCAATGCGAATGCACCACCACTTGCTTAGGAGGCTTGAGCCCGGCAGCAATGAGAAATGCCGGCCAATATATGGCATGGAATCGCTGGATATCTTTGCCAACCACATGAGCATCAGCAGGCCAGAGCTGACTGGTATCTCCAGGATAGCCGGCACTGGTGAGATAATTGCACAATGCATCTAGCCAGACATACATGACTTGGGTATCATCACCAGGAACTGGTATGCCCCATGAACATCGATGTTTGGGTCTTGAAATGCTGAGATCAGACAAGCCAGTTTTGATCTCCTTGTACATAAGAGAGTACTTATCATGAGGAATTACGAAGCTTGCGTTCTCTTCAAATAAGCTCAGAAGAGCAGGCTGCATTTTTGAAAGTGCGAAAAAGTAGTTGTCTTCTTCAAACCATTCCACCGGTTTGCCCGACTCCTTGGAAACCACGGCTCCGTGGTGATCCTTTTCCAGCTGGTTTTCAGGTACAAACGTCTCGTCCGATACAGAATACCAGCCAGCATGCTGTCCTTTATAAATGTACCCGTTCTTGTCCAATTGCTCCCATAATGCCTGCGATGCCTTGAGGTTATCGGGATCAGTAGTTCGAATAAACCTCGAATACGCAATGTCGGCTTTGTCAGCAAGCGATTTAAAATTGCGCGAAACGGAATCAACAAACTGCTTGGGACTGCTGAATCCTGCCTTGTATGCAGCTTGTTGCACCTTCATGCCATGTTCGTCAGTGCCGGTTGTGAAGTACGGATGCGAATGGTCATACAATGCTCTCCACCGCTTGACGGTATCGGCAAGAACCATGGAATAAAGATGGCCAATA
Organism: Casaregolazyma lundiana; assembly: GCA_030563415.1. Taxonomy (NCBI): domain Eukaryota; kingdom Fungi; phylum Ascomycota; class Dipodascomycetes; order Dipodascales; family Trichomonascaceae; genus Casaregolazyma; species Casaregolazyma lundiana. Next base: position 21,064 of record JAJMJF010000035.1, on the reverse strand, counting down.
TGTGGAGATGCATTCACGTAAAAAATAGGCGTGGTTATATAAAAGGTGGATTTGGCATTATTGTACAGGCACCGACTGATGCGCATTGGTGAATGAAGAAAAAAACATATCGATAAAAGCTACTTGGCTATCATGGTGGCTTTCTCAGCAAACAGCGTCATCACTGAGAACACGCCGTAGAAAAGAGCCAGCGGGTATGCAACAAGCGCACGCATCTCGCTGAGCTGTAAATACGAGACAAATATGCCCGACGCACTATAAGTGCACCAGGCGATGATGAAGAAGGATAGCAGGTAGCCAAATGCATTGTCCAGGGAGAAAACCACACCGATTGCCGACGTGGCCACTAGCGGCAGTAAACAGTAGCCGAGCACACTGGCCGTCCTTGTGAAGTCGATGCTCTTAAATGCCATGAGGTTAAGTATCATGTACTGGGCCAGAGTGCCCACAATGGCGATGCCGTATATGTAGCCGAAATGCACCTTGCCGGACAGCGACAAAAACGTGCCGAACAGCAGGAAAAAGAAGATCGGCCCGGCCAGATCACTATCGTCCATGATATTCTGGTCAATGGTCGCCAGAGGGTTCAGCACCGTCATGGTTTTGGACTGGATATGCGAGAAGTTGACTCCGAGTTCTACAGTTTAGTATGAGCAAAATCGCCAACGCTCGCACTACTTACCTTCTAACAGCGGCGGCTCTCCAGGATATCCGCCGGTGCCGAACGCGTTGAGTATTCCTGTCGACAGCATTTCTCTCTGAGAGTCGCCGTCGTATAGATATGCTCCTGAGCTATTGGATCCGCTCATCGACCCCGACACTCCTGCCGGTGTATAAGAACGGTTGCCAAACTGGTTCGGCAGGAAGTTCAAGCCTGCCTGCTGACCCTGTCGGGACTGGCTGTCGCCGTAATAGTTTTGATTGAAACTCATGTGTTTGAAGTAGAAGATGTTGGTGACAATAGTGGCAGATGTGGAAAAATGGTCACGTGATTGCATCAGCCGTACTATGCCATCTTCTCAAACCCACCTTCAACAAGCTTCAACTACACCATGACCAGCGCGGATCCTGAAGCCGTAAGGCTCCAGACGTTCATGGCTAACTTCTTGTCGCTGCGGTACATCACCGAGAACCAGGCGCGGAAAATCCTCACGCGAATCCACCAGGTGTCGGACCCTGAGACTCAAATGGTCTCTGCAGAAGACGTGATCCAGGCCGTAGAGATGCTCAATGAGACGTTGCGCGACCTTGATATGTTGATAGAGCGGACTCGTGACCAGAAAACAAGAGGTGTCGAGTACATACTGATAAACAAGTCGTCCAGCGATATTGCCAAGGTCGGCACGTCCTTCTCGGTCAACGAGATTGACTACTTTCGCAACTTAATAGATTACATGTTTGATCCCGAGAGGAACGAGAAGATCGACCAGTTCTGGATAAGTGATGCACGTATTCTGGATGTTAATAAGACGCGCGTTGGTACTGAAGGAAATCGCACGCGAAACATTCTAGATTCAAGGGACGTTCCCCAGCTGATTGGCCAGCTGCAGCAGGAAGGCTGGCTCAGAGAAGCTACCGAAGATGGAATCACAAAATATACACTGTCTAATCGTTCTCTGTGCGAGTTACTGCCGTATCTCGAGAATAAATACGGGTCTACGACTGTGCAGACATGTGCAGGGTGCCAACGGATATTCACTGCGGGCTGGCAATGTCCAACAGCAGGATGCAAACTCCGAGTACATCAAGGCTGCAGTTCTATGCTTCTTCAAAAAAGCAGAGATGGCAATCAGTGCCCTACATGTGGCAATAATCTGGCTGAGGGGCATACAAAAGTTGGGATATGAACAAATGGTGTCGAAGCTGGTATGTCCAAAGGACATATATTAAGTCGAGTATAATAACATAATGCATTAATCATGATTCAATCATCATATGACTATGACGTTTGATTTTTTTCAGATGTGGCTGGCTCGGTCGCCTTGTTAAATAGTTTCTGGGTCTTCCTGCACTTCAAACTGCATCTCATCAACAAGATCATATACAATGTCTTCAGCAATCTGTTCATCATAGCGCAAGCTTAATGGTTTGATGTCTTTGTCGCTGCCGATTTGGTTCGCAATTCCTTCAGGCGGACATCGCCAGGACGGCCCGAAATTGAGGCTTGCAACACCTCCACGAAACAAACTGACTGTGGGGAAGTATCCAACACTGCCGTCGTCTACTGCAAGAGCGCCCTGCCGAACCACGTGAGACGGGTATTTACTGTTGGGAGTACGGAAGTCAACGAGATCTTCAAACGCCATGCCCATATCATGGCCGTTTTTGAACACCTGAATGTATGATCCGGGTATAACTGGAGGCACGTAGTCGTCGCGCTTTTTCTTGAACAAATTCGTCGGTAGAATAAGCTCATCCATGGGTTTTATAGGGACATAGTCGAGAATCTCAAACAGCAGCTGGCCCTTGTATCTAATGGGGATACGATCACGAGCGACAGATGATGGAGCTGCAGAAGTTGGCAGATTTATGAGCAGCCCAATAACATCGCCCGATTTGAATCCCTCATCCATAAATGGCTTGGGCCGTGACAAATGAACCTTCTCGCCAGTCGTATCACGAAATCCGTATCCATAAGCATCGTGGCCCACTGGTGTTTCCAGCGAGGCTTCGCGTCGGGTCCAGCCGATCCTCACGTGGCCTTCGCTGTCGTTTGTATTCGCGTTTTCAATGATAAACTCCAAGTACCATTTCCCCGAATACACGCCGACATTGGCTCGAGCGCTTCGATATCCTTCTGCAGTCGTGCAAGAAAGGCCGTCTTTCGTGATATATACTGATGGTGATCGATCCTCGTATGATATTCTAGGACCAAACGGCTCCACTTCGGCCAATGAGTAGGGAACCTTGCCTAAGAGCGACGATGCATAACAGTGCGAATATCGAAACCCCTTTTTATTCAGCGGATGATCCTCCGTGCTGAAAAACAATTCGTGTCCGCCAGCTGGGATCAATATGGGCGTTCTGGGCTCAATGGCCATATCCTGCGCCTGCAAAGGCGGCAATCTAGAAGGCAAGGCGACCTCACTGATTGCGACACCGGCCGACGCCGGTGAAGGCGATAATTTAGCGCGCTTTGCGCCGCCGCCTGCTTGTGAAGCTTCAGTTGCATCCATTATGAAGGTTTGGGAGGACGGAGTTTCGGAATTTCCCGAACAACAAAAGATTGCCAGGGCGGAAATTCGGCAGCTGTCGCGCGGCTGAGAAGTTATTTTTACAAGACTGTTTGCATTCACTGCATTTGCTTGAAGATAGATTCAAAGGTTCAAGGAGATGTTGAGGTGGACTCAAATGTTGAAGTAGACGTTATGCGAGGCAGTTGTCTCACATCTTTTATTAAGCTTCCCGAAGCGGAGCTGGTCTCAACGGCTTTTCGGAGTTATGCTTTTGGCTTTCTCCTTTTTGGGCTATCCGCATGAAAAAAAAAATTCCCGCCACGGATAATCTCATTCTGGAAAGGGAAAGGTGTAGACGTTATGGAAGACCCGTATCACTGTATGAGGAAATAATTCTAGTGTGACAATAAGACCACCGATGGAACATGCCGATTATCGATGTAGTGGCTAAGTGTTACAGTTACAATGGAGTAGCATAAGAAAACAATGCAACAGTAAGCAGTTCTGAACAGTAGTAGTAACTAGTAGCAAGGCAACCCCGCAACCCATAGAAGGCGACCTGAATAACCGGCACACGCCCTACTATGATATCAGCCAGGGTATCGATCGATCGCAGCCCTAACAGGAGTACCATGTATAAATCCAATAGTCTTAGTTTATGCTAGATTGCCTCAGAATGTTAGCACGCGGAGCCAAATAACTCCGTGATAGACGGTGGATCACACACGTTCGGCAGATATGGTCTGATCGGAACCGCCCGTATTCTGTATATGCTTACTGAATGGGGCGATAGGCACTCAGGACGTATTCCGGGCGGAGAGATAGATCGCCAAAAAGAAAACAAAAATAGCCGCCGCGGGCATTGCATCGTGCATCTGGCCAGGATGTAATTTGACAAATAATGCCCCTCTGAATATAGAACAAAAGAAAAAACCGATAGAAATAAATCGTCGATATCCGTTCGGCCATGTCCGAAAGCCTGTAATCGTTTATTTGACCTGTTTTCTACACACTGCTTGTTACATCATGCCACCTGCAATTTTTGCCGATCTCTTTTTGCAGTACACCAAAATACGCCACACCGACCGCCGGAAACAAAAGAGAAGAATCCGAGGCTCGCCTATTCTGTAGGACCCTGATTATTTAATTTGAAATAACATTTTCTTGCATAATTTTCTTCTTTACTTTTGATTTTTCCCATTGTTTTTGCACCAAACTCATACAAGGCTTTGTTTTTCTCAAACGTAGTTATTCCTAAGCCCTTGTCTTGGTGGTATTTATTTTCCAACGTGAGATTTTCTCATGAATCCAGCTTCTATCGAACAAATCTGACATAACGTTTGGCTAAATTTTAACAATCATCCCCTAAACGAACGCATCTGCGGAACCAATCAAAACTCAGCCTAGGTGAAGAAGTCGTAGGACGGAGGTGAATCTGGCTTTGTGTTTGAATACAAGCTCCGCAAAAGTTCAAAAAAAAAAAAGCATCCGTCCGATGATCGATCCCGGCGGTACAGGATCGGTGGCAGTGAAGGGCTCAGTCCCCGCAACAATGGGCTTTGATCAACATATGGACAAGAAGACTGATGACGGTGATAAGCTCGCTGGTCCCGGTCTCAAGATCAACCAGACGGCTTTTATTCATAAACTATACAGGTATGTGTTGTTGTGACGGGGGCTCTTTACCCCGTAAATCCCGTAGCGCTAATGAATGCTCAGATTTCTAACTCTTTTAGCATGTTGGAAGACGCTTCGATATCTCACTTGATATGTTGGTCTCCGTCTAATGATTCCTTTCTAATCACCCCCTGTGAGGAGTTTTCGCGGATCCTCAGTCTGTACTTTAAGCACACAAATGTTTCGTCATTTGTCCGGCAACTAAACATGTATGGATTTCACAAAGTTAATGATTCGTTTCATGGTGCTGGCGGCGGCGCAAGGTTCGAGCAGAAGGACCATGCTGAAGGCGCTGCGCAGTGGGAATTCAAGCATGGCGCGGGATCGTTCCGACGGGGTGACCTTGAATCCCTCAAACTCATAAAAAGACGGGCTTCCCGGCAAAGTGCGGCCAACAGAGATTCCGTCCCTGTCAAGCCTGTCTCCTTGTCCGTTCCTTCTACACCACCAGATGCCAGCTCCAGCGTACCCGCCTTGAAGGATGCGCTGCCGAGCAGTAGCTCTGCTGCGCCTGCAACTCAACAACAGCATCATCAACAGCAGCAGCATCAGCAATCGCAACAGCCAGCATATCGCCATGACTCGCTGTCGAGAATGGATCGTGACTCGCGGTTGGCATATCTGGAGCAGTTTGTACAGGACCTCAACGACCGGACTATCAAATATCATCAAAAACAGAAAATCATATTTGATTTCGTTCAGCGGATGTACACATGTATGGATGAAGTCACTGCGGCAATATTCGATACCATGCCGAATACAGACAAAACTTCTAGGGCTCGTGCTGCGTTGGCTCAGCTAGGTGAAGAACGCCATTCACTAAATGCTCTCATCAGTCAGTTTGAGCTTGATCAAGTATCATCGCTTTTAGACACGAACTCGACTGCGAATATTGCTGCTCAGAATAATGTGCCAACTCAGCAACAGCCGTCACCATTAGCCGGTCCCGTTCAACAGCCTCCACAGCCACGTCTATCTATATTTTCGCATTATGGACGTCTATTCTCTAACACCGCTCCTTCAGAAAGGCACCACTCCATTCAGTATGATCCCTTGCATGCTGTACCTGCATCTCCGGATAATCCGGCAGACGGTGTGGGCAGGGCAAATGTAACAACACATTCTGGCGACGGACACGCAGAGCGACATCGGGTGCGTTCCATGCCGGGAAATGTAGGTACCGCCAGCACTCCTATGAAATCTATTGCGAACCGCAACTCGCCAACACTGCCTGGTGTAACATCGCAAGGCCAATTTGCTCCGAATTATGGTCACTACTACGGTCAACAGCAACAGCAAATTCCTTCAATGAGCCTGGGGTCCTTACCAAATGACCAGAGACCTCACAGCCTTTCTACTATATATCAAGGATCGGCTCCAATGGCTAGCACTGGGGTTTTCAATCAGCAACCTCGATCAGCTTCTGATACATTTCCAGCGCACGAGCTGCCGGTGCGGAAGCTTTCTGATTCAGCAAACAACAGTGAAGAGAGCCTCAGTGGACGACCTTCGCTGACAAGTGGCTCTACGACAGCCTCGTCAGCGTCGATGTTGCTGCCGCCTATTAGACGAAATTCGAGCCAGTCCGCCAGTCCGCCGTCGCGAAAGTCCAGCGTGAAGAGCTTGCTGAACCCGAGCTCAAAAGAGAACATTGGTTTAGAACGACTGGAAGAGCCGTCTCCGAAGAAAGTTAAGACTGCTGACAGTTAGGCGTAGTAAAAGGATGTTGAGGCGTATGAAATGAAGGCGTACGAATAAAGAGATGGAAATAGGCATGTAACGATATTCTATGCAGGTAAGCTAAGTAAGAGTGCTTGTAATAAATACTATGGTATATAAGAAGTTAAGTATGCGATCGTTAGAAATGAAGTATGATGATACTGTTGGCATTTGCCATTGCCACTTCACCTCCTCTTCTTCTTCTTATAACTATCAAGGAACGTCTCCGATTTATGTTTCTTTGTCACTTTATCTTTACTCTGTTCTTGATGCTCTTCCTCTTCTGTAGGTAATGGCTCATGGCGATGATCAGCACCCTTTCTCTTCTTAATTGACCGCTCCAACGAGCCTAATGCAGCATTAGAACGCACAAATCCATCTGATACCTCTTTTTTTGGCTTCGATTTATGCCCCAGTCCCTGGCCCGGAACCAGTCCGACAATTGACGTTTCTGACTGGTCGCGCATTATGTCATCGAAGTCTGCATCGGGCCCGATCCAGCTGGCCACGCGAGTTTTGAACGCCTGATCGGACACTGCGATTTTCGCATTCAGCTTTTCTAGACGGGAATAATCGATTTTTTTCGAACCGGCCTTGGGCTTGGCCATTTGTAGAGTTTAATAGAGCTTTTTCAGCGAAGAGTGGTGCGGCCAAGATTGGCCGATGAGGCCGGGTAACCCGACCGTCCCAAAAAGCCCGCTTCTGGCCAACGAACGCTGGTTAATCCTCTTGTTATTGCAGCTTGTTGCAGATATCCGGCATTCTTGAGCAGTGAAACAAAAGAGGAGTTTTTGAATTGCCATGTTGAATCGAATTGCTCTTAGGAACACCTTTCGCAGAGTTGGTGTAAGTATACAGTGCTTTGATGCTTAGCTGTTGTGTGATTGGCCTTCTAACCGAATCAAAGACCACCTCGTCGAAACGATGGCTATCGCTTCACGAATACCGCTCGGCGGCAATTCTGAAGGAGTACGGCATTGGTGTGCCAAAAGGTGATGCTGCTACCACGCCAGAGGGCGCTGAGGCCATTGCCAAGGACCTGAACCTCGAAGATATGGTTATCAAGGCTCAGGTACTGACCGGAGGCCGTGGAAAAGGTACCTTTGATAGCGGACTCAAAGGTGGTGTCAAGCTGATTTCGTCCCCATATGAGGCCAAGATGTACGCTGAACAGATGCTCCACCACAAGCTTATCACCAAACAGACTGGTGCTGCCGGCAAGGAGGTGACTGCTGTGTACATTGTAGAGCGAGAGTTTGTTCGACGTGAGGCCTACGTTGCTATTCTCATGGATAGAACTACTCAGGGCCCTATTATTGTTGCATCTTCGCAGGGTGGAATGGATATTGAGGGTGTTGCCAAGGATTCTCCGGATGCCATTCACTCCTTCAAGGTGGATATTCACAAGGGAGTCACCGACGAGCTTGCCAATGAGGTTGCCCAGGTTTTGGGCTTTTCCGATAAGGCCGTTGCAGAGGCTGCTGACACTGTCAAGAAGCTCTACAAGACTTTCAATGAGAAGGATGCTACCCAGATCGAAATCAACCCTCTTTCTGAAACTACTGACCATAAGGTTCTGGCTATGGATGCCAAGTTGAATTTCGATGATAATGCTTCTTTCCGACAGAAGGAGGTGTGGTCTTGGCGTGATTTCACCCAGGAAGATCCCCAAGAAGTCGAAGCTTCCAATTACAATCTCAACTTTATCAAGCTCAACGGTAACATTGGCTGTCTTGTCAACGGTGCTGGTTTAGCTATGGCAACCATGGATATTATCAAGCTATATGGAGGAGACCCCGCCAACTTCCTTGACTGTGGTGGTGGTGCCAACACTGCTGCTATCGAAGAAGCATTCAAGCTCATCACCTCCGAACCCGGTGTCACTGCCATCTTCGTCAACATCTTTGGAGGTATTGTCCGATGTGATATCATTGCTAAGGGTCTGATTGCGGTGACTCAGAATATGAATCTGAGCATTCCCATTGTCGCGCGACTCCAGGGTACCAACCACGCTGAGGCTCAAAAGCTAATCAACGAATCTGGTCTTAAGATTTTCTCGTTCTCCGATCTTGACGAAGCCGCCGAGAAGGCTTGCCAGTTGTCGAAGGTCGTTCAGATGGCTCGAGACATTGACGTCAATGTATCGTTTGAGCTGCCTTTGTAAGGATATCTATAGATCATTATTGATCTTGGATCTTTAAGCCTTTTCTTAGAATAATACACTATCATTTTCAATGCCTCTTTTGTTCATTCTACTATGTTTCTATTATTTACAATGTTTTAATATCAATACGCAAACAGAACCTTGTACTGAAGAATGCGACTTCCTAACATATCCCAGTCACGAGGAGATATCCAAACCTCGTTGACAATTTTCAGCTTGGCAAGAACACTACCACCTTTCCAGATCATCAGCTGAGGATCCAAGTCGCGAGGAGGCGGCATAATCTGTACGTCACCATCCGGTACCGGCCGTCCAGATTGTCTTGCTGCGGTTTCTCTCCACATGTGAATACGATCTATAAGAACAGTCTCGAATTCAGGAAACTTACCTCCACCTCCAACGATGAGAAGATTTTCATAGAAGTTCTGAGGCGAAGAAACCGTTGATTTGAGGCCAGCCTGCGTGATACTTTCGATAATGGCAAGGTCTAGACCAACCGCAGGAGAAACTCGCGGATCCAATTTATCGGCAGTCTCTTGCTGAGCAAGTAACTGACTTGCCAGGTATGCATTATGAGCAGCAGCTCGCGCTTGAGCGCTTTCTCCGACCACTGGTGGCGGTGGTGTTCCCGATGGTGAAGCAGCACCTGAAGCATTAGGAACAGAGCTGGCCCCAGAGGCAGGTGGTACAACATTCGTTTCATCCGTGTAAGACTGGCCCCAGACAGCAAGCGTGTTTTTGCATACATTTATTTGTGCGTCTGATATTGGGTCGCTCGACTTGTCTTTTTTTGTGAAAATGTCCAGGCTTCGAGGAAACAGCCTGTATCTATGGACAAGCTTGTCGTCCATCTCAAACAACTCCGGATAAAACAGACCCAAGGGAGCAAGCATTACCTCATCGAATGTTTTGAACTGATATTTATGAGTGGGGCGACTGCCAGGTTCCCGCTGGTAAAAGCTGTCGAGGTGCACAGTGATTTCGCCATCATTCATGGTACTGAACTTGCGCTTGAGCTCGTCAACAAGCAGCCGGTCATGAATACGATGCAAATTCGGTTTGTAAGGGAACTTTGACCGTTCCAAAAGTCGAATGAGGGCCAAGGTAACGTCGTCACCACCATAGTGCAAATTGACCCGGCTGTCACTAATACACATGCCTTCTTCGACGCATGTAATGCTTGTTTTTTGTGCGCCTACGTCTACGACGCAAGCTGTGGAAATGCCAGCGCCGAATGTTGCAGCCACAGACTCCTGTATAATTGAAACATTGGCAAAACCCATGCTGAGCAAGAGCTCGATCATGCTGCACACATAAGTTTTATCATATAAATCAGGTATAACAAGCACAACGTTATGCTGACTATACTGGCCAGTACCAGATATGCCCAGCTTTTTGTCCAGAGTATCGGCAATAATCAGTGAGATATCGCCCAGGACCTCCTGGGGACTTTGGTAGCCGTCTTCATTGAAGAGGCCGTTCTTCATCGGCCATCGCAACAAGTACGATGGTTCAGAATCATACGGGATCAGCAAAGCCTCTGAACCTGTCATGTATGCAGGCTCGCCGGCCTCCTTGATGTCAGTCCACTCAATTCGAGCAGGATCGTTATGGTCGGGGATGGCCTCAGGCTCCGACTTGGAGTTGAATCCCACGACCAAATCGTGCGCGTTGGGCAAAATTCGCCGCTTGTAGAACTTCATACGCTCACGAAAGTCCTTGTAAACGACATCATATGCCTGGTCAAAGTGTTCCTCTTCCGTGGCGTAGTTGGACGTGTCCTCGTTGGTTTGGTGAGCCCCAGACGTCTTATGAGCTATGACGAACGGTACAGTCTTGGGATACGCATGGGACGCCAGGCCGATGCGCAGATTGGCAGAGCCAGGATGAATCACCACTGTCTTTGATCCCAATGTTTCCTCGGGGATGGGCGTAGCAGAAGCCTCCTCGTCTTCGGGGCTCGTCTTCTTGAGCTTTTCGGCCAGTTCTCTAGTAGCCATTATCTGATGGTCTTTTTTAAGATAGTCACTGAAGTTAGAGATGGATCAGAGCAGAATGAGCGTAAATATGAAGAAATATTGAGATATCCGCCCATATTTATCACATAGTCCTCTACCTACGTATAGTAGTTTTTCTGATTTATCGGCGTCACAGCGGCAAACAGCGTCGGTTTCAAATTGTTGTCGGCTTTGCCAATTCCGCTGCTTTTCAAAGGCGTCGGCTTACCGCCTCGTTTGCGTTTGCGTCTCTCGTCTTCGGTAGACATGATGGTTGGAGGTGAAGATGGGGAATTCTGAACTTGTTGAAATTCTCAAATCTTGGTGAAATTCAACTCAACTACCTCCATGCACAATGAGCTTTCATTTATGAGATGCAAACAAATGACAAATACAAAACAGTTGAGAAACAAAACCGTTATACGAGCATTTCGCACTGCAAGGCCCGTTCTCGGCATCGAGGAGCTCGCTGTCGAGGCTGATCTGTATGATAATAGGCGTGTTCCTGAAGTTCTACATAGCAAATACCACTACGAAATCCCGTTTTCTGCCTCAGGATATAAGCTGCGTCAGCGTCAGGCGAGCAATTTCATGGATCTCAGAGTCGTTCGTGTGCGCGCAGGAAAAGGCGGCAACGGCAAGGTGTCGTTTCTCAAAGAAGCCGGACGGTCAATGGGCCCTGCTGATGGCGGCGACGGTGGCCGAGGAGGATCCGTGTACGTCCAGGCTGTTGACGGTATGACGAGTTTGCACAAACTCAAGCATTTGTACAAGGCTGGAGACGGCTGCAATGGCTTGTCGGCACAAATGTCTGGCAAAAACGGCCCAAACGTCCTGATCCAGGTGCCTATGGGCACAACTGTCAAGTGGATTCCACCACTGGCTGAAATAATGCATAATACTAATCATATCCAAGTCGATCTTCAGACAATGAATCCTGGAGCCATCCAGCTCGTTCGCCAGCATAGTAGTGACAGTGGAGGGTGGGTATTCAAGGACAAGGATGAGGAGTACCATCAGAACAGGGACTATTTCCGGGAACTCAATGACAAGGTCAAGTTTTTCGATCTTATACAAAGACGCAGGGAGATTCTGGAGGACGTGTTTCCCGTGGAAGGCATAGATCTGACAGATCACAGTCCTCGACTCTTACTGGCTGGAGGCAACGGTGGAATGGGTAACATGCATTTTCTAACGCCTACAATCCGAAATCCACGGTTCGCCAAGCAGGGTCGCTTTGGCATCGAGGAGTCTTTTGTATTTGAACTCAAGCTGCTCGCAGACCTTGGGCTGGTCGGGCTGCCGAACAGTGGTAAAAGTACATTACTCAGAGCCATATCTCGTGCAAGGCCAAGAGTTGGGCACTGGCAATTCACCACATTGAATCCCACTGTTGGTACCATTTTACCGCGGATCGACAGAGAGCCGTTTTCTGTGGCTGATATACCTGGTATAATAGCTGGAGCAAGCGATAACAAAGGTTTGGGTCTGGACTTTCTAAGACATATAGAACGGTCTAGCGGTCTAGTTTTTGTAGTAGGACTCGACAGTCAGGATCCAATGGCCGATTTTCAGGTGCTGCTTTCAGAACTAGGAAGGTCCAGATTGAGAGGGAAGAACGGGCTGGTAGTTGCAACCAAAGCCGATCTGCCTGATACAGAAGATCGATATAATCGACTCTCCGAGTACGTTAATACCAATTTCTCAGACTACCGCATTATCCCTTGTTGTGCGCCTGAAGGGGGAAACGTGGAGAACGTAGTCGCTCTGATGGCACAAGCAGCAGGAAAAGAGTAAGCGGCCGAAACAACAAGTATAGAGTATCGTGGTATCAGCAGCAAAAAAGTACACATAGCATCTTGGCATTAAAACATAACATCTCGGCATAACGTATACCATATCTTATTGACAATACAACCATAACATGCACCATCTTACTGACAAGCAACCATTCAATACTTGAGCGTGATAGATTGACTTATGAAAATACTATGCAATAGTATATAATTAGCTAGAATCAAATGAGTTAAATGAGTAAAACATTACTCTATAAATATGATATCAATGACGATGCTTAGGCATAGGTATGATTGAAGTGTGTCGCTATAGGTTCGTAGGTGTTGCTACCATATATTAGTCCGCCATCAATCGATATCTTTGACCTGGAAGAGCGATGAAGATGCTTCTTTGGCATGTCGTACAACTGGCGTTCGTCCGGTGGTGTCAATAGAGTGCTATGAGGTGATTCGATTGAACTGCACGACTCGGAAGACGACGAACTTGTCAAAGGAGGAGCAGTCTTGTATGGAGAAGGCGGAGTACTCAATGCCGCAGAGCTGAGACGATTCTGGGCTTGACGAATAAGATACTCGTGCTGTAATTGATATGCATAGTCGTAAGCGTTGGTCTGAGGAGATGGTGGTGTGACCTTGGGCTGCACCATGGCCTCTCGGAGCTTGCGCTTGATAGGAGACAGAAAAGGAGCCAAATTATCAAACAAATCCTGATCCGTGATCAGAAGGTCCCAGTCTAGCAAGTAAAGCAGCTGCTTCTCCATCAGATTCACTTCCGGGAGGCTGAACAGACCCATCGTATGGCGGGCCCAGTATTTATTCTTCGGAGACGAGTCATTGACATTCTTGGCCGCCATTATAAGGCAAGCCAGGAACACACGATGGCACGTGCATGCCATTCCCTTGGCCATGGGTGGTAGCCGCTGTCTGAGGCGGGTCAAATACACCGCAGTGGTCATGAGAGTCGGCGTCTGAACCTTGGACCTCTGTATCAAGGTAGTTATAAACTGTTCCAAGGAAGGCAAGGCGTCCGCACGAAGACGAGGGCTTCCTGGAGGCGTAGGATAATCTAGAGGGGGTGGAGTGCCGTCGTGGCCAGCGGACGGAACACACCTGATGACGGTTTTGGTAGTAGCCGCCAGGAATGAGACCATTTTTGAGGAAACCGGTTTCCTGATGAACACATCGAGTGCAGCTCTATCGGTCATGATGTACAAATTAACAAGACGGAGCTGTTTGGGAAGTGGGGCGTAGTCTTATTAAGGAAGCTGAGGAAAGGGGCTCGAAGTACCAGGGGGTTTTAAGATCAAACCGTAAGCGCCCAGAGTGAAACCACAGCAAAGTGTTCTATGGGGCCGAAATCAAAGTCAATGATGACAGGAAAGAAAATGTCAAACAATAGACGTGCGGAAGAAGTGGCCTTATATGCAGCAGCCGCCTTCTTTATGTATTATTTTTCGCGAAGTGGAAAATGAAAGGGCTGGAAGATATCAAGGGGTGAAAAAAGAAAGTGTTAGCAAACACACCTTATCACAGGCGGCTGGACTGTAGGGTACGAAGATTTTGGTGGAGAACGCTAAACTGTAGAATTTCTATTGGCTGTATAGAATATATTCTTTTTGCACAATTACCGTCATTTAGTAGCTCTTTAACGTCCTGCTTTGTTGGTTCCTTATCCTTTTGCCAATTCTTCTCGGAAGGGTGAAATTCTTGTGGCGTTGCCGCACCATCCCCTGGCTGGGTAGTTGAGCTGCCGATCCTTATGATTTGAGAATGGAAATTTACACCACAAGCCGATTGGTCAGCCATGCGGATAACATGGAGCAACAAGAGCTTTTACTCCACTTTTCTTTTCCACGGCCTTGTACTGTGTTATGGCAATTCCGTGCGCTCCGTTGTGTTGGCTGGTAAGTGCCAGCCACGGCCTCGATCGCATCTTCCCGATTAGGAATAGTAATTGGCCAGCATGATAATCAGGCAGTTTAAACCATCATGGGTCAAATAACTCCGTATTTCAAAAATACTTGGACAATTGACGGAGCTAATGGCACAACTATTAGAAAAGGAAATGATATGAGTATGGCCGTTGAGTGGCGCAGTAGAAGCGGTCAGATGTGCAATCCACGGCGTGCTTGCATGGCATAAAAATATCTTTATCTACCAAACGGGCGTATTCCTCGCCGCCAATACTCTTCTTTGTAGATCAATTGTGCAGACAAGCGGAAATTATGGAGCGAGCGGCTTTTCGAAACAATCCAAGCCGCCGTGTCGTGTGTGACATTTTGTCTGTTTCAGGCAGTTAGCCTAACCAGGAAAATACGAGGCAAAGAGACGAAATGAGAAAAGGCTCCAGGACGTTTATCAGCAGGAATTTTGAATTAAAGAGTGGAAATATATGACATTTACATAATACTATACTACCCTACATCATAGTTAGCAATGATCACATACTTTACAAGCCATAGTGCTCACTAGTCAGAAATTTGGGTATAGCTTATTAAACCACACGGATAGGAGAGAACAATTTCCTTTCAGACTGGTGCACAGCATGAGGCTCGTCATCCAATGAGCACTTTATTGGCAGTTGCTATTGATTTTACTTACTTGTCATGTTGGAGTTCAGAAGAGGAAAAATTTATCTTGAAGACAAACAACATTGCCCAAATGAGAAAAAAACCAAGAATGACCAATGCCAACAAGCGCCTGAAATAAAGTGTGGGTATAAATTATGGTTATTTTTTATAGATTGGTGAATGAATAAGATTGTTATATTATTATGATTAGCTTTATTAAGGTTAGCTATTGTTCTATTAAAAGTCAGGTGGTATATTTAGGTTGAATGTTTTGGTCTGGGGACGCCTGGCTGTTGTAGTGATGCAACGGCATCAGAACAGAGCAACAGTCAATAGACAGTGGGTCAATCCCGAAATGAGGTGTCTTTGCCGTACGTATTGAATATATAAAGAAAGCGGGTGCATGATTTTGGATACGTCTTCTTGTGGAGTTAGACAGCGCACTGTATGCTATTAGGTAGCAAGACCTGTTAGCTATTAAGCTGCCTGTAATCCGCCAAAGAGGAATAATGTAGAATAACAATTTTTGGAAAAACCTTGTATTGTAACATACAAGCGTATAGCTTAGCTCTATAGGAGCTTTATATAGCCTATGGGCCTTGTATTCAATATTGTCGATCAATGAGCTAATTTCAGCTGCCGTGCGTTAGTTCCCTATCAGTTGTGCGCAATTGGCCAGCACCGCATCACGGGATTGCCAAGACTAAACACGCTAATCGCCAGATAACACGCTAACACAACCCCTTTGTTACCCCTTGTCTGTGGCGAGCGCGCGTGCTTCGTTGATTTCCCTTGTTGTGTTGCAACCCCTTAATAACATTTGGGGCCTCCTGGCTTTGCAACGGCACCGACTTAAATTGCCCATTTGCCATACCTCCTTGTAATCACCATAACAACTTTTGAAAATTTCTTTCAGTCGCTCATTTTCTTCTAATTCCTCTAATGTTACCTATACTATCTAATATATCGCTTCCTGAGCCGCCTCCCTCAAAGGCCGTTAAGCAGGCCACTCAATTGAGAGAAAACGTTTCACTTTTGAGATCTGAGCATGCACTGGTGGTAGATGAGCTCAAAGCATTACAAATACGGCTTGCCAATTGCAACAGCTCACCTAGCAGTGTCAACTCGGCTCGGTCATCTCTATCTACTGCTCCGGAGTTCTCGCGGTCTGATGACACTTCGGAAAGTTGCGACGAAAGCATGCCAGAAGTGGACTCTCCTGAAAGCGTCTCTCCTGAACAAAAACAGTGGGCCAAGCCATCACCACAGGCAGAGCTGTTCGACTGGGAGGTATGAAAACATTTAATCAAGGGACATATTGTACAATATTTATTGGATTGGGGTCCAATCACTCCAATCTGCTTTATTTATTTATTTGGCTTGGGTTATTAGTTCTAATTGTTGTCATAATATTAATGTGGAATATTTCAAACCGTAATGCTGAGCATAATTTCAATGGAATATGTATTTCCTAGATTACTTCACAAGGTTATATCCCTCCATTCTATATTACTGCAGTTCTCCTCTGCTATTATTCTCCTTTAATTATTCTCTTTAGTCTCGTCTGTTCTAGCAATTGGCTGTGCAGCTGGCGACGAGTATAGGTAAGTGGCTCCAATCACCACAGAAGCGCCTATCAAGAAGTTGACGGTTAGAACGAAGCCAAAGAAGTACACAGATGCCACAGATGAAATCAGTATAGAGATGGATGTGGCAAAATTCTTGGCAATGTTGTCGGCAAATTTAACACAGAGTGCAACAACAATACCTCCTACTGCCTGCAGCAGGATGGCCGCCCAAACTACTGCATTGTAGCCGTGGAAGAAGCCGTGCTCCTTGATATTTGGCCCATCTTTAGCCCAGCATCCAAATATAACTGCCGGGAAGAGCGAAAAGAAGGAAAGCTGGATATTTCGGCTCCATAGCGACGCTCGAGTGCCTTTAAGCACCTTTTCAAAGTAAATGCCGGCCAGGCCCGACAAAATGCAGGCAACAGTCACAGCTGCAAGCCCAATGACAGAATTCATTTCCTCGGCACTTTCGCTACGCTTAGGCAAGTTCTTCTGCGGCATAGCTCGAGCCCATGTATAGGCAATGAGATCGCTCAGAGCCTGCTGCGGCAGCTGTACCAGTGCAATTCCAAGCGTTAACAGGAAAAGACTGGTCCACTGGAGTTTTGATAACTGCTTGTGGAGAATAGTGACGGCGAAAAAGGCCGTCGTAAGAATCTTAAGCTGATATGTGACCTGGAACGTTGCAGCATCCAGATTCGATACTGCCACATACTGCAGAGTATTCTGCAAGGTATAAAGACCGGCTGGTATAGCCAGTTTCCAGCAATCTGCGGAAAATGCTTCATTAAATGCTGGTCGGAGCCCCACTTCTCTGATGGAGACTATGGAGCATATGAGGAACTTGATTACTTCGTTAAGCAGCACTGCCGTAGATGTGAAATACCGGCTTTCTGAGTCATAGCCCGGCATAATTCGCGAGTAATGCATGACCTTAATGTTAGTTTTGGATGGATAACGAATGTGAGAGACTAGGATTTTGCCACAGATGCGATTCAGATTGCGATAAACAGCCGAATACAGCTGGCATCGGCATCAAATCGATCACAATTATGCTTTCGTACATACCAAAATGAGTGAGCTGTTTTGAATGGTCAACTATATCAGTTAGCCTTGTCCTATTGCCAGCATTGCCTGTAGCCAGGAACCAAAAATAGGAACACTCACAGTTAAAAGAGAGATATACTTGAGGGGAAACCCCATAAACGTGGGAACTGCATCTCGTTGCATCCTTGCACTCTGGCTGCAAAGTGGCAGTTATCTAACGAAGGAACTGTGACTGTACAAGAGGAGCAGAAGTTGAACCGAAAATGGGTAGGCTGTAAACTAAGGAAAATTCACGCAAAAGACCAAAGCAACAATTTGCCTAAAATAGCAAAACCTTGGGCACAGGAATAACCGTCAATATAGCTAACGCCTATTTTTGTATATTGTATTATATGGCTATATACTTGCTATTTTCACTAGTTGAACAGGGGTCCAATGGGCTGTTTTGATGGAGCACGTGTATCGGTAAGATCCTCAGAACAGATGGCTCCAGATAACGGGGGAAAAGAAGGCGCTACCAACAAGGTCCCTGCATTATTAATGCAGGAGAGATTTATATATGCTTATATTAGGGCTAAGTGCAGTTACATATACTCGGCATTGTACTTTAACTCGAATCGGCTACAAAGCAGGGGTTAACGCAAACGTTCCAGACCGCATAAAGCATTGTTTGAAAAGGTGATATCTGCGATAACAATCTTTTTTGCTGTCTGGCTTGCGGCAGCTGGACTCTACAGATGCATGCTAGACATCGAATCGATTTGTTTACTTCTATCCTATTTTGTTTGGCTGAAATTTTTGTTTGTTGATTCGATATTATTAGGAATCACGTGCTTCACGAAAGTTAGTATGCGAAATAGGTTACAGATAGTTATACTCCAAATATGCACTTAATATTAAGTAGCTACTATTATTCGGATCCCAAATACAGGTTTCTGCAGGAGAGCTTGTTTCGATATTGTTTATTGCCTTTATCGATGACCTGAGCTAAGATCAGATCTGGTTGCCGCAGCAACGGTTATCCGGGGCTACCAAGACAAAGATCGAACATCCGAAAAGGCTCCAGATTATTCCTTTTCTTTTGTAATTTTTTATAGAATACAGTAATTTGACTCGCATTGAACTCTAAATCTGATTTGCCTACGACACCGAGTTAGTTCTTGTAGGTTGAGTTCATCTCGTCTTTCTGATCTAAGATCTCGAGCACCAGCTGCAGTGACAACCAGGGACTGAACAGTTGGCGGTACCATTTTCTTCATCAATCAGACCTTACGAGTATTGGGGTCTACTGCTGACAATTGCTTTTGATCGAATGTTGACCACATCTCGCTGAATGAAGGGTGATTACTTGTGACTATAGCACCTACCTGCTCCTCATCGCTGATCCCTGAATGGATTCTACCCTTTACTTAGCTGTACAAGACCAACAATAAATATTTAACTTTGAATTTCATAATCAATCAATTATAGTTCAATCGCACCCTTAAATAGTGCCTTTTAAGTGACTTTTTAAGTTTCAAAAATTGGTGTGCTAGGTATTTTGTATACGTATCACATAGAAAACCCAGGGCCTTTCCAGACAGGGTTGGGCAAACCCCAACACAGGGTTGGGCAAACCCCAACATATTTTTGATATCCATAGATATCCACTATCTATAGATATCTATTTGGTCACGTGATTTCCAATGGATATCCGTACAATATCCATCCATTGTGTCCCCGAAAACGAGGATATCTATGTAGATATCCAAATAGATGTCACGTGTTATGTGCGACAGTCGGTCCAGACTCCGGAGTCGGAAACCTTCCATTTTTCGCAGTTCCCAACTTCGTATGCTATGTATTTAGCACGCATATTATACTCAAAAATGACAACCCGGAAATAGGGATCACCCTACCGAACAGGCGTTTATATTCTCGTGGACGCGTTTATAATTTGTCCAACTTATCTTTACTTCAACACACGCTTTTTCTTTTTTAACAGCCACTTTTATACATCTGTCCAACGATGAAAGCGATCCCTTTACCTGTCGAAGACGGCAGAGTTACACCCGGCACACCTCATCCAGACAAGCCAGGAAAAACAGCCTGGTATTGCGGGCACAGGGACTGTGAATCAGTGATAATTCACACCACAAATAATGATAAAGTAGGCCCCACAGGAAATATAAACTCGCACTGGCTAAATCGCCATGGTTATCTACCTCAAAGGAGAGCACAAGCACAGAGTGTACAAACAACGATAAGCCTTCCTAGAGTTGGCGAAGAAGAAATGAATTCAACAGTCATGACGTATATCATCAACAACTATGCGCCTCTATCTACCGTTGACGACGCATCATTTAGAACGATATTGAGCTGGTCAGGACGTTCTCTCAAAATGTCTCGCCGTACGCTGGGTCGGCGATTGACCAGTACTTACGAAAGACGAAAGCAAGAACTCAAACTAAAACTGCAGGGCCATATCGCGAAGGGTTACCGTATTGCTCTCACGACAGATTGCTGGGAAGCGCGGAATTACCAGGACCACATTGCTGTCACTGCCCATTACATCGACGACAGCTGGACGATGCGCAACTACCTCCTGGATTTGATTCAATTAACCGAAAAACATACAGGAAGCAGCCTAGCCGAATCACTTTTCAAAATCCTTCGCTCATATGGGATTCAAAACCACATAATATCAATAACTCGTGACAACGCTGCTAACAATGACGTGCTCATTGACCGCCTGAAGTCTAAATTACCAACCGGGTCCCAAGGAGATATATCGACCTTCTTGAACGATGTCCGTTGTCTTGCGCACATTATCAATCTAGCCGTACAGGATTTTTTGAAATCAATCGGCTACTGCTACGGCGATCTGCCCAAGAAATGGACAAAACCGTCCGGAACGCTTAGTAAAGTACGACAGCTCCACGGACTCTTTCGCAAGGCTCAGCACAGGGCCGCGCTCGAGGAGAACTGCCACAAATACGAGATGAAATGTATCCTTCCTCTTAAGGATATGAAAGTGAGATGGAACTCAACATTTCGCATGGTCGAACAAATAAGAAAACTGAAAACTCCATTAAAGGAAGTGATGTGCCATTTTGACCGGAATGAGATCAGTTGTGTCTTGGATATACAGGACTGGAAGACTATCGAGCAACTATTCGAATGCTTGGAATGCTTTACACATGCCTCCACCGTCCTGCAGGATGGGTCTCATCCAACCATATCGTCTGCTTTCATGGCATATGCGGACTTGATGGAAGACTTGAGCAGCATGAAAGAAAAGTTCATCGAACCGGAGTTGAGAGCTGCTTGTGACGCCGCCATCTCGAAGTTGCAAAAGTATTCTGATA
>JAJMJF010000034.1:0-113108 GCA_030563415.1 Casaregolazyma lundiana | reverse complement strand
CGATAATCACTGGAACACTGAAATACATCGCTCTCGAAATACTTAGAGGTAGCAAGAAAGCTAAAGATGGCCGATCAAAGACTAAACATACCTATCGCCATGATCTTGAGTCATTTTTTTATGTGTTCCTAGATATTTGCACCAATTATGGCTGGCCGGAAGGTGAAGAGCCTGAAGGAGACCTTTTTGAGACGTGGCACACTGGCACTTACCGTGAAATCTTTAAGAGCAAATTTGCTGACATGAACTCAGGTATATTTACGGAGAGCGTAGTTGAGGAGTTTTCTCCAACATTTGCGGGATTAAGCAAATTTGCCCTGGCTTGGCATAAAATACTCTTCCCTGCACACGTCATAAGCGCATTGGCAGAGGGTCGCAGAGTGGCAACTAAAGCTGAGCCGGCCATTCTTTATAACAAGATTCTCAAGCTGTTTAATAGGGCAATAAGTGAGATGCGTAAAACTAAAGCATCTCAAGCTGTTTAACAGGGCAATAAGTGAGATGCGTCCACTAAAGAATCTTTCTGTCAATCTCTCCGTTTCTACGGTCTTCTAAGTTGCATATAAAGAGAGCATTGATACACGCATATGCAAGTGTTGACAGCGGTATTCTGATCATTAATAGTGGACGCATATGTTTTGCCAACATCAATTCCTTGTATTCGTTGAAAATCTTTAACCGCCAGTCTGGCCTAAGCTTGGTAAGAAGATGTCGTTGGGGAATCCCAGTCGTACGTTAGGCTTGGTATCTGGCGAACGAAAACCTCCCTGGTTTGTCTTACAATAGAGTTTGTCCGGAAGATACACAATCTGGGGGGCAATTCGGCAGTACGAGAAGGGAAATGGCTCACAAATTAATATTTTCGCCCGATATATTTCTAAATGCCGAACAGGATAGAGCTTTGTGTTTGACAGCGGTATGCGGTAGGTATATATAATATATTATATATCTGCTATCATGTGTGATAGTATAAATTATAAATTATGCTGTATAATAGTATTAGTATACGAGCAAAAGATGATGAAATACTAAAACATTTGATAATATTTAAATATTATCATTGCTGTAAATATTAGTGTCTTTGTTATAAACCTGGCTTGAATTGAAATATTAAACATAAGGCACACTTTGGTAAGAGTATAAGTTATAGTTATCAATACCTCTTATACACAACAGCAATCCATCGCATACAATAATAACAACAGTCCTTTCTACGAAGCAAAAATACACTACGCAGTAAAACCAACTTCATAATGAAACATATAACCACTAGAATAGCGGCATCATTCTATTCACTAACTACTCTTAGCCAAAGTTCTTCAACCTACAACTTGGCCTGAGCTCGAGCTTGCTTCAAAACAGGCTCAATGGAAGCAGCCTTCATGACATTTCCCTTGACCTTGAGCTTGCCAGTCATAAACAACTTCTGAGCATTGGCCTTGCCAGAAGACAGTGCAGCAAAGTTGGCATCAGACATGATCAGAGTGATATCAGCACCAGAAGCAGCACCCTTGGACAGACCGGGGTTGTTCTTGAGATCCAGAGTCCATGAAGCCTCCTTACCGTCGGCGTTCTTCAGAGTGAAAACAATGACGGCCTTGGTAGTGTCGACGGCCTTCTTGAGGGCCTTTTCGTCACTGAATGCGCCTTCGACGGCATCGAATATCTGAGAGGAAGGAAAATCAGCTGCAACCAGTTAGAAACCTTGCGTACAAAATCACTCCTTTATATCTTACATACCGTCTGAAACACCCATGTTTTATTATTAGCTATTACCAGTAGTTTAGTCGTGCAAAGGTGATTTTGTGTAGCAAACTTGTGGGATATCGGCGCCAATTTATATTTTATAGTGTTGCTGACGCAAAGCCGAGGTAAAGGCGGGGAACACCCAAACAGGAAGTAAGCAAATTCGGGGTATCAAATTCAAAAAAAAATGGGCCGCGGAAGAAGGCATATATATTTTGGCAAAAAAGCATGATATTATTCGATCATGTTTATTTTGCTATTATTTGCTATTCTACTCGCCCCTCAAATCCATCGTCAGCGCTCGGCTCATGTTTCCTTCCTGATATATGCCGACTAGCGCGTCCGAATTCTCGTATAGCTGGCTCTTCAATGATATCACGATGTATTGCAACCCGTCCCGTGCACTCTTATCGATCCATCGCCCAATACTTTCGACGTTTGCATTGTCCAAAGCTGCGTCGATCTCGTCCAGAATGAAAAACGGGCTCGGTTGGTACCCGTTGATGGCAAATAGCAGTGCCAGTGCTGCCATGGTCTTCTCGCCTCCACTCAGCAGCTCCATGTCGCAGAATCGCTTCATTGGAGGCATCGCATGGTAATTGACGCCTTCCAAGTACGGCTCGTCTTCATTGTCAAGGCTCAGAAACGCAGAGCCTCCCATTGGAAACGCCGCTGTCTTGGTCAGCTCCTTGTAGATGGAATCAATCGCTGCCGACATGTGCTCGTACGCATCCATGAACTTGTCGAACCGAGCAGACTTCACTTCCAAGTACCGCTCCTTGGCCTCTCGCGCCTCTCTGCGTGTCCTTTCGAATTCCTTTTCAACCTCGTGGTATTTGCTCGTGGCATCGTTGAGCCGTTCCCCGGCTCGCGTATTGATTACCATTTTATCCAACTCCAGCCCGATTTCCCGCACTTTGCTCAGCAACCTGTCTTCGATCTCAGTGCTATCTGAGGACTTGAGCTCATTATCGAGAACTGAATAATTCAATTCAACGCCGAAATCGCCCTCGTTTGCTTCTAAATCAAGTTGCGAATCGTCGCCCATCGGGATATCTTCAATAGATCCACTCAAAATAGGCAGACTGATTCCATCAAGTTTACAATCTCGAAACAGATTCAGTCGCTGCATTGCTAGGCGATCAACATTTTCACGAACCTGAGTCTTTTGCTTGATCAAACGCGTCACTTTGCGCTGGTGCTCAATTACGTTCTCTCTGCTCTTTTGCGCCAAATTGAACTTTTCGTCAACCTCGGCTTTGCAGCTTCCCATCTCGCCGTCGAGCTTTTCACATGAATTTTGCAATTCTGCTGTCTGACTCTCCAAATCTCCAGCTTCTTCCTGCAGTTCCTGGAGTTGCAATTTGTGGCTTTCAATGCCCTCCTCTAGCGCCTGTAGCCGTGCTTCTGCTTCCCGCAGCCGCTGCTCTTCAAATGCAGCTTGGGTCTCCAGCCTCTTGATTTGCGCAGTATATTGCAGTCTCTTCTTCTTGGTTTTTTCCTGATACCTTGAGGTGACATATTCGTAACGGGATATATCACTGATGCCGACCTTGCTGCAGAACTCCCGGAATATTTCGCGACGTATTCCCGCCATGCCCCCTTCAGCTGCTTGAATCTGTTCATCAAACCCTTGCAATTCCTGTCGACAGGCCCTCAACGATGGCATCAGCTTGTCCTGAATTTCAAGCAGATGTGCCTTCTCATCTTCACGACTCTGCAACGTAATCTGTAGAGACTTCAAACTGGTTCGCGAATTATCCAGCTTTATCTCAAGCGATTGAATTTCACTAACCAGGCGTTCTTCCTTGGTTGCATGAACATGGCTTGTTCTTGATAGCTCTTGGAGTTTGGCAATCAATTCATCCTTCAGAACGGTGAGCTGATGGTTTCGACTTTCTTCCCAGACCTTGGAATTACTGTTCACTTTGCCGCCTGTCATAAGGTTGGTTTTGTGGATTATTTCTCCTTGCTGTGTCACGCACTTGACGGCGATATTGCGCTGCCATCTCACTTGCTTGGCAACTTCCAACGTATCACAGATAAGAGTGTTGCTGCATACATACTGTACTGCTTTTTCGTCTCGAGGAAGATATTCAATAGTATCAACAGCCAATCTACATTGAGAGTTGATGTCTCTTAAAGATCCATTAATAGGCTTTGTGACAACGCTGTCAAGCGGAATGAAACTAGCAACTCCAAGCTTCTGTTCCTTTAAATACGAAATGCATTCCTGAGCAACGTTGAAATTATCAACGACAATGGAATTGAAGTTTTTACCCAAGACTGTAGCAACTGCAGTCTCGAACTTCTTCTCCTTCGGCTTACACAACTGATGCACTAGACCGTGAACGCCAGGGATAAGTCTCTTTAGAGTCTCGAGCTCTTCAAGCAACTTCCTTGTTCGCTCCTGCTCTCGATGATTAGCATTATATTCAAGTAATGATTTAAGTGTTTGCTGGAGTTTCGCATTCAATTCGGCTTCCTGACGTGTCTGCTGCTGTTTTGAAGCAGTTATATCACTGAGCTGCTTCTTCTTTGTCTTGAACTCCTCATTGTCGCTGTTTATAGACGCAACAAGAGCCTCAACTTTTCGACTCACATGCTCAATATCATGCGTTTGACGAGCTTGTTCAGCCTTGGTTTGATCAAGTTTACTTTGCAGGCTCTCGATTTTGGCATTAACAAGAGACTGTTGACGTAGTAAGCCATCCAGAATATCCTGCTCAGAAGAAGTGCGAGCGACAAATTCGGCCTTCAAACGCTCGTACTCTACGTGGTCTTCTGGCGATAGTCTGGACATATCTGTCAAAGAAGCTTCCTCCTCCCGAGATTCGTCTTCAAACTTCTCCAAAGCGCGATTAGCCATGCGAATATCACGGTTCAGCCTTTCCAGTAGCTGTTGCTGCTTTTTCACCTCGGCACCAACGACTTCTTTCCTTGTACGTCGTTTGGCTATAGCAGCTTCGATTCCCTTGATTTTTTCGCTAATTGGAAGCAGCAGGCTCTTCTTCTCCTCCAGCTGACGTCCGAATGAAGATACTTGTTTCTCCTTTTTGGCCAATGCCTTGTTCGCCTTTGCATATGACATATTAACGCCATCGAGAGCCTCCTCCTTAGCTTCCAGGTCCAGTTTCGACTGAGAAATTACATCGGTCACCTGTTCAAACTCCTGTTTAGCACCATCGGCAGCTTGCTCCAAATGATACAGTTTCCATAATGCGTGTTGAACCATTATTGAATCGCGTTCGGCGATTTTTTCTTGGAACTCCTGCGCCTGTTGCTGCTGTACTTCGTAACGCCTGATTTCTGCATTGAAGCCTCGTTTCCGGTTAAACGACGCGGCCGACTGGCCTGCAGCCAATTCCTGGAGTTTCTTCAAATGCTCATATTCCTCCTTGTACTCTATTGACCCCGAGACCTGCTCGATGAGATGAGTCAGATCCTTGTTTGACTGGCTAGAGATGGCCTCCACGTCGCCTTGGAACACGAGGAAGTTCTTGGCCTTGATGAGAATATTTTCAGCAGCCAGTTTCTCGATATATTCGGCTGCTGACACTTCAAC
This sequence comes from Casaregolazyma lundiana, assembly GCA_030563415.1. Lineage (NCBI taxonomy): Eukaryota > Fungi > Ascomycota > Dipodascomycetes > Dipodascales > Trichomonascaceae > Casaregolazyma > Casaregolazyma lundiana. Next base: position 107,797 of record JAJMJF010000034.1, on the reverse strand, counting down.
ACCGTTCATGCGATACTGCGAAGACGTTGTTCTGGCCGAAATGCTAGACGAGTTAGTACATGAGGCATCACTTTCAACATCAAAACACGTACCTTCGCGTCAACTCCAGCGATCCGGTGTTGCTTTCGTATACGAGCGTGACATATGCAGATTCTACGGGCTCATCGCCTGCTTTTCCCCGGTAAATAAGGTCGGCAAGATGCAAAGTTCGCAGATGATTGGACCGGATGCCCAGGACGAAGGAAATCGCGTCCATCATGTTGGATTTGCCGGCTCCATTTGGTCCAATAATGGACGTGAAGTCCGAGCTGCCAAGATTCACAGTCTGCGTGCCTTTATAGGACTTGAAATTGTGTAAAACTATGGATTTAATGCGGCCCATGATGGTGGTTGAAGGAAGAAGTTCGCGTAGAAATCGCGTTGAAGAAGTGAATTGGTCATGTGATGTGATCACGTGGCGCACGTGCCTGCCGTTTGGCCAGTTACACGAGTAACTAGCTGTAAATAGCTGTAAACAACAGTAAGAAATATTAAACTATTGAGTATATATCAATCATTAATTGATATATCAGTCATCAGTAGTAACGTAATACTAATCAGAGGTGAAGTTGTGTTAATAAGTCTCGTTGTACTCTTTTCGTCGGAATATCCGCTTATCAGATGGTAACTCCAACACTTACCGGAAAAGATTAAAGTTGAACATAATAAACCCTTGCAAAACTTTGTCTTATCGGTCAACTCTCTTGGTGCATTCGGAACTATTGCAGCTGTTCTTGAGCTCGTTTGTACCGTTTTATCCCGCAATACGACGTCTTACCGGACCACAACTCCGCCTCTGAGTCACCTTATCTAGCGTTATATATTGGCATTACCCCTTCTCATTTATATTTATCTTCATGTTGAAAAACTATGAGATTTTCTCTTTCAGTTTTCATTTCCAGCATACTGGTATCTGCTCATGCTTTCGAGCTATTCAATCTGCTGGAGTTCCCTACTTACAACGGGATCCGACTGCTGGAAACAGCGCCCGGAATTCAGCATTGGTATACTGAAGAACAGCTGTTTCAGCTGAAGCGGAACAGTATGAACTTCTTCGATGTTACCGACTATCACGAATGGTATAAGCTGAGGACTCAGGAGGTTCCCCACGTGGTATATCCGAAGGCAGTTAAGCACACAAGCAAAGTGAAGAAATTAATCGAAAATATCAGCAAGGACAATCTGGTGGACAGTTTGACGACTTTCACATCGTTTTTTACCCGCTACGCTAAGAGCAAGTACGGTTTGGAAAGCTGTCTGTGGCTAGCAGAGCAGGCCACGGCCATTGCAGACAGAAGCCCGGTCAACATTACTGTCAAGACTTTTGATCATAGCTGGCAACAAAAGTCGGTAATTGCAACGATTCCGGGTACAAAGACCCCTGAGCATGTAATTGTTATGGGTGCACACCAGGACTCTATTAACAGACTACAACCGTCGGAGCTGCCTGCACCGGGAGCCGATGACGACGGCTCAGGCAGTATGGCTATTTTGGAAGCGTTCCGAATTATCGCCGAGAGTGGCTTCGAGCCTGCTAATACGCTGGAGTTTCACTGGTACTCTGCGGAAGAGTTGGGTTTGCTGGGCTCGCAGGATATCTTCATTCGCTATGCGGACGAGGGAGTCGCCGTGAAGGCCATGCTACAGCAAGATCTGGCGGCGTACTCGGCGGCTTCTTATGCCGGGGGCGGCTCCGATCGTCTTGGACTTTTGCTGGACTTTGTCGATGAACGCCTGACCAATTTTATGCGTCTTATTATTGATGCTTACTGTGATATTCCGTATGTTGAAACCCGGTGCGGGCACGCTTGCAGTGATCACGCGTCTGCGCTGAAAGCTGGCTTTCCCAGTGCAAGTGTAGCTGAAAGCATATTCGAGTACGTTAATCCCTATATGCATGGTGTTAACGATACTTTGGATAAACTGGATTTTGACCATATGGCCGAGCATGTCAAGTTTGGTCTCGGGTTTGTATACGAGCTTGGGCTGGCAAAGTTTAAGTGAGACACAGTGTGAAACCTTGCGTTCCATCCTAAACTGGTCTGACGATTTATATAAAAAGAAATTCGAAATGAGTTTTGTTGATGAAAAGTTTACTGAAAAGTTTTGGTTTTCAGGCACTGCATGATATCAGGCTCATTACTACAGCATAACATTCGAGTTATGTCAGTTCTGTCCCGCGATGCCTAGCTTTTGACTCTAAGGTTATCTAAACAATTGAGCTAGAATTCTCGCTTATCACCAAGCCAATTCATTTTTCTACGCTAATTTCTCATAATGATAAACGAACCTTATCTTCTGTAGCTTGTATACAAACTCTTCACTCTCTCGAGCTTCTTTTCTGATTCGTCATTCTGCTTTACTATTACTAAAGTCCTGTTTAGGGCATTTAATCATTCACCTTTTATTGCTACTACTTGCCACCGTTCCCAAACCGGCAGTACTCTTATAATGATACAGTTAAAGCACGCTCCGACAATCTTCATAACGAGAAGAGCGCTATATGGAGTAATAGTATAAAAGAATTGATACAATTTTAAACCTATTAGGACAATTTGTGTAGCAGGGCTACCACTATATCGATCTTGTTATACTGTACTTAAAATATCAGCTCTTCCTACATTTGCCGTCCTAATTGAAAACATGAAATATTCTGCCATTGCAGTTTGCTTGCTGACTTCTGCTCAAGCGGTTAGTTTCTATGGATTATTCAATCCTTTAAAGATCCTTGTTGATAGTCAAAAGGACGAAGCGGCCCCTCTTCGGCTGCTGGAAACTGCTCCTGATGTCCGAGATTGGTACTCCGAGGACGAATTTCTCGAACTTAAACGTAAAGGAGTGGGCTTCTTCGATGTTACTGAGCACCATGATTGGTATAATATGCGAGCTCACGAAGTAGCTGAGGTGGTATTTCCAAAGAAGGTACATCATGCCAACGTGGTGACCAAATTAGCCGAGGAAATCAACAAGGATAACTTGATTACGAGTTTGACGAATTTCAGTTCTTTTTTCACTCGTTATGCTAAGAGCAAATATGGCTTGGACAGTTGTTTGTGGTTAGCTGAACAGGTTCAGTCCTTTGCGGCCAAGAGTCCGCTCGATGTTACCGTGACAACTTTTGACCATGAATGGCAGCAGAAGTCGGTTATTGCGAGAATTCCTGGTCAAAAATACCCGGAAGACGTAATTGTCATTGGTGCGCACCAGGACTCCATCAATCTGCTGCTTCCTTCGGTGCTTCCTGCTCCTGGTGCTGACGACGACGGCTCAGGAAGCATGACGATTCTAGAAGTATTCCGAATTCTCACTGAGTCCGGCTACGAGCCCGACAATACGTTGGAATTCCAATGGTATTCTGCAGAAGAGTTGGGCTTGCTGGGCTCCCAAGACATTTTCACTGAATATGCCGACCAGGGCGTCGTAGTCAAGGCCATGCTGCAGCAGGACATGACAGGATACTCGGCTGGCTCCTACGAGAACGACGGTTCCGACAGTCTTGGACTCATTACTGATTTTGTCGACGAGGGCCTGACCGACTTCATTCGAATTGTCATTGAGGCTTACTGCGATATTCCCTACGTTGAAGCCCTTTGTGGATACGCTTGCAGCGACCACGCATCTGCATCCAAGGTCGGGTATCCCAGCGCTTTTGTGATCGAAAGCACAGCCAAAAACTCGGACCCCTATATTCATAGTACTCGTGATACTGTGGATAAGCTGGATTTCGACCACATGGTTCAACATACAAAACTGACTCTGGGCTTTGCGTACGAACTTGGATTGGCCAAATTTAAGTAGTTTATCAGCTGTAAGTGTAATTTTGGACAACTGATTTTAAATTTCTTAAAACTGATCTTATCATTACTTCCTTTACGTGCATTTCAAATATTTCTGCCGTGGTTGAAGCTCGTTCGTTTAACTCGCAAAGGTAATACTTGATCAGAGTTTGTGGATGAAAAGTTGCTTCAGCTAACTGCACGATATCAGCTTATCACTTACAGTATAACATCCGAGTTATGTCAGTATATATCCAGCAGTACCCAACTCTTAACTCTAACGTGTTAACCAATTGAGCTAGAAATCCTCGTTAAACACCAAACTAATTCATTACTCTACGCCGTTGCTTTCATAATCTTGCTGTACGCTTTGTTGATGATGACTTCTCCAAACGGCATTGATCGGCAAGCTTATCTTTCTGGAGTTCGTATTCAAACTCTTATCTTGAACTTTCCTTCTGATTCATCAATCTCATTGACTTCTGATTCATCAATCTCGTTGACTATTGCTGAATTCCAGTTTAGCATTTAATCGTCCATCTTTTATTGCCGCTACTGCTGCTTCATCACCCGGAATCCGACCGGCCGTTCCCAAACGGGCAGTACTTAAATATCAGCCCGTCCTACATTTGCCATCCTCCCTGCAACTTTGATCCGAAAACATGAAATATTCCGCCATTGCAGTTTGCTTGCTGACTTCAGCTCAAGCGGCTAGTTTCTATGAATTGTTCAATCCTTTAAGGGTCCTTGTTGATAGTCAAAAGGACGAAGCGGCCGCTCTTCGGCTGCTGGAAACAGCTCCTGGTGTCCGAGATTGGTACTCCGAGGACGAATTTCTCGAGCTTAAACGTAAAGGAGTGAATTTCTTCGATGTTACTGAGCATCATGATTGGTATAATATGCGGACTCAGGAGGTAGCCGAGGTGGTGTTTCCAAAGAAGGTTCATCATGCCAAGACGGTGACCAAATTGGCCGAGGAAATCAGCAAGGATAACTTGATTACCAGTTTGACGAATTTCAGCTCGTTTTTCACTCGTTATGCTAAGAGCGAATATGGCTTGGAAAGCAGTCTGTGGCTAGCTGAGCAGGCCGAGTTCTTTGCGGCCAAGAGCCCGCTCAACATTACTGTGCGAACTTTTGACCACGAATGGCAACAGAAGTCGGTCATTGCGAGAATTCCCGGTAAAAAGCACCCTGACGATGTAGTTGTCATTGGTGCGCACCAGGACTCCATCAATCTGCTGCTTCCTTCGTTGCTTCCTGCTCCTGGTGCTGACGATGACGGCTCGGGAAGCATGACGACTCTCGAAGTTTTCAGAATTCTCACTGAGACCGGTTACGAGCCCGACAATACGTTGGAATTCCAATGGTACTCTGCAGAAGAGTTGGGCTTGCTGGGCTCCCAAGACATTTTCACTGAATATGCCGACCAGGGCGTCGTAGTCAAGGCCATGCTGCAGCAGGACATGACAGGATACTCGGCTGGCTCCTACGAGACCGACGGTTCCGACAGTCTTGGACTTATTACTGATTTTGTCGATGAGGGTCTGATCGACTTCATTCGAATTGTCATTGATGCTTACTGCGATATTCCCTACGTCGAAACTCTCTGTGGATACGCTTGCAGTGACCACGCTTCTGCGTCCAAGGCCGGATATCCCAGTGCTTTTGTCATCGAAAGCGCTTTCAAAAACTCGGACCCTTATATTCATAGTACTCGTGATACTGTGGATAAGCTGGATTTCGACCACATGGTTCAGCATACAAAGCTGACTCTGGGCTTTGCGTACGAACTTGGATTGGCCGAATTTAAATAGTTTATCAACTGTAAGTGTAGTTTCAAACAAATGTTTTAACAGATCATCTTGAAAACTGATTTTAAATTAAAATTGATCTTGTCTATTTTTCGTGCCCCAACTTTCTCCGCATATTGCCTAATCGGGCAGCTTTTTTCCGTGCTTCAGCTACAACCTTTCCATTCACCACCTTTATTTCTTGTCCAATTTCCGTCAAAATGAAACTCTGGGTCTCTGTAATCACCTGCTTTGCTAGTGCACTGGCCCTTTCCAAATCAGACCCTGCTTTCCAGCAGGTTCTTGATACTGTTGTTCATGATACTAATGACGTCAGATTGCTGGCTTTCGCCGATAACGAACAACAATGGCTGCCGGAATCGGCAAAATTGCTGCTTCTGAATCGAGGAATCAAGTTCATGGATATTACTGATCATTATTTGTTTTATAAGGAAAATGATGCTGCTTTTAAGGTTGCTGCTGCACCGGTGTTCCCCGAGACCGTTCATTATTACAAGGAGGTTTCAAAGCTTGCCGAAAATTTGTCGCAGAACAGCCTCGAGGCTTATATTAAAAAACTCACGTCTTTCTTCACCCGTTATTATAAGACGCAGACCGGCAAGGATGCTGCGCTATGGATTGCCGAGCAGACCAGTGAGATCTCAGAGCCTTACGGCTATATTAACACTTCGGTAGTTTCTCATGAGTTCCTGCAACCCAGTGTTATTTCTCGAATAGAAGGGTCGCAGTTTCCTGACGATGTCGTTGTTATTTCCGCCCATTTGGACTCCGTTAATGGTGCTAACACTTCGGATCGATCGCCCGGTGCCGACGATGACGGGTCTGGCTCAGTGACAATTCTCGAGGTATTCAAGACTTTTGTTGGATCCGGCGTTCAACCTAAGAACACAGTCGAGTTTCAATGGTATGCAGGTGAAGAAGCCGGTCTTTTAGGATCTCAGGATATCTTTACCGATTACGCTGCTAGGGGAGTTCAGGTGAAAGCTCATCTTCAGCAGGACATGACAGGCTTTATTGGAGACACTTTGGAAAAGGGGTTGCCTGAGAATTTCGGTGTTGTGACGGACTTCACCAATGCCGCATTAACGGCATATGTGGAATTGCTCATTCATACTTATACGAGATTACCTCCAATTACCATGCAATGTGGCTATGGTTGCAGTGATCATGCCTCCTCCAATAAGACTGGCTATCCTTCTGCTTTTGTCATTGAAACTGGTATCGAAGGCAAGGTTTCCAGGAACCCTGTCCATACTTCAAACGATGTCTGGGAAAACTTGGACTTTGGACATATGGAACAGCACGCTCGATTGACTTTGGCTTTTGCGTACGAGCTGGGTAATTTGGAGTTTGGCGCATAGTTGCCTGGTGATGTGTTCTGATCTGGCTTTAATGTATTATATCCAATATATTCCCTCATATTTCGTATATCGTATAGGGTATCAATAGCTGCCTTGAGCTTCGCTTTTCCTAGTATGAAAACGCTTCTTCAAAATACTCCACTCTTTCCTCGGTTCTTTCAATATTATCCACTATGGATCCTCGCACTTGATCCACAAATGACGGCGGCCCGCATGCAACAATAGCCTTCCTTCGTTTATACGTAGAAATGAACTTTCTCACTTCCTCGCTTATATTGGGCTTTCTGTTCACAATTATCGGCCATCCATTCCCACTCTTTTTCGTATAGTTGTGACCACTCACGGACGAAGACCTTTCTGACGAACTCTGCTGGATATCCGATAATGAAGGAAGACTACAAATTCTGGTCTTTCCGCTCTCAGAGCAGTAATATTTTTCACATGTCTCTAACCCACATGTAGATGCTTCTTTCTGTCCTGCAAGCTCAAATGCAGAGTATAGAGACGAAGACTTCCATTGAGAAAAAAGTTCCCGAGTGACAAATATCCTTACCATAAATATTTCTGGATATGCAAGTATATGCTTGAGTTCTTCGCTGAATGCTTCAATTGGATCAGAACCTTGTATAACCCATATCAATTGTACTTTAACTCGATGTCCATATTGATGGCACCCATCTAACAGGCCCGATGCGTTAGCATATGCACTTGTGAATCCTACTCCGCCTGCAACAAGTAGGCACGAGTCATATTTGTCTATTGGCTGACTGAATCCGTAAGGCCCTTCTACCATGCAACTTAGTGTCAGCTTGCCTTTAGGACTATTTAGTAGCATATTCTTCAACTCAACAGTACCGCCCCTTTTGGGCCGAATCATCAGCTGTAGTTTGTTACTTTCATCTTCAACTGGCCTAACAAATGCAGTGAATGGATGCTCTTGCCAGAAGATATTCTTAGATAGAATCCTCAGATAGACATAGCAGCCAGAGTCCGGCATCCAGCGATGCGAATAGCCCAAGCTAGCTCTTATATAGCCCCCCGTGCATAGCTCAAATTGGCCTTCAATGACGCCTCCATTGTGTAAAACGCGAATAAGGCGAATTGCATATTCTGCAACATATATGGTTATGGAAGCATACAACCAGGGCATCCATCCGAAATCCACACAATGGTACCAGAGAGCAGCTAGAAAAACCACCAAAAAAAATCGATGTGCGCAAATGAAAACTTCGTACATGCGTTTTCTCAGACCTCGTGAAGACGTAACTAAAATTAATATTGCCATATAAATTGCGAAATTTCCGCACGGCCAATTCCGAATGTGTTTCCAGCGAAACATCAGAGTATCACTCCTTATGGCTATCCAAGTGAAACAAACAGAATGAATAAATGCGTGGGATACCATCATGCGAGCTATCCAATGATGATATACTTGGAAGCTGTGATATGGAAAGCCTGTGGCCTTCTGCAGAGGGTTATTTCTCGTAGCAAATAACATGACCAGCGGCAGCTGAGTAAATGCAATAATCCCAGTTCTATTACCGATATATCTGAGAAGTTGGTCGGTGGTCGTGGTTAAATAAGGGTTTGGCAGATATGTATGGTAATTAATTGTGAGAAAAAGAACATTCAGAGCCAAATAACCCCCAACAATAATAGACTGTCCTCTAGTAGGAGCAGAGACGCTGAATATTTTCAGTATTTTCATATCTTTCAGATGCCTTTTGCCGTCAAGAGCTGGCAAGCTTACATGTTTGCGGAATTTCCGAACCAGTGGAGAGTTGAAATCATCAAGAAAGTCCGAATACTTTACACGCATAATCTGTACAGCAGATGCACCGAGCATTACAGTAGCCCAATAGCTCAAAAGCAGCACACCGAAGATTGTGCCTAATTTGTACTGATTTCTGGCTGTGAATGCAGCATTGTACTCGCCTTGAAACTCAGATCGACTGACAACCACTGGGTTGTAAAGTCTTACGGTATTATCGTTTCTTTCGACCAAGTATTTTGTTGCGTTTTCAGATGATGCAAGTAACTCCTTCTTTTCGTAAGTTATGTTACCATAAAAGTGGCAGTACGTCCTCACCCAAGTATAACCCCACAGAATATCTTCTTCGCCACTAGCGTATCTATTAATACAGTTAAGAACAGTTCCAATAAATTCGCTATTGTGGCATCTGCATGCTTGCTCGACTTTTTCTACTCCACATCCAAAGTTGAGGCTACGAGCACAGTTGAAGCAGCTGAGTCCGATGACGCTCGGAATACCAGCAACGGTACTACGGATTTCTTGAGCAAAACCGCAAAACGATAGTAGATAAATCGCAGTAAGTAGTATAGTAGATTTCATGAATGCAAAATAAGATACAGAGAAGTTAGAAGGGATTTATCATGATTTAGTCGTGAAATAGTAATCGGAGATAGATTGATCTTTTAAGCGACTTGAGCCATCATATATACTTTCTTTAAATGTAAAGTTCCGGTCTTAGCGCGAGCCCACATTATTGCTCCTGCCAAGAAATATGATGGCCTACACGTGGCTAAGCGCATAATTTTGTTACTGGCTGGCAAAATTCAAGTTTAAAATTATGTACCATTGCAGCTATATGCATGAGGCATATTCAAAGCCACAGCGAGATTTCTGTTGTTGTTTGAACCTTGTCGCCGCACACCCTGGCTCTTTGAAGAGGGTATTATGGAAACAGAGATATACGAAGCAATACGAATTTTTTATAAAATAACAGGACTTTATAAGAGTACTTAGATGTATTAGTTGTGTGTTGAATTTTTTGAGAATATTTTAGTATTTTGTAATGTTATGTTAAATTATTTAGAGTTCTGCTCCGTAATAAATATTCTCTCACTGAGCTCGCTGCCTGCCGAAACTGCCGACTGTTTCAAGATAACTATGCAAAATATCTATACGTTGTTCTGTATTCGGAATAGTAGCTGTTAAATTGTACAGCTATTGTTTTCTGCAAGTGGCCAAGTAGTGGTCGGACTGCACACGAGCAAACAGTTAGAGCATGCCTGCAGATCAGCATGGTTGAAGTATAATGTGAGCTAAACGTATGTAAAATAACTAGCCAGTTGTCGGGTGTGGAGATGAGATCAGCATTGGTCAGGAGGATGGCATCTGTCATCCATCAGCATATTGACACTGTACGTGCAGGATCTACATTACCAATACTTTGCTTTTGAAACAAAGAGCGTGTATCTCTTTGTATCGATACCTTAACGGATAATTTTTAGCTGTATGAATCTCGTTGTACCTAGCGACGCATTGCTTCAGATGCAACAACACTAAGCAGGACTTGTTTCATCTACAGGTGCAAGCACCAAAACCGACCGCACGCATTGTAATGCATTGGTATGAGTAATATGTCATTTGCAACACTAGAGAAGTCGCAATAACAGGCCTAGTACATCCTTGTGGAGATTACCATGCTGGCAGCTACCGAGTGGTTTATGTCAGCCAGCAAATTTCAATCTACTTCTCAGTGCTCATGGCTAGCCATGGACCGGTAACCAGGAGCAAAACGCGGCGGGCGAGAAGGCATAATGAACTGTTAGGGACGTATGAAGACCCAGGAGACGAGTTTGCTATTTTGAAACCGCTAGGGTTGTATGCAAGCGCCATAAAGGGCGATGGAAACTGCCAATTCCGAGCCTTGAGTGACCAAATCTATGGAGACAGAGGTGCAAAGCACCCAGAAATCAGGGAAAAGGTCGTCAGTTTCATGAGAGCGCATGAGAAGTACTTTGAGATGTTTCTTGGAGGCTTGGGATACGGATACGATGAGAATATTGCTGCATATATTGATAGAATGGCCCAGGATGGAGTGTACGGAGATAATGCTACAATAGTTGCGTTTGCTCGTCAGTATCACAAGGATGTTGTTATCTATCAGAATGACTTTATGTATGTTGTACAGAGTGATCCTGACATGGAATCTGACAAGGTGCATATCGCATATCATATGTGGGAACATTACAGCAGTGTTCGCAATATTTCCGGACCACATCAAGGAGTTCCGAATGTAAAGCCCAAGGATCCCGGTGATCTTGGAAACTTCAAGGTGCCAAAGGCGTCTAGCGATGGCTGGAAGATCGACGTCGTCAAGAAAAGCTTACCGTATGCTGTCGATGTTAGCGTTATTGAAAAGAAGCTTCAGCAGCACAACGGCGATATTGGGCAAACGGTGGAGGATTTAATCATGCAGGAAGAGGATGTAGATGAGCATGGGAGTGATATTGACGAAGATGGGCATGTGGAGGGCGATGTTAACAGCAATGAGCATGAAGAAGATAGAATGAATGAGCAGACTGCGGCAAATCAAAAGCATTTCAAAACCACATTACGCGAAGCACCACGCGATAAACGACGGCGGCGTCCTACAGCACGGGAACGGAAAGAGCGGCAGAAACGAGAAGCATTAGAGCGGAAAAAAGGAGCGAAAAGTGCGCATAAACCGGAGACTCCGACAGGTATCAAAACAATGTACATCTAGGCATAGGCATAAAGCATTACGATTGGAAGTAGATGATGTAGATGGAATAATACGAGAAATTCATCCTCATAAAAGAGTGAGCAGAATAGTCATAAATCAACTCGGCAAAATGCTCTGCCGAGCGCTACGCAAAAACCTTGCCAAAAAAACCTATACATTGCTCCAGAGAGCAAATCTACTGACTACGTAAGAAATTATACCATTTAGGCGTTCTGGGCAACCAAAGACTTTATAACGTCGATTCGGGCGCCGAGAACTTCGCCGACTCGCTTGCCGTTCTTGAAATATATCACAGTAGGCATAGCGCTGACCTCGTTGGCCCCAGCGACATCGGGGGCTGCGTCGGTATCAACCTTGTAGAAATTCACCTGTTTGTACTGCTCGGCCAGCTGCTTGATGACAGGCTCCAGGTATTTGCAGGGGCCGCACCATGTGGCATAAAAGTCAACGACAGTCAGGCTGTCGCTGGCAATGGCCTTGTTGAACTCGTCTACAGAGGAGATCTCTGACACCATTTTGGGCTGAAAAGTAGAGTGAAATGCACGTAAAGAGTATTTAGTAGACGCTGGTGAAAAACCTAGTCTTTTGGTTGTTAATGCTCCAGATAAGAATAGATTGCTGCTATTGCTCAAGAGTCGCTGCTTTAACATAAACTAAAGTTGTTGCGGAGGAAATTGTTCGGGCTTTTATACATTTGCTGCATAATCATTACTAAGCGGACCGTGCAGGCCAATGTTCCAGAACGGAAAAGGAACCCACTGGTTTGTAATCGAGGAAGAAATCGAGAAAGGAAGAAGTGTTTAGAATGATTGGTAATTTGACATAGGTGCCAGTTTTCACCGGGAACTTGTGTTTCGGTATTGGTTTGAGTCAACGGCTCTGTTAAGCTTTAGCTTAACGACAATTTAATAGCCTTTTTATGTAGATCAACAATGGAAGCATCTGATAGAGCTACCGTATTCTAATATTATATCACTATATTATATATTTATCTTCATGCCTTGTTCCATGACTCCTATTACTTCAACCTGGCTGCTGGTCGACGAGTTAACTGCTGAAAAATGCAAAATGCACTGTCTCAATTAGGCAATTCACACAACAATGCGACTCTTAATAGGTACGTAAGATAATCAAAGATATTCAAGATGTGATGTGGAAAATTCTATATGGAAGATTCCATAATCAAATGTCGATAAAGTTTGATTATGTACTTTATCGTCGTTTACCGATACGACGTAGTGCGTACGTCATATGGCGTGCTCAAGCTAACAGTCCAGGCAACATGCCGCCAAACGCCACCGAGGGGTTTGTAAACGACGTGTTTGTGGCGTTTGGCCCTATTTCAACTTGTTCCAAGCAAGGCAACAAGTTTGTTGTGGTATATCAGGAGGACGACGATGGTGCAGCTGCAATGGACAACATGGATGGAGCCCTGATCAACGGGCATATTATCGAGGTAAAAGAGCAGAAAGAAAGTGAGCCGGAGATTAGTGGGAAAATGGCAGTTTGGGCGCAGGGGGAAGCGTGAGGAAATTATATTGTATATATTTGGATAGAAGCAGTAATTCGCGATACTGGCCTAATGTAATTTACGATTCTCTACAATTAACGTCATTAATAATTCGACTGATATAAGTCTCTAATCCGCAATTAAATGCCAGTCAGCTGATATAATTCTTTACTATATAACTAACTGTCACTCCACTCAGTGAGTCTCCTCGCTGGATTCTTTGCCCTTACGCTTCAACCGCAAGTTTCCATATCGGAACTCCCTATATGCAGTATACGAGGCAAAAAGAACAGCAAATCCCATTGCAGCAACTATAAGTTAGTTGGAGATTCTGGCAAGTTCACCGTCTTACTTACATAGAGGATATACTTCGACAGGGAAAAGCGACGGCTTCTTTCCCTTTTTCTATACGTTATTAACTCAATCTCTATCTACATTGCCTTTTTTCACTTACTGCAGCCTGGAACAGTATTCGAGAAGGATACATTGTTGCTATTGATCGTGGTTGAATTAGTTGATTGTTAGATCAGTAGCTTTGTTTTGGGACTTGGTGATTGGATGGAGTGGTGGGCTGATGTTGAAGTTTTGGAATTTCAAAGCTTTGATAGATGAGAGCGTAGGGGCGTAGAAAGAACTGACTGGCGTATGAACAGCTAACGATAATAAGCAATATTATCAAGTTATGATGTAAGTAATTTTCGTAGACTAGGTGTATTATTGCTAAATATTGCATACTGAGCCAGCATTATGCCCCTCAATTTTCTAGACTTCGTCTTCATCTCGCGAACTCCTCTTTTATCATGAATGACGCGACTCCTCTTCTCCATCAAAATCCTTTGGGCTTATTCCTCCATGCTCGCACATCAAACGGAATAAACCCTTGTCTTCGTACAATCGCAACGGCGTATCAAACTCCTCTACTTGTCCTTTCTCCAGCACTAGAACCTTGTCATAATGAATAATTGTTTGCAGTCGATGTGCAATGCAAAGAATGCTACAGTCCGAGAACTCTCTGGCAATAGTTTGTTGAACCTTCAAGTCCGTCTGGTAGTCAACTGTAGCTGTGGCCTCATCCAGCACCAATATCTTGGACTGCTTCACAAGGGCTCGTGCCAGCGTCAATAGCTGCCGTTCTCCAAGACTGTAATTGGACCCTTGATCTGACGTCTTCTGTCCAAGGGCAAACTTGTGCTGGTTCAGTAGCTCACTCGGTTGATCCAATTCGCTCTGCTGAACCAACCCGGTTTTGCGCAATGCACCCCATACTTCGGCGTCTGTGTGCTGCTCAAATGGATCCAAGTTGCTCCGTATTGTTCCCTCGAAAAGAACAGGCTCTTGGGGAATGATCGATAGTTTCGTCCGCAATGCCCTCAGACCCATTTTCCCGATATCTAAGCCATCTATAATGATTTGGCCCTCTGAAAGCTCGCTCATTCGAAAGAGTGCACTTAGTACCGTACTTTTTCCTGCTCCTGTTCGACCACAAATGCCAACTTTCTCCCCCGGTGCCACTACAAACGAGACCTTGTTCAGCACATTAGGCATATCTGGCCGATATCGAAGTGACACATTTCTGTATTCAATTTTGCCGTGTGGCGGCCACTCAACTGGAGGCTGCGTCTCCGTGATAACCTTGGCCCGTTCCTGTGGAATTCTCACACCATATTCCCACAATCTTTCTACTGAATTCATTTCATTCTCCAAGTCGGCAAGAAACGGAATGACATAAGAAAGAGACATTGTAATTCCGGGTAAAATACTAACCAGCAGACCCACGGAAGCTACCGATATGTTCAGCACTTTGAATGAGCACATAATTGTCACCAAAAATGATATGGTCACAGCAGATACACACAGCCTGAACATGAGCCAGCATTGGTTAACAGTAGTAAGGTAGAAGGCTCCAAACATACTGTTCATCTTCTCGTTAAGCCTAGCAACGAACAATGGTTCCTGATTGAAGGCCACAACGGTTGATAATCCATTGTAAGTCTCAGTGGTGTGGGATATCATAGCTGAACGAAACAGGGAGTCATACCGTTTGATCTCTCTAGCTGATGATCGGTAATAGTTGAAGCATATCAAAAAAATAGCCAATATTGGCAATAAAAGTGCTAGTGTGTATGGAACGTACACAAAGTTTGTGATAGCACTTCCAAATAAACTGCCCAAAGAATAGAAAACGCTCAAAAGAATGCGAAATGTGTTTGTATCCATATTGGTGACATCTTCAGTAAACCTGGTAATGATCCTTCCAAGAGGTGTGCTCTCAAAGAATGACATCGGAGCATCAAAGACTCGACCACATGCTCGATTATGAAGAGTGCTGCTGGCATTGAAACAAAAGGTTGCCATCAGCATTTGAGCTGCTAACCTGAAGATACTGGCAAGTGCTATTATTAAGAGATAAATAGCCAAATAACCGCCCATGCTTAGGTTATACCGCTGGCCCGTTAGAAATGAGAGCCAGATTCTTGACATGACTTCTCCTGCACTAGTACACAAGAAAAAGATTACAATAATCATTGGAAAAATTAGCTTTAAAATTCCTGAGCCTGCCAGTAAGTAATCTCGAAGGACTATGCCTTTAATTCTTCCTTCGGACTTATTTTCTGCATCCATTATAGCATTTGATCCCTCCGCAGGTGCCAGTTCACCGTCAGCAGCACTTTCAGTAGTAATTTTCTCGTTCTCTTGCACCTTATCTTTATTATTCGTGGCGAATTGGTCCAACAAATTCTTAAACTCCGGGTGTTGAGATTTAAGATTCTCAACTGTGTCCAAAAATGCATTGCCTTTGCCGTCGAGGTATATAACACGATCTGCGTGACTTATTACATTCAGGTGATGCGTGGCAAGAATCCTGGTTTTGCCCAAGAGCATTCCTAGTATGCAATGTTCAAGAATTTGTCGTCCGACTCTGGCGTCGACAGCACTCAGCACATCGTCAAGCAGTACAATATCTGCTTCGCGATATACAGATCTAGCTAGAGAGAGTCGAGCATTTTGACCGCCACTAAGTGTCACTCCACGTTCTCCTGCATGAGTTTGGTCACCGTATTGAAAACTGGCAAAATCATCCTGTAGAGAGCATACTCTGATGGTTTCTCGGTATCGCTTTTCGTCAAAAGGAAGGCCGAACACTATATTAGCACGCATGGTATCATTTATTGTCCAGTTGCTGAGGCATGTACTCATAGTACCATCGATTTCCACCGATCCATGATGTTTCGTAAGACCACTGGAAATGGCCGACAAGAGTGTAGTCTTCCCAGATCCAATAGCTCCAACAACTACCACAAATTCGCCTTTTTTTATATCTAAATTGATGTTCTGTAGTCCGGAGGAAGCCGTTGCTCGTGGCGATTTATGCTCCTCTGGAGATTCGCCGTCAACTGCCTGGAAAAAATCTTGTCTCTCTGCATCGATAGAAGCAACCTCTTGGGCGACTTCCTCCATGACACGAAGATTTGTTGAGCCTAGAGACTGGTCAACAAGTGCTTCTTTCCTCCTCGTATCTTCCTTCAGTCGACGTTCTTTCCTTTTAAACTGCATGTTGATTTTGGACTTCCAACTCCTGTTTATCTTTTCATTCTCATCCTCATCCGTCTTTCCACTATCCCACGAAAAATAGCCGTTTTCTATTCTAATGGATGATCCATCCAGGTCGTGTTGCTGCAAATAACTGGCATCCTCTGGTGCAGAAAAGAACTCTTCCAGACGTTTGAAAGACCGCCAAGCGTCAGCCATGGACGTGAGTCCCATTACCATGAATAATGTCATGGGAATAAAAGCTGTAAATAGAGATATTGACGGGAAGACCAAAGCAGGACTGAGGGCATTGTGCAGACCTGCTCTCACTGCGAAACCCACAACGGCACCAAACAGAGGAATTGAAATCACGACAGCTTCCGCAATTCCCACCAAATATGATACTAGCTTCAGATAGTGCTTTTCTGTGTTTCGGGCCTGAAAAATCAGCTCGAGAAACGGCTGTTCCCATCCATAGAATTTGATAGTGCGCATATTCTGGATAGTTTCTCTTATCAACGAAATTCTCTTATCTTGATATGGGATGCTTTTCCCTCTGAATGATGATATCAGCTTCATTACCCAAAAATTGACGCCAAAAAAACAGAATATTAGGGCCACTCCGCTAAGAGATTCCACACCCAGATTCCATATGAGAATTCCTACAGCAGCGGCTACCAGCGGTATAAATAAGAGTACATAAGGCACAAATCTCGTACAAGACATTATTCGATTCACATCCATATTCGAAAACGATGTGATTTTTGAAATAGTGAATTGCTGGCGGCCCTGAGGAGATAGACGTAGAGACTTCTTATATATGGCAGAAAGAAGAATACAACGGATACCTTCGCCTACCACTTTTGCATAATAATCATACCATATGAATGAATAGGATGACATGAATGATATCACAGTTGTGCCAATTCCCAAACCAACTCCGCGACCATTGTTCACCGGCTGGTTGGCATACAGCTGTTCGACGTATTCTAGAAAGTATCTACTGGTAACCGGAGATCCCATATCCATTGCACCGACACAACATAGCCATAGTATCTGTTTCAATATGGACCATCTCAAGGCATATAACATGGCACGGAACTCCAGATATCTAGATCTGCGGTCACCGTGCTTGCTCAAGTATTGCTCAAACTCGGTGTTCCGACTCTCATTGAGAAACACAGTCGGTGTCTGCCATATGTCATTTTCAGTAATTCCTCTTAGGTATCCCGTCTGTTATGGTAAGTAGAGAACAAGAATTCGATATAGCTTTACATACCCTCAACAACGGGGTGATCCATGCCCAGGTGATTTTGCTTAAAAAGCCAGCAGAATCATACGGACTAGCCTGCCTTTTGTCAGGAATCTCTGGAATATCAGATCCCACAATTAGCCGGAGCCATTTAAAGGATTTCGGTGGGGATTCTGGATTTGCACTCCTCTCGGAGCTCTGTACTATTCTTTTCTCTGCATCAGCTGAGTCTGTTTGTCCCTGTAATACGGGTTTAGATTCTCCAGTATTAATTCCAGAATCCATATTTACTGCGGAAGTGACAAAAAATGACTAACTTGGTGAGGCAAACCAGCCAAGATTGTGCGGATCTTTTTTCGATCAGATAAATCCAAATGTAGTAACCGAGTGGCAATTACAGCAAACCACGTGCAAGTGCAGGAAAACCAATACTGCAATGAGTAAAACCATCGCGCGAGTATTAAGTTTTTTTAAAAGGGTTTCTAGATGGTTTTCAACGTATTTCTTTCGGATTCGTAGTCATTGAGTAGTCACGTGCCTCCTCTAAATCTCATCACATAGACCTTTGTGAACTCATAACTAAACTTCTGCTAGTTTATACGCATTTTAATGTACTGTTTCTTCACTTTTTAAGTGTACCAGTTCGCGGTGGTTAATTTTCATATCAAAATCTCTTGATTTGAAAGTCTCAAAATTATTTGAACTCCTAAACTTGGCCTTAAGATTGCATGCAATTAATTTAGCCATTCTACAACACGAAGAAAAAAAAGTTGAAAAAAAGTTAATAATAAAGACATGTAACTTATACACAGTAGTGTTTCAGGCTCGATGTACCCAGTGAAGGATGTTTAAGATCCGCTAGATGATGTTGCGGAGTTATGATCACACTGGTTGAATGCGGAGATGCGAGATCCAACTTTTCCTTCAGAACTATTCCTAATGGGCATGAATATCAATTATAGTCTCAATATGCAGCTAGGTGTAGAGAGATTATAAGCCTACCAGAAAGTTTCTTAGCTGTAATCGCCGTCTTCATTCTTGGATCGTCACTCTTGATGCATAGTTGACAAGTTATGGTATATTCAATCTAAACCCTAATGAGTATTTATTGCTTCCTATAAAACCCCCGAGCCCATAGCCTGGGGTATGCCATCTACCGATATAGAGCACTTGCATAGGCAGCACTATAACGAAACCCCTTCACCTCGAAGGAGTTAACAAAGTGCTGGATTTCATTCAATTCAGCAGTAGGCAACTTAATAACATTCAAGTTTTCCAGCTGATGATCTGATCGACGGGAACCTGGAATTGGCACCATCTCCGGATAGCCTTCGGTATTGCTCAAAGTCGTAATATACGACAGGGCTACTTTACCAGGAGTGCTACCGAGAGATTTTGCTACTTTGGTAATATCGTCTACCAAAGCCTTATTGTGAGAATAGTTTTCTTCTTGGAATCGATCTTGATGAGCTCGGAAATCGCCGTCCAACAGGTCTGCTGGAGCTCTACCAGTCAAGAGACCACGACCTAAGGGAGCATATACAATTCCAGCGATACCAAGGTCCTTCATTGCAGCAAATAAGCCATTTTGCACTGGCTCTTGAGAAAACAAACTGTACTCTACCTCAACAGCGGAAATAGGATGAGTGGCATGAGCACGCTTCAAAGTAGCAGCACTTACCTCACTGAGAGCAATTCCTTCAACGTCTCCTTTCTCAATATAAGGAATTATTGTACGGATACTGTCTTCAATTGTAATTTTGGGATCAACTCGGGGAAACTCGAATAAATCAAGCTTTTTCGGTAAGACTTTTCGCGCATCATAAAGAGGCTTAAGATACCTGTTGATAGCCTCCATACACTTGGAAACATTTTCTGGAGAATGGTCAGGTCCCCACGTATCATTCGCTACCGACTTTATGCAGAGAAATACTTGATCTGCGTACTCGGGGTAGGAGACAAAAAACTGGCCAAGCAGAGAAATGTTTTCATGTCGCTCAGGAATACCATAGTATTCACCACCATTTAACAGTAAAGGCTCCTTGAATGGGCGTTCATCCAGAACCTTTTTAAGCACGGTGTTAAACTGTTGTTGAGTGAACTTGACTGAAGGGTTGTTGGTGAATTCCATCAGGCCGTAGCCAACGGAACCGACTTGGAGAGGAACAGCTGAGACCATTTTGTAAGCGTTAATGTTATAGCTCTACGAAAGATCAATCGCAGGAGATATATATATATTGCAAATATGGTGGGATATGGTGGGGCTGCAAGCTCTGGAAATGCGGAGTTTATCAGTGAGCCGCGAGATAATGCGGCGGGTCCGTCGAACCTCAACGGAGCATTCACGGAGAAATCGCGGAGCTAGTACGGATGCAGTACAGGTAGAGAAAAGAGGGCAATTGGTTATTCTGATTGTGAGGCGTGCGAACCGCGGTAAGTGATTGTGTGTTTCTTAATTCCGTTCTGTCCGTGAAAGCACCGTCATATCTGCCCGGGAAAGCAGTGCCACATTGATTCGGAATCAAATTACACGATAGAACTGCAAGTCACACGGTAAGACCACGAATCACAGGAGTATGGAGTTGCATACGGAATTGCACCGAAGTGCAGCGTCGAGGAGGCATATGCGGCGCAAAGGCATGGAGATAACGGAAATTTCGGCAGCAGCAGTAAACGAGCCGCAATATATGCGTATATCCGTCATGGTACTATGGAGTTATAGCGGCGTGTCATGAGGTTTATGACAGAAGTTCTAGGACCGAATCTCGGTCCTTACGGATGCTTAATGCGAAGAGACGGCTAATTAGAGGAAGTGATGCATACTATGATAGTAGTAAACATGCATGAATAAGTATCGGATCTAATTAGAACCAGAATTCGTTGATCCGATATCATATATTTCGAACCAGAAATGTAAAGGCATATAAACCTGATTTGTCTGCTCAAAATGCGTTAAAGCCAAATGCGTTGAGTCAAATGCTATTTGCATGTCTTGCGCATGTTTTATGACATCAGTAATGCCGCTGATTTTGGAAATTCCCGGGTGACACGTGACGCTATCAGCCTGTTTCACGTGAACAGATAGCCAAGATCACGTATCATTTAGCTCGTAAAACCAGGTAATATAAATATATTTATATACAGAAAACCCCCTAGAATGTACAGTATAAGATCTAATGATAATTTCCAAACCCACCGGCCGAAACTCGCTGCCTTGTCCTCCCCGCCACCGGCTAACTCCATTATCTAATCGACCCACTATCGTCATCGTCACCGCCCGTTGTTACATTTCCTCAACATTTATCGTAAATGGCCTTTTTCAACCCCCAGCACCATCCTCTTGTGCCGCGGAATGCCTTGAGTGACAGTGTATCGCGCCTGTCGTCGTATATCGCGGCAAGCGAGGATATCTCCAGCACCGTGCTGACTCCAGTGTCGGCCCACATGTCCAACGACGCTGAATGGGTGCTATTCTCACCGCGCGCGTCTACCGACGGTGCTGAAGAGAGCGTTCACAGCTCCGAGTCCGGCAATGGCGGGGCACAGACGCCGCTTGCATTTCCGTCGCATAACGGCATGGGCAGCTTCTTCGCGGCCGGCTCCGTCGACATGTCTGAGCGAGTCAATGCCTGGCGCCTTGACCAGAGCAATTTCGTGGTCCAGGAGCTTCAGAGGCTCTTTGGTGATGTTCCTACTGAGAGCCTGCAGCAGCAGCAGCAGTACTTTGAGGGCGATGAGCAGGGACAGTCGACCCGGCCTGGCAGTCAACGCCGCGAACAGTCCCTGTGGACAAAACTGCGCACCAGAGTAATGGACGATTTCGTCGGAGTGAATGATGAGGTCATGGAAATGCTGTTTGGACATGTAGATTGGTCGTCGCATGAAGAGGACGTGCATAATAGTGACAAGAAGGGTTCCACCGATCTGGCGTCCAGCGATACTCCTCATTTTAATAACTCCATTGCACACGGCCCTGTAGACTGGGATAAGAAACTTGTGTCCCGGATCATGGCCGAGCTCGACAAACCGGACCATTCAATCTCATCGTCTGGCTTTCTTCGGTTCCTGGCTTCTAGCTTGCTTGCCTTGAATTACAAGAAGCAGCGGCTACGTTCAAGTCCACAGGTTCTGCCGTTGTCTTCACCACCTCCAAGTGTATTCTGGAATGAAGAGAGCTATTCGAGCTCTAATTATTGGGATACTAGTAGCATGAATAGTACCCAAGTGTGGTGAAGACTGTAGACTGATAGATAGTGGCCGATTTCTGTAAACAATTTGAAATTGGTAGAATAGCGGCCAATTTCTGTAGCAATCCGAAATTGGTAGAACAGCAGCCCAATTTCTGTAAAAACTGATCTGAAATTGGCGAAATATTTAATAAATTTGAATGAAAATGACGGAATTGTTACTGAAACAGTGGTTGCAGGTATATTTCAGAATACTTACGGAACAAAGAGCGCATGTATCATCTATTTATCTGCTACTCTCTCTTATTGCATCTACCTTTTAAAGAATGCGCTACACATTTCTCATGATCATCTCGTTCCCATTAGACTCTTCGTCTAACAAATCCTTCCTAACACTCCTCTGATACATTTCAGGAAAAAACCATGCAGGATGAAAAATGGAAAGAGATAATGTAGCAATAAATATCATCACACCGTCTAAAACGATAAACTCGGGTTCATTTTTCAAAAGAGAATGGGGACTGTTCCATCCGCTCGCAAGTTCTGGTATACGATATATGGAACGGATGAAAATCGCCAAGAACGCCACGCCGCTACCAATTAAGAACCACCGGAATCGAACTGAATAAAGCATGTGCAAACCACTGTTATCAATAACCTTTCGGTGTTGGTAAATTCTCCAGAAATAATCAGAAACAACGGCAGCAAAAATCACAAGTACTACCACCTGGAATACAATCCCTGCAAGCATGACATGTGTACCGTTCTCAACCGTCTTCTCATTAGAAGAGCTGGCCAATCCGCCTCCGGCACCTTGCGCTATAAGCGAAACGATATCACATGGAATGAAGAACCACGGGTACTTCTTTGGATCGATTCGTGAGAATCGAGGGTCTATGTTTAGCACCATTTTCTTTAGAGTGAGATAGAGGGCCGCACAGAGAAAAGAAGGTGCAATTATCAAACATGCAATTTGGTCATCAAACGCTCCGCTATTCCATACGTTGTGATGCATGACGACGCGTCCGTAATAGCCTGCACCTTCGACAAAGCATCCCAGTACAACGGCGACTGCATACGACCAGGTACGATACCATAGGCCTACTCCAATTTGAAAGACAAATGCTATACAATAAAATATCATGAAAAATAGGTTGATACCGAGATTGGGTACATAACCGTAAAGCTCATCTTTCACCGGACACTCAGGCGAAACTTGAGTGCATTCGCTAGTTCCAGACATTGCCAATTGATTATTTGTCTATTATTTGCGACGTGGATTTGTTTATATACGAATGAGTTCATATGGTATGTCTATAAATAGAGAGATATAAATGTAGCCGTAAGGGGGCGAAGCCGATGTGTACGTCAACTACAGATTCCCGGTAGTGTTTGTCAACTGTGAATTAACTCTACAACTTAGAAAAGAAACGTAGCCAATCGTATTATATTTTCTGAAATATATTAGCAAGTTTAAATACTAGTGTGCATTTTCGTATAGTAGTTTTAAAATGGCAATAAACATGTAAGCTGCGGCCATACATTTACCCCATAGCTGACTCACAACATGCATTATTAATTCTTTACTACAGAATATATTTGTTGGAAAATGGCAACTGAGTAGTTCCCAATTAGTGTGGATTCCTATTTAGGATGATTATGTCATATCCCGAATATGGATATCGACGTCTGTGGCTCTACTGCCATATACCCCTTTATTACAAGTATATAAATACTTACACATTCCTTTAGTATATAGTAATTACCTTCTTACTTACTTACATTACTTGACACTTAACTCTTGTTACGGTTTCGTACCAACTACCGTTTCTTCTAAGGCCTTTACATTACACATTAGGTTGTGGTGAACTCACGTGACACTCATTTATATATACTGATTGGTTTTATACTTCACTTCTTTACAACTTCTACCTTTTATCGTCGAAGATATATATATATATATATCCTTCCTCTATTTTGGATTATCTATATATATATATATATATATCATATTGGGTTTATTATTTTGAATATACTACTTTCATTAAACGTTTGGCCTTTTGGAAGTTTCACCACCGTTTGAAGAACCCTGAAACCAAAGTGTGTTCAATCTTTTGTTAACAATATTAAAAGTGGCTTTGGTTGTCGGTATCCACATTTTGCAAAGCCGCAATCCGCGAAGATGCTAGACGCACTGGTGATTTGCACCTCGTTCAGGCAGACTTTAGACAAAACAAACGCCGGAAGTTTTCCTTTAAAATACTGTGATACGCAAATTTCAAGAGAACATACTGCTCGCCCTACCTCATTCACCAAGCTCCCGAGAAGGGTTGCGCTGCAATTCTTGTTTAACATCACGATTTCTGTATCTCCGGCATTATATCATTCTCTATGCCTCATTCTCCTTGACATCCACAGTCGTACTCATATCCTCGTCGGTGAGAGACTCATTCTTAACTTTTGACAAATTGTATCCCTCAGGGAAAAACCATGCGGGATGAAATACAGAAAGTGCAATGGTAGCGATTACAATCATCACGCCATCAAGAACAATGAAAGGCACTTCTTCGCGTATTAACGGACCTTGCCATCCGTCTGCAAGTTCAGGGATTCGATAGATGCATCGTATAAGTATGAACGTGAAGGCTATTCCGAGGCCGACCATGAATAGTCGGAAGTGAACCGAATGCAATAAACTAATGCCCTTAGCGTCAATTTCTCTGCGATTCTGATATATTTTCACAAAGTAGTGCAAAAGAACAGAGCCAAAAACCGCAAGTACTGCTACCTGAAATGCAATGCCTGCCAGCATGATATTAGCACCAATGTTTCTAGTTGATAAATCAGTAGCAGCACTGGAAATACCTCCTCCAGCACCTTGTAGAATTAAGGAGACAAGATCGAAGAGGATAAAAATCACCGGGTACCATTTAGGTCTGAGCAGCGAATATCGAGCATCGATACATAAAACGATCTCTTTGAGGGTGAGATAAATAGCGGCAGACAGAAAGGAAGGAGCAAGGATCAAACTAGCAATTTGCATTTCAAAAGCAGTCTGATTCCATACGTTGTGATGCATCATAACCCGGCCGATATAGCCTAAAACTTCACCGATGCAACCGCAAACTACAGCAGTATAGAAGGTCCAGGTACGATACTTTACGCCAACTACTGTATGAAAAGCAATGGCAACACCATAGAATATTAGAAAAAACAGATTGGCACCTAAGTTCGGTGCATATCCATACACCTCGCTTTGGATGGGGCATTCGACAGAGACTTCGGTGCAATTGTCGGTGTTAACCATTGTGGCATATGTTCCGGAAAACGGCTAATACTTGTTAAGATCGAGCCAATTGAATAAATACGGACTGTTTACTTTCAGAAATAGCGGAACAATCTGTGTATGAGAAGAGAAATCCAAATTATTAATAGCTGGAGTGAAGAAATTTAAGCCTATTTCCGGGGAATTAAATATCCCGCAGCGCACCAGCTCGCTCAAAATGGATTTTGTGTATCGGACTAACTGTTCGACCGGAAAGCTTACGAGCGCACGGATGACGTTGGGCTGTCTGTGCGTCATCGGAATAATTATCAGTCCGGACTCGTCCGGCTCGCATGAGTGAAAGCCGTTGCAGCATGTCAAAGACAATCATTGATAAATCATCCCTGGATCGTTTGTGAAATCATTGAATCATTGGATCATTATTTAAATAATTGGTGAACTATTGGTAGACCATTGGCTACCATTCCTTAATCATAGCTACATCTTTCTCTCGTTGCACAGCCAAGAATCCCACGTCTGCAACCTTCGCCACAATATGCCCACACTTCTATAACTAGCCACTACTACCCGATTAAATAATGTCTGGCAGGATAATGCCGACGTTTATGCTATCAGAGATAATCCTTCTTCATTCGTAGATTAGTAGATCTTTGCCAAATTGGATCCTTGGCAGCACACAACCACTGGAATGCGCGATTTGATGGTTACACCGGATAAAAACAGCCTGGTCACATGGGGGTTTTTATGACCACTGGGCTTATGTTCATTTAGCTTCTGCTACTTATTTATTTATGTTCTGTTGCTTATTTATTTATGTTCTGTTGCTTATTTATTTATGTTCTGCTACCGGTATTTATTTGTTTATCTACCTCCAACTCGTTGCACACCCGTAATAGAATGGAACAAAGCGGAACGGCTCCGACGCTTGTTGCCTATAATAGGTACACAATGTTGATTAACGAGACACCGGGGCCAGCAAAGATTAACTCATGCCTAATGTGGCAGTGAAAAGGTGATATGCAGTACTCTGTTATGCGTGTCTGTTGTCGAGGTACCGTGCCCGATAATCTAACAACGTTTGACAGGCGAAAAAGCTAGCAAAAAACCCTCCGGAAAAAAAATCTCATTGATACCATTCATTGTACCATTGATAATTCTAAGATCAAGACTCTGTAGATCTCTTTGATCTGAGAAATTGAGCGATTATCACGAGTGGATCGTCGGCGCGGCATCTCGTACGGCTCCCTACGGCGTCGATAAACAAGCAGGATCCATAACAGAAACGTGTTCGGGCCGTTCCCTTTTATATAGAGAGCGGCATTTGTTCTTGAATTTGGTTCTGCTATTTCTCTGATACCGTTTACTTTATTTTTCTTTGGCCTATCAAATAACAATGATCGCTATTCTACCCCTGATTTTGGCAGTCTTCTCGCTGTTGTGTCATGGAGTCCAAGCCGTTCCAACGAAAACGGAAGCATTCTCTTTCCCTACTATTCCTGAGGAAATCTCAATTCCATCAGGCTTGGGGCCATTGTCTGAGATTGGTGATTGTATTAACTTGGTCGAAGATATATCGGCATGTTCCGACAATACGCAATGTCTGTGTGGAATAGCTGGAAAATCATCCGAGGTCGATGGGTGTATCGATCTTTTGGCAACGGTGGTCGAGGCGCTAGCATCTGAGTACGCTTCTATTGTCGAAGTTGCTCAAGTTGCCATAGAAGCAATTCTGCCTTTGGTCAGTTCGGGGTGTACGTACTTTAGCTCTGACGAGGCCCTCGCTACCTTGCCTCAGGTTTTCGTCGAACTGAACAATATTAATTAGATGTCACTACTGAAAAATGAGTATGTGTCGAATCTGCTATTATATATGTTACTGTACCGGGAACTGGAGTATGTTCAATAGAAGTCGTGTACTTAATGCCAATTAAAAATATCAAACTTTCGCCGCAATTTCTATTTCTCCACAAGAACTATAGCATATCTTGGATTTTTGACTTTTGAGAGTTGCCGATCTTCAACTGTTCTAGTGCACCCACGCTCTTTGAGCAAGCTGACACGCATGCTACAGGCCTGTCATGCATTGTGTTTCCATATAGTTACTTTTGGCTTATCGTCCATTCAGTTGGATCGCGTCCTTCGGTCGGGTGGTTTGTAGGTGAACGTTTCTTTTTAGACCCAGATCTTCTCAAGATCAACGGTCTAGAACACAAAAAAGATGCAATATATTTATTTCGTGGTTATATTCAATAAACAGACCTTACGAGTTAATTCGACCTGGTTTGTAGCTGTTTGACTTTTATTCATTCACGTTGCTACTTACGTTTATTTACCATCTACTCTTTCGATTCCTACTTCATCACGACCAAAATGGAATGGAGGCGGGCGGCACCGAGACTTTCTTACCGTAATAGGTATAGAGGCTCGAAAATTAGGGTGCCGAAAACAGGAATTGAAAGAGTCACTCTTGGTTAATGTGGCGGTGAAAATATACTATTCCGTATTAGGTATGAATATCCCCTATTGTGTTGCCTCGACACATGAATGTCAAAACGGTTCAAAGGCGAAAATCCTACCAAAATAACCCGGAAAAAAAAATGCATCCGTAAAAAGCATGTTACAATCAATCACTATGATATCCAAGATCTATTAGCCATGTTGTTTGATAAAGAGGGCGGATAGGGTGGTTCATCGGCGCGGCATCCCTGTAGATCGATGCCTTACGATGCCGTAGGACAGCTTACGGCCGCAAAGTGTGCCTGGATACTCCTTCCCTATATATAGGCAGCGACATTTGCTTCTGATTTCACTCTAGTATTTCATTAATACAGTTCACGTCGTTTCCATCCGATCAGATACCAATGCTCGCTATTCTGCCCCTTATTTTGACGATCTTCTCCCTACTATGCAGCGGAGTTCAGGCGGTGCCAGCTCAAACAGCAGATGCTTTGACGCCTACTGTTTCCTCACTTGCAGCAAGCTCCAGCTCTATCACTGGACTTGGTGATTGTATTGAGCTGATCCAGGACATTTCGGCATGCTCTAACAATACTCAGTGCTGGTTGGATGTAGTAACGGATGATACATCCGTTATTCTGAGCTGCATCGAATTTGTGGCCACCATCATTGGGGCAGTATCTTCTGCCTAGGCAGTCTAATGTTGAAACGGTTGAAGATGCTTTGTAGGAGTGTTGGCTTTGGCTGCTTCATCTTGTAATCTTACGGGCTTTAGGAGTGACGACGTGCACTGAGAGCCGCAGTTTTTCACTGATCCTAGCAATGCTCAATACTTGTCGGGCAATATATATTAGTGTAGCCCGCGTATAATCTGGTTCAAATAAAGATATTCTTAACGATGGCTCTAGAACAATTTGATTTGCGCCAACCAAACATCCTGCCGCTTGGCCACGACTGCTCCAGTATCGTGCGCTATAGCGCTTCCAAGTCTCTTAAATTTCCACCATTTAATATTCTAGTCGTTCTCTAACTACTTGACAGACCCATGCATTTTATAAAGATCATCCTTCTCCAATACATTTCAGGGGTAAGTGCCTAAAGCTCACATATCAGTTTTGGCCGTAGAATTTAGAATGCCCCTAACCCTTGCAAGTTCTCGAGGGTTGCGGTTGAGCTTTTTTTCCCCGCGAAACAATTAAAACGACAGAAGAGTTTGTTAATAATTAATTAACACAGTCAGATGATTTAGCGCGATAATTGCTGTTGTCGAATATTTTATGAGGATAACGAATTGGAATAAGTACACCCGAATTGGACTTAGTACCAGCCATTCTACGGCATCGTGACCCAGCTACGGCAAGCGGCACAGTGTGAATTATTTTATCAAATTAAGCACGTCATTGAATTCGAATATCTCTAATTTATCTAGTTTCGAAAAATGCAGAAATGTTCGCGTTCAATGCCGACATCTACGGAGTCCCTTGCAAAATATGCAGGGGCTATATGGATTTTCTCGACGGCGCAGACTAATGAGGTAATAACCTTGCATGTTTCTGCATCAAATATGATCCGTTTCTCCGATCGCGATTGTCCAGAAGTGCTTGATTTTTCCTAAAAGATCAGTGCCGTACGGCATATCAAGTCCCGAGCGTTTTTCAGTGTTCTAAAAAAACGCAACATCACATAGAATGCATTAGTTAACTGTATGAGAGAAATGAAAAATGATGTATTATACACCGTTTAATAGTCTATGATGACGATAATATCCACCAGTTCTATAGTCTATGGTGAATATTTTAGTCCTACCACCTCTGCTCCTTAGTCTACCATTCCTTACACGTTATCGGAGGCTTTTCCAAATCAGGTAAGGATGATATTCAAAGGAGTCGTCCCAAAACAGCTATGATATGCAGTTATGCAACCTTGAAACCTTCGGGAAACGGCTCTCGTTTCTTATTTACAAGCCAAATTCTCAGACCATCCATGAGCAAAGAGCAAAACAAGAGAAAACAGCAACAATGCTCAAAAAATATTATAAACTGAACCAGCCATGTTAATATTCTGCTCTTTGTTTACTGTGACCAGCCAGGCCCCATAAGGCGTCAACATCCTTATTTAACAAAAGGTTTGTCGAAAAGGGAGGGATCTGCAAGCCATGGCCCAAATTGGCAAAAACCATCAGACATTATTATTTTTGGGGAAAATACCAACAGAGCATTCCAAAAACACGTCCTGGCCAGCTAGAGCAATATAAAAGGGCTGGCTAATGTCCAAGTTCCAGTCTATCACTTTCTTGTACTTTAAAGACATTCTAAGCAAATAACTATGCACTTCCTCAAAACTCTCGTTGCAATCATTCCCTTGATGCTCTGCATCCATGCGGCTCCTCTGGATATTGTTGGTGCTCTTGGAACTTTGATCGGAGACCTTCTTTCAGTCGTTGTGAATTTGGTTGTCGATATTGTCATTCCTGGTGACATCCTCACCACCGTTCCCCTCAGCCTCAATGCCCCTGTCACTCTCGGCGGACAGACTACCATCTCTAAGAACACTTTGCTGACAGGCCCCTTCCCTATTCCCAAGGGAGTGCAGCTGTCTTCCGCTCTCCAGTCTCAAGCTACTCCTCTTGACCAATTGACTGGCGACCTTGAGTCTCTGCTATCAGACGTGCTTGGTGATATCGAATCCGTTTTGGAATCTGCACTTGCTCTTGTCGACGACCTGGTCATCGATGCTGGTGTTAGCCTCGTTGTTGGCACCACCATCCCTGCCAACACCAAGCTGGCTGCCGGTACCAAGTTCCATGCCGGCCTCACGTTGCCAGCCGGATTTAACAACATCACTGGTTCTAACTGATTATACCAGACGACATAACTCCGGTAGCCACCACAAGTGCTGTAACTTTATAATATACTATACTTAATACAGATATCAAGTAATGACAGCGTATATGCTACACTTAATAGATATATCACGTAACAGAGTACACGCTATGCTTAATAAAGAGCTTGGCACAGCTTCCCTTCTATCCACTGCTACTACACAAGTTTTGTATCGAGTCAGACAATACAGTACTGTCGTCTATGAAGCAGAATTTGTCGAAAATTAACAGGTGGCATAATTCGAGCCACAAAATTTCGGTAAATTCTATAATTTCTAAGGCTTACGAGCTCTCTAAAATCTCGCTGGCCTTAGATGTGTGCCGGGTCAAAAAATCGCGGGTCATTTCATAACTGAGCCAGTTCGATGCCATTGACGGGATCACCTTGAGCAGGTTCGCGCTAAGACCTTTGTACAAGCCCTTGACGCCCTCTTTGAGCAAAATGCTCCTGAATGCATCATAAACACTATTATAATGGAATCCTAATTTATCCATAGATGCGACCTGGAATCGCCTTCGCAGCACATCGAACGGAAAAGTCAACGTTTGCGCAACAGTTCCAGATACAGCGCCGGCAGTCAATTTTCCTAAAGTAGAAGGAGAATCGCTACCTTCGGCCGTAAAAACGCCACGCATAGTTTCATAAACGGCGAAATTCAGAGCAACATAAGGTGCGACTCCGTATGTAGTGGGCACTATTCCCCGATAAAGGGCCATAAGACCGCCTTCATGCTTGTAAATATGCTTCATGGTTCCCCAGATTCCTGGGATTTTCGGCGCATCCACAAGCTGACTTCCTCCAATTGTAGCTGTGTGTATGGCTAGTCTTGTTCGTACAATGTCTAATGGGTATGTAGCAAATACAGACGTCATGCCGGCCAGGGCACCGGCCCCCAGTCTAACAGCTGCTGACGTCGAGTGGCTCTCGCCCTGTAGCGTCTTCTTGAACACAGTATAAGACGCAAACTGGACAGCGCTGTACGGAACTATCCGTATACAGTTAGTTCCGTTGCCCCGGAAAAATCCTTTCCAGCCTTCTTCTCTCCACATCTTGGCCAGCGTCGGCCCGACGCCCTGGTAAGAGCCAGTTCCAGGCCCCTGGACCTGGAAAATGATTTTCATGCGTTCTAAGGGACTGATGACGGTACGCGAGACGGCGCCAGCGACTCCTCCAGCGACAAAACTGACAAATACAGGATGCGAGGCCAAGTTATTGACGCTGGAAACGACAGACGTGCTACCCAGCCGTGCTATACGGCTTTCAGGCGCATTTTCCTGGTTTTTCAGGATCGACATTAGTAAGGAATGCTAAGGATTGGCTATGGTGTTTTGGTTGTTTCCAAATTCGGCTCAAAAGGAACATTTAGGAATTAGGACTAAAAAGATAGCAAGAGAAATAAGAGGGTGGTAGAGTGAAAGAAAACAGCATAACAAGAGAAAGAAGATGATAGAAATATATTTATAAATATGGTAAATAGAAGACTAAAGGCCAAGTGCGCGGTCTCGCCGCCGAGGTCACGTGCCTTGAGAGTTCTCACGTGACCATTTCCTCAAGCAAAAAAAAACCGTTTTTTCCCACTCTTTCCCTCAACCAATTTCACAATGACTCAACTAGAAAGCACACCGCCCGTGGCCGACGTGGAGCCGGCGTTCGATGCGACTAAGAAGAAGAAGAAGAGCAAGCCGGTATTTGAGGATGGAGAGACCGGAGGCGTTGACGAAGTTACAGACATGATGGCAGATTTGGGCAAGAAGAAGAAGAAATCCACCAAAACCGAAGCATCGCCTGATGGAGGCGACGAGGAGTTTGAGTTCAAGAAGAAGAAGAAGAAGAAGAGCAAGGCAGCAGTGTCGACGTTCGATGAGGAGCTGGAGGCGGCTGGCGTGTCGGAGGAGAAGAAGGGCAAATCTATCAATGTGGCAGTCTCAGTGAATGCCGACGGCGAGCCTGATTTCACGTACGAGGAGCTTCTGCAGAGGTTTTACAACGTTCTGCGTGAAAAGAATCCAGACTTGGCTGGTGACCGTGCTGGGGTTAAGTATAAATTCCCTCCTCCCCAGGTATCCCGAGACGGTAACAAAAAGACACTTTTCGCCAACATTAAAGATATTTCAGACAAGCTACATCGCTCAATGGACCACATTATTCAGTTTCTTTTTGCAGAGCTGGGTACAACTGGATCCATTGACGGATCAAATCGGCTAGTTATCAAAGGCCGCTATCAGCCCAAGCAGATCGAAACCGTCCTAACTAAATACATCATTGAATATGTGACTTGTAAAACATGCAAGTCTGCTAATACCCGGCTCACAAAAGAGAATCGGCTCTTGTTTCTGGACTGCCAATCGTGTGGTTCAAGAAAGAGTGTGTCGTCCATCAAGGCAGGTTACCAGGCTATTATCAGGAGAAGCAGGAAGTGAATGGGT
This sequence comes from Casaregolazyma lundiana, assembly GCA_030563415.1. Lineage (NCBI taxonomy): Eukaryota > Fungi > Ascomycota > Dipodascomycetes > Dipodascales > Trichomonascaceae > Casaregolazyma > Casaregolazyma lundiana. The sequence goes on along the minus strand of JAJMJF010000034.1, from coordinate 74,762 downwards.
TAGAATATTCATCGTATCTTTTTAGACTTGGAATACCCCTCAAGTCAGACGAAGATACGATCATTCATCATTATCCAAAAGAAAGAAGGATTATGACCAGATCGTGATTAGTTATAGCTATACTTTGTGCTTTTAGTCGTACTAGGCATTTTTATAGCTCGCCAGTCATTATTAAATAGCATATGATAACGTGATATGGAGCAGAGGCTTTAATAAATGAAATCAATCTGTTTTAATCGTAGTACAGCTTGATTGTACCGTCGCCTCCTCCCGTTGCGAGCATGCCCATTCTATCCCATACTATTGACGTGACACCACCGTCGCTACTTGGATGTTTAACAAGCTGGTACAGCGTTTTTGTACCTCGCCAGACGGCTGCCGATCCGTCTTCCCCTCCTGAAGCCCATACTTGGTCATCATTCGGGCATATCGATAAAGCGCAAACCTTGCCCGTGTGCTTCTGCGCTCGGAAAGCACACGTTCCAGAATTTGCGTCGAAAAGTGCTACATTACCGTCAGAAAGGCCTACCATGATCTGCGAGCCAGAAGGAAGAGATTTCAGGCACTGAACTGAGACAGAATTAGAAGCGGCCGGCTCAAAATGGTACACAATCATGCCCATATCAATATCAATTTGCAGAATGCAATTATTTTCACATCCCACGTAGAGACGGTCGCCCTGAGCGGCAAATGCTAAACAGAGTGCGGCACCACCATTGTAGATGTCCGCTGTAACCGATAGTTTCTGCTTGGCAGACTTGGCTGAAGTATCCCATACTTTGACCGTTCCATCGCTAGAGGCACTAGCAAGTAGGTGATGAGTTGGCAAGTACGCGAGAGCCAGGATCCCTTCGGCATGGGCATCTATTTCAGCAAGGTTCTTGGTAGCAGGCTCCATGGTCAGGTTCGATAATCGGATAACATTGTCGGAACCAGCCGTATATACATTTCCATCCAATGCATCAGCGATAGATATTATGCCTTTAGGATGAGCCTCAAGACTTGCAATAAGTTCTGGAGCTTTAGAGCGTGAGGCCATTGTGGCATTCGCCGAATAGTACCTGACCTGACCGTCATCGCTGGCAGTCAACAAGTTCTCGGCATCCAGAAGCACAATTCCGCGCACAGCGCTGAATCCCTTGATGACGTGTCGCAGTTTGAGTCCGGGGGACGCGTCGACATCGGCTCGTTTTGGAGCACTATTAGCCATCATAGACGACACAGGAAGGGGAGGCAATGGCGGTAGCGGGACTCCGTTTGTTCCTTCGGAAGAATGGTAGCCCGAAAGCGGGTCGTTTAGGCCGGTATCAGCAAATCTGCCGGTTTCTTCAGGATACAGCGTCGAGGCGCTCTGAAGCAAATAACTGACATCCTGGATGCACTTTTCAAGGTATTTACGGGAGTTTATCAGCGGAGTCATATCCAGAGGCGAGCCTGCGTCTGAAAACAGGCCGGACTGCTGTTCCATGAGCTGATCAAGTTCTTTTTTCACATTCTCGTACACATTGCCGGTCCCATGCACATCCAGCGACGTCTCCAAAAGCTTGATTTTCTTGGAGTAATTGTCGACTAGCAATTGCAGACCGCGCTTCTCGCCTTCCAGGCGTGCAATCTTGGTTTTCATCTCGGCACGTTCCAGTTCCCACTGGATGCGGTCGCGCTCGTTGCGCTGCCATTCCGTCTGCAAATACCGCATGACGCCTTAATACGTCAGAAGGATAGCGCTTAGCATGGCTTCAATATACTTACCAGGAAGGCTATATTCTGTCTGCGTTGGTTTCTGATCAGTCATGATGCGAATGAATGACAGATAGGGGTCGGTGGGTGAAGGAACATGAGTGTTGGAATATGGGGAAAAGTCAGTGGATTGCGAGTTAAGAAAAAAAAGGGGGTTTGGGGGTTTATATATGGGATTTATGGCTTATATGAGGATTGAGGTAGATTTGGTATAAAAGGCTGATTTTATATGAAAATACCAGATTTGCTAGGTGAGCCAACAGCTATCTGACCTGTTGCGAGCGAGCCAATTTACAATGATTCGAATGTTTTCTATTCCAATGACAATTTTTATTACCTCTAGTGTAAACTGTTATTTTCTAGGTTGTATAAACGATATCTTTGAACAAAGTTGCTTAGAAATGGTCGTTAGCGTGGACTGCTAGTGTTGCCTGGCAAGCTTTGCCAGTCAGAATTCTAACAAGATAACACTCCAAGCATTTAGCACAGACGCCCTTCGTGATAAACGTCTTTTGCAGAATCCTACCACTTAGTAGCCGGCTTCTTTTGGACCACTTTCATGAATAGATGCTTTTCTAACTCTCTTGTATAGGCACCATTTCATGTTACCGATCGAGCCTTCTTCCACCTAAAACAATCCACCGATCTCCCTCTCACATTCGCTGCAAGGTCCCTGCCTGCACTCCACCACTCCCTAAACCTCCACATTCTCTATAACCCGTCTGAGCGGTAAAACCCACGCAGATATGCCCGAATGCAGCAGACTATACTGAACAATCTTTTCCCGTGCAGTTACTACGTCCGACTTTTCCAGCAAAATCGAGCATATTTCTCGAATAACCGCCAAATGACAAGTCTCCAAGCCAGGAAATGTCTTGTACAATCGCTGTTTATAGTGGCTGATTTCTTTGCCGGATAGTGTACTCTTCTTCTCAAGCACTTTATCAACCATGTCCGTCACCTCCTCCACCGATACGTGGTATGATTCTGCATCTTCCTCTCGTCGACTAACTCCAACGCTCTGTGATCGTCCCCGAGGCGGCGGTGGAACATCTGTTGCAAGTTCCAAGGTCTTGGAATGCCCAGAGATGCTTGCTCGGCGGTTATCCAATATAGGGATTGAACAGTCGTTCCAGCCACGTTGGCCCGTGTAGTTTGTTTGAAAAGATGCAGTCATGCAAAAAAATGAACGATACGATATTATATGAGGAAATTAACAAATGAGCGGTTGCGTGGGCAAATATATACGTTTTGCCATGCAGAAACGGTTGAAGATTATGTTAAAGAAATTAGAGTTTGGTTTAGATGAGACTCCACAATTGAAGGAGATGACATATGGCGATGAGCACAATTTATTGGCAACAGGTATTCAATACTGGTGAATGATATAAAATAGCTGCTGCATGCTTAGATAGTTTATATACTGAGATATATTGAGTAAAATTACTGTTCGGTGATATGTTCACGGCGAAACTGCTGACCGAGACGCGTTTTTGAACCTTTTTCCCGTCAATGCCCTGATTTTATCTGATATTCTTTATCTGTTGGTGTGCTGTTCGATTTTCTTTATTCAGCCATTTAATGCCGTTTTGATATCCAGATTTTGTGTCTGTTTGGCATTTTTTACTTCGCTGTTACTGCCGGTTGTCAGCTCATTTCCCATCCATCACCGCTCAATTCACAATTTGAATCCATAGGCAATATGAATCTATATGCGGTTCAATAGAGCACTCTGCGGGACTTGCCTGCATGTCTAGTGCTCGACTCTAATCCAGCGCTGTAGCCATATCTAGCACTTCGTCAATAAATGGACGCTTGCTTGCATCCACCGTCAAGCATTTGCTGACAATATCCTTGAGTCCTTCACTATAAGGAGGCCGAGCAGGAAACTTGAACTGACCACTGCACACGGCCAAGCTCAGACTGGCACCCGACTCACTAGTGGCCATTTCAAACGGAGATGAATAATACATTAGTGCAAAAAGAGTGCATCCTAGACTCCATATGTCGACTCTTTCGTCCACGTAGCTGCCGGTTTTGACATCAAAGAGCTCCGGAGCCCTATATGGCATAGTACAATGTTCGGAGGCTAGATCTTGCAGCTCCAGAGCCTCCTGACGGGTTTCCACATGCTGTCGCGCTCGACTACAGGAGCCCAAGTCCATGAGAACCGGCGTTAGGTTATCGTCGAGCATGATATTGGCGGGCTTGATGTCACGATGAGCATATGGCACCACGTCTTCCAGGGCAGTGGTCTCACCGTCCAGCAATGCCGCCTGCTCTTCATGTTCAGCATCATCGGCAGCAAAGTCTTCGAAGGCAGATGCCATTGAGGAGACCGATTCGACCACAGCGCCGCCTGATACATGATGCTTATGAATAACACGGATGCCTTTACAGATCTCAATGAACAGCTTGACGAGCTCAGACTCCTCGAAATGCAGACCCTGGACAAGATTATCGTTGATTTTATCCTGGAGATTGCCATTAGAGAGATAAGGCAGCACTATATAGACGACCTTGCCAGCCTGTTCACGGTCCTGAACAATCACAGAGTCAATTGCTTGCATGACATACTGCGAATTAAATAACTTATATGCTTGCACCTCTCGCATGGCGTTTTGTAGCGACTCGGGCCCAAATGGGCATCTTATTTTTTTGAGTGCATAGCGATTATGAGTGTGTAGATCCTCAACCAAGTACACAAACGAGAAGCCACCTTCACCGAGAAGCTTGTGAATGATGAATCGATGTCTTCCGATCCTTAAACTGGGCGATTGGAAACATGTCAGGCATGAGCTGAGACTGTATAGAGCGTCTTGGATATAAGATGACATGACGGGACCGACGTACCGATGTAGGCCGTTAGTAATTTAAGTAGGCAAGGTGTGATTTTTTTGACACCACCGAAGTTTGGAACTGGGTTTTTTTTTTTGCAGCATCACAAGACGGTTGAAATTTCATTACAGGGCCGTTGAAATAACATCACGCGGGACATTACAAGATCGTTGAAATAGCATTACACGTGGCTTGTAACTTGTGATAGAAGTATTGCAAAGAACTTGTAAATTGTGCTTGAAGTGATATTACCTACGCAAGTGATAATGGTACGTCAAACCACACCATCCTCTCCTCATGCTACTAACTTCCAGTCCATCTCTACAATAGCTCAGGCCAAGGAGCTCCGAGGGCTCAATCTGATAGCTGCGCATTCGCACATCACGGGACTCGGGCTCGAATCCGACAGTCTGCAGCCCAAGGAGCTGTCTCAGGGAATGGTGGGCCAAATCAAGGCCAGAAAAGCAGCGGGAATTGTGCTTCAGATGATCAAGGACGGAAAAATCGCCGGCCGTGCTGTGCTCGTTGCAGGCCCTCCGTCGACCGGTAAGACGGCCATTGCCATGGGCATCTCGCAGTCGTTGGGCGCAGATGTGCCTTTCACTACTCTCGGAGGCTCCGAGGTGTTTTCCCTGGACATTTCTAAAACCGAGGCGCTTATCCAGGCGTTTCGAAAGTCAATCGGTGTGCGAATCAAGGAGGAAACCGAGATGATTGAGGGAGAAGTGGTGGAGATTCAGATTGACCGGTCAGTCACTGGTGGCCATAAGCAGGGCAAACTCATCATCAAAACTACCGATATGGAGACAGTGTATGAGTTGGGAAGTAAGATGATCGACTCGTTATCCAAGGAGAAGGTCACGGCCGGCGACGTCATCTCCATCGATAAGGCCAGTGGAAAAGTGACCAAGCTGGGCCGGTCCTATGCACGATCCCGTGACTACGATGCCATGTCTGCTGATACCCGGTTTGTGCAGTGTCCGGAAGGTGAGCTTCAGAAAAGAAAGGAGGTCGTTCATACGGTGTCGCTGCATGAGATTGATGTGATAAACTCGCGTACCCAGGGCTTTTTGGCGCTCTTCTCCGGAGACACTGGCGAGATTCGATCAGAAGTGCGAGACCAGATCAACACCAAAGTCAGCGAATGGAAAGAAGAAGGAAAAGCCGAGATTATTCCTGGCGTGCTATTTATAGATGAGGTCCACATGCTAGATATCGAGTGTTTTTCATTCATTAACCGAGCTCTGGAAGACGATTTGGCTCCAATTGTCATCATGGCCACCAACAGAGGAGTGTCTGCTACAAGAGGAACTGATTATAAGAGTCCTCACGGGTTGCCTGTGGATTTGCTGGACCGACTGATTATAATATCGACAGAGTCGTATCAGAATGAAGAGATCAAGCAGATTCTGGCTATTAGAGCCCAGGAGGAAGAAGTGGAGGTTCATGCGGATGCGCTTGCATTTCTAACGAAAATCGGCCAAGAAACGTCTTTAAGATATGCAGCCAATCTGATAACAGTGGCCAATCTGCTTGCGCAAAAGAGAAAAAGCACCATTGTAGAGGTGGCTGACATCAAGAGAGCTTATATTCTGTTTATTGACTCCAACCGAAGCGTGCAGTACTTGAATCAATACTCGTCGAGTCTGGTGAATAATGTTGGGCAAGCTACGCTGAGTGCAGGTGGTGACGAGGCTATGGATTTGAGCTGAGTAGCAGGGCAACTGTGGACTTCGAGCATTGTCTGAGTTTAAGCTGTTGATACACACTTACGAGTCTCCAAGTTTAACAGCTGATACGCACCTGCGGCTCCTCTGTATCTAAATGTATAAAATTGAATTTTGTTTCAAAATAGCCATGAATTTTATAAATTGCGGATGTTTCTCACGGATAGGCTGAAAGTCTATGTTTCTTAGAAAAGCCTTTAGCTCTATTTCCATTCAACCACTGCCCTTTGTATTTAAAATAAGAGCAATAATCATGCTATAACGTCAGAATTCCCCCTTAACAATAATCGCCATCATCCACTTACCCATATAACCCCAGGACTTCGGCAAAAATAAGAATAAGAACAATGCCTACAAATAATCGAGGCTGTAGCATGAGTTGCCGAACACCTTCATCACCAACAACACCAATTGAATATCCAGCAGCCAACGCTGCAAATCCCACGCAGAGACCGCATGCAAGATGCATGAACCCGTGATATAAACTGTACGTCTCGGCAGGATTGAGTCCTCCGGCTATAAGAACGGCCACGACGAGCCCGTACACTGAGAGAATACCGCTCATAATGACAGGAATAAGCGATTTCATTATCAGCTCCGGCTGGAACGTGCCGATTCCCGATATTCCTATGCCTGATTTAGCAGTGCCAATGGCTGCACCTGCGCAAGAAAGCACCATAGCAGCAGCACATCTGGCCAGTTAGTTGAAGAGCAGTAGGCAAATGGCCGTTTTTTTTTACCTACCCTGCGAATCCGAAAAAAGGCGCAAATGCCGGCGAATAGTCCACGTCCGACCTGGTTGTTAGCGTCTGTTACAAGGATTATGTTGTGGTTATTTGCTATTGTCTGGTTTTTACATACATTTGTGAGCTTGGTAGATTGGGAAGTGGAAAATGCAGGTTGGATAAGGAAATGGAATACGACAAGAAATAAGGAAACAGAGTTATAAAGAAAACGAAAAAATAAAAGCACAAAGCCATTAATTATACTAATCATAATGCCCCGTTACCCTACGCATTGGCCCAGCCTCCGTTGAGATCGTCAATCTCAGGGTCTTCTCCCCAGCCTTTATGCACTGATGGCTGTGGAACGGCCAAATCGCCAAAAACAGGGTCAACTGCCGGCACAAAACTGCTTGAAGCACTCTGTGAATGCATTCCGGAATTGGAGCTTTCGAATTTGTCAAGAAAGTCTGCTGGAAGCACCGGTTCATGTTTGCGTGCCCGTTTCTTGTGGGTTCCTCCGAGTCCTGCACCCCAAGTAATGATCATTTCTTGTTGCGTCGGCAAGTAGAAATGCAGGACATAAGATGCATCGAGATATAGTGATTGACGAGCAAATTCTTCTGAGGAGCGTCGAGCTACTAGCCTGAGATTGATATGAGGTCGATCGGCAAGCAGACGTCCAGCCTGAGGACCTTCTTCGACTTGTCCCGCTTCGGTACCTTTGGATACACCTTCGTTATCCTTGAGTGCGTTCTCGCCATCTTTGGAGTTCTCTGCAGCATCCTCTGACTTGCTCTTTGACTTCTCATCTAACGCTTTCGTATCGGCTTTGCCGTCCTCGCCTGCTCTCACTTGCCGGTTCTGAGCTTTAACATCAACAGTCGCAATATGTACCTTTCTATCATTATACGAATTCTGAAGTTCCGATAGGTACTTTTTATACTCCTTGGATAATCCTTTCTCTCCGACCTCCGCTCTGTACTTGTTTGCAACATGGATCAGTTGGGTTGGATTAAGAGCTGTTAGCTGCTGGAGGGTAGCCACAACGTTAGTGAAATCATCTCCAAACCCAGTAAAGCATTGCAGCCATTGCAGTATTTGGGTTAGCGATGCGAAATGCTTCCGGCAGAGTTCCACAGTAGACTCATAATAGTGCTTAGAAGAAGAAGCATCATGAAATTCGTCAGAGTCTTTAGGACGACGGTTATTGGCACGCGCCCAATCCTCTATGGCAGATACATTCAGACGTATCTGCATTGCTTTGGAGCGCGCAAGATACTTCCTGTTCGATAAAATACGATTGAAGAGTGAAGCACCCAGCCAATAAAACACCTGGGAAATAATCTGTTGGCTCACAACAGGATGGACTTCGTATAAATCCATCATGAACAGTAGGGATGACAAAATGGATGTCACCATGCGAGGAGAAGGACGCGCCTTTCGTTTTGGAGAAGGCGGCCTTGTGACCTGAACGACCTCCTCCTTATGGGTCATTGGTCGTACCTTTTTGCGAAAAAGGCCCCATTCAGATTGATAATGAATTGTATCCAGGCCGGGGATGGTCTCATGATCAAGAATACTGGCATCCAAAACGTTATCTAATCTTGTTTCAGCATCTTGAGTGATTAATATGTATAAATCACCAATGAGCAAGGCGATCTCTGCCCGAAAATCATCAGACACTGATTTGACCCCCGGATCCTTAGCACAATAGTACAAAAGTAGATTACAGTTGGACAGCCAGAAACAGAGGTATGCAATATCCTGCTTATGGTTGGTGATGACCGATTTGATTCTGGCCACCGCCGGTTCCAGGAGATTTTGAAGCATCTCAGGAGATCCGTAGTAATGCGCATAACGGGCTGATAAAAACAGCATGTTTGCCGGTATTGGCTTCTGACGACGGGATCTCTCGGGACTGATTTTCGAAATGGATACATCTAGAATGGTGGGGATATCACTTTCGTTGAATACAAACATCTGGTCAGGAACACAGCGGTCCCAAATGAAGCCGCCTTCCCCATATGTGTACTCTTCTATGTCAGCAATATCTCCATCAGTATCATCCTCGCTTTCGGGATTCACATCGACATCGTTAAAGAGACCATAACCCACAGTTTTAGGCACGGTTGCTCCGACAGTACCCAAGGAGAGATAGGAAAGACTGGTATCAAGATTGGAAGCGGATTCCTCGAGCTGGCGGGTAAACTCTGCTTCATCGGCCTTCGGATCCTTGCGTTCCTCGTAAAAATCCTTGTCGTCTTCGTGAACATAGCCGGCCCGTTTCAAGTACTGATAGATCTCATCGTCAGGGCTCACAAAGTCCAGCGCAGTTCTGCCGGAAGAGGTACTGATGTCGATATCGGCACCGTTCTCCATGAGCTGTCTGACGATTCCCAGATGCTTGTTGTTGATAGCCCACATCAATGCCGTCCATTCGTGGTTATCCTGGGTATCGGTATGGGCGCCAAACTTGAGCAGTTCAGCAACAACGGCATTATGGCCAAAACACGACGAGTAAATGAGCGCCGTAGAGCCCTTGTCATCCATGGCATTCACGTCGATGTACTGGGCGATGTTGGCGCCGGAATCGAGCAGAGTGCGGATTTTGTCGACGTCTCCGTTGGACGACGCTGCAAACAGAGCCTTCTGAAGCAGGTTCGATTTGGCCTCATGCGACAAGGTTGCATCGCCAGCAGTTGTCTCGAAATCCTGAGAAGTCGCCAGTCCATGTATGACATCGTCGGAGTTGACCTCTATCGGCGAAGGCGTGGGATCGTCGGCCATTGGTGCTGGTTATGATGTTGACAACAGCTTGTTAAGTTCCCAAAGAGGCGAAGAGGTGATGAATAGAGTGGAAACGACAAGGGGGAAAGATGTAACGAGGAGAGTTTGTAGTTGAATTTGTTTATTTGGATGAGATGTGAATTGTCAAGTTGGAAGTTGGAGGGATTTGGCGTTATTGATGGAGTTGAAGGTTGTTGATTATATCGGTTGAGCTTATTGGCATGGATTTATACATCCAAGTTATGAGCATTTCTTAATTTATATGAACAATAACTTGTCCTGTTTCTTTATTAACTGATATCCGTCATGCAATTGTGCATTGGAAACTATCGGGGAAGTACGACTGACTATAATACTGTTTGGCATTGATTAGTACTGCTTAGTGCAGCTTAGCATTGATTAGTATCATTAATACTACCACCACTTTGTCCCATCGATGTAAACAGAGACTTCAATTATACACACAGAATGCGGAATTCCTCTTTGTTTGCTTGCAAGTATGTTTGGATACAAGTATCCTTGGCCGCTCTATGCTGTCCTATAGATGCTATCTACCTTATTGAATAACATATCCATACAACGAGAGCACAGAATAAAATATACAGCCATAGCCATGGAGAAACTCTGACTAATCGAACGTTCCTAAATTTTGAACTATTCTAAATTGATGTTATATTGAACAGCTAATGAAGCAACGATGGCCATAGATATTGGTCAAAGCATCCGTACGCGACTATACTTCTCACCATACATCTCTTTATTCCCCTGATACGACCAAAGTAATACTGAACATTCAGCATCTACATCTGGCGAGCATTCACTTACACATATCTCGGATATCTTAGAAGCTTGATAAAGTTGCCATGTGATAACGTTAAGAGCCTCGGACGATGCGGCGGGTTACCGATCTGCCATTACATGAAGCTAGAAATGGATGTTTTACACACGCGAGCTGCAATATTGACCTGAATAAATACGTGAATGGATAACGGTACTTCAGTGGCCAGGCAAGCAGAATTGATAAGGAGGATCGTCTTAATATCAGAGGGAATTGACAGACTAGCAGCCAGTATCGAAGAGTTGCAGAAACAGATAGAGGTGATTCTACAGTGTGAACTGACCAGAAAATACCGTGAATCGATAGAGAAAGAGCATGAAGAATCAAAGCAAGTCAATCAAGAGGCAGGAAGCAGGGTTAAGAGTACAGAGAAAGCCAAGTTCAATGTAAGAAGCCGTGTATCAGGAAAACGAACCTGGAAGATGACGAAAAAGTACCTGCTTAAGATGAAAATTATTACCAATCGACCCAGGCGTATTTTGAAAAGTTTTAGCATGCCATTGAAGAGGGAAAATCTGCAGAGGTCCTGCAGCACACAAGTTGAGGAAGAGAGATCGGTATGAGTATTCCAAAGCGCATGTGTGCCAGCCAACCGTTGAATGCAGCTATCCAATTCTCTGCAACTTCAATTTCTACTCTTCTTACTGCTCTGCTTACCTTTTCAACGGTGGTTTATATTACCTTTTCAACAAATTGGGCAACGTGCTTGTCTGTTGAACAAGAAGCGCACTGGCACGCATGCAATCGATAACATAAAATGCATTTCAGCTCATACTCATCCGCTTTCTGATTATCCCCACAGTAATTCGCACCTTCTGTCCGTAGAAATCAATAGTTTTATCACTGCTAATATCCACTTTACTGCCTAAGAGGCGGAAAAACTCCTCTTCATCACTACTGCGGTACTTATGAGCTAGCAGAAGACAACATCCAGGCAGTTTTTCTATACTTTGCAATAAACATTCATAAGAGTCTGGGTTATATGTACAATCTGTAACGAGAACCAGAGTATTCGGACCTGGATCAACAGGAGGATCATTTCCCCATTCATATTCCACAAACTTGGCATGAACGCCATTGGTACGAAGGTTAGTTTCACATATATCTTTTGCATCTTGCAAATCAGTGAAAACTGCACGCCCAGATAAATCGAGGGCCCGACATAGGGTTAAGCCCGCTATGCCACACCCCGAGCCCAGTTCAAAGAGCGCTGATATTTTCGGTAAAAGTGGTTGAATTTCACCAAATCTCCGCGAAACGGCCAATCCCGCATCCCATACGTGTCTTGCGAGATTGTGAGTGCCTGCTTCTTCGTAATACGTGATATCTCCAGCATGCCGTCGGACGAGCCTCGAAGCAGATGCACTGTCTAACGGGCCGCTTTCAATGTCTAAAAACGCCGGTTCTTCTCCATACACCGTGTCTTCACCTTGTTCCACCGTTACATGCAAATGAGAGTTTTCCAGACCGCGAGTTCGTTTGTGTAGCTGGAGATCAACTGGAAGAGCATGGCTGCCGGGATTCCAGTCAAACGATTTAGTGAAAATTGTGCTTCCAGTAGGAGAAATTACAGCAGCATGGACTTGTGCCGAGCCATATAAATAAACGTCTCCCAGATCATTGCAAATAGATACTACAGAGGTGATTTTGTTGGAGTTGAGTTTGGGTGGTTTGAGGAATCGGATATAGTATAGCATGTAGGAGAAACGATATGATATAGCATGTATGTAGGAGCAACGTTAGAAACGTTTGAATAATATTCACCGAATTTCTCTTTTTCTATCAACGCCCTATTTACATTACATCATTGCTCAGCAGGCGCCAGCTGCTGTGCAAAATGCTTGAGCAGAATATTCCGCTTGATTGATCTTTTCATGCCTTCGCTCTTCTTACCGACAGATGCAATGATATCGTCGACTCGTGCAGGGTCGTTTTCTAGAAGCTCGTCGACCTGCTCAACAAGCTCCTTCTTGTCAATGGCCAGGTGCAGCCGAGCAAGGCTGTCTTTGAATGCCGATATGTCGAGCTTGACAATCTCATGCACTGGAGGCCATTTGGTGATGCCGTACTTTTCCTGAAGAAGCTGGATGTTTTTTAAATCCTGTTCGCTTTTCTCTTTGACTCGGAACGACTTGGAAAGCGTTCTCAACTCCTGTACAAGCGGAGACTGCCCCGCCTGGTCTTGCCGTTGCTGTCGTTCGGCCATGTACTTGTCCAACAGCTGGACTTCCTCGGCAGCCACTTTAGCCGGAGCTTCTTCCTGGTATTTCAGCCATTCTGTACCTTTATTCGTCATGATTTCATTCACTGCAAACCGTTTTCTCGCACTCAGCGGCCGAACATACTGGATTCGCACGAGATCTCCTTCGACACAGTTGTTCAGCTCGTCGTGAACCATGAAATCCTTATATTGTACAATGTCTTTAGAAACAAGACGGTTGAATTTTATATGAGAGACACGCACTTTGATGGTTTTGTTCATTTTGCCGGTGGAAATGACCAGTCCGGTCATTGTTTGGCGAGGCATGGTGGTGGTTGACGGTGAAAACTGGTGGTGAAAAATGGGTTGTGAAGGAAATTAAGATGAAGAAGAGAGGGAGGTGAGTGAAATAAATTGATAAGATTTTGGGGATTTATAGGAAATAGGGTAATTAAGGAAACTGGTAATCATATTATTTGTTTGAGAGACGTAGTATGCAGGTGTAGACGGTTTGCTGGTGCTTATTGTGTAGTTTTATCTGGCTTAGGCTTGATCTGATGTAACTTAAGCGTATGAATTGAGATGAATTGGAGTTGGAAACACAGAAATAAAATACTTCAAATTATATCAGGAGTAATTATCTCAGATGAACTAAGGAGTAACGGTTCATAAAAAGTGGCTAGTGGTCATAATATGTCTTTCCCGTACACTGATAGTTTAGATCATAGATGCATTGCAGACAGATGCATTGCAGACAGATGCTACCAGACGACGAAAAACCAAAAACCAGCAGAAATAAAAAGCCACAGAAATAAAAAAAAACATAGAAATTCTATGCTAACCGACAGCAAACCGCTAGTTACCAATAGCCCGTACTGCCATTTGCCATGTCCTATCCATGCCTTAGCCTCCCAAGATCTCCTGTCATATATTCCCCTCCATATCGCCATATATTCACATCACATGCCACCCGTCATTACCTTCATCATTAAACGCTTCCCCCTAATCGCTCGCCTGTCCCCTGGAACTCTGTATCAGGTAGTTGTTGAGACTGATTAGCTGCTGCCCGATTCTCCCTAGCAGCTACCTCCGTCACCCATTTTATATCTGAAGGCACCAGTGCTATCAAAGGCTGTATTCTATTTTCGATCATCTCCACGACTGGCGAAGACGGTTCAATCAGAAGATTCAGCGCCCCCAGGGCCAGCAGATAACCGGCAAGAATGCCCATGAGATGGCCGAGAAAACTGCTGCTAGGCACGAGAACTGCCGATAACAACAGAGGAATAATAGGAATAGTATATGTAGGCACAAAGAAGCGTGCAGTTATAGGCCAAGTGGGCGTAGTTAGCCATTCCAAGTACGAATAGTAGGCCAGAAACGAGAAGATCCAAATAGACGAGCCCACGACACCTGTATCATAACCAATACCCAGTTCTACTAGAGTGTATGCAACGCCAGCAATTGTTGCCAGAATGTTCAGAACGATTCCGGTGCGGATAGTTCCGTTTTGCAGCTCAAACTGCCGCAGAAGAGGCAAAAACGCAATCAGATTGACAAAGTAGTGGAAAATATTCAGATGAATAAGCGGATAAAACGTCAACCGCGACACTGCTCATGTCAGAGAGGCCGAGCTGGACAAGAAAAGCACAACTTACGTTCAAATCGCCGGATCCCTTCCGGTTCCAAGCGCAGGGCCAGCTCCACGCCCGGAAATAACGCCACGACCAGCACCAGCAGGAACATGAACACGCTGATTCCGCTCGTCAACGCCGGCGGAATCGACCGGTACGCGGTGTTGTACGACTGGAACAAAGCTGGGGCCATTATCTGCTAGGGGCGTGATGGGTTTTGTCAACAATGAGACAAGGAGCAAATCTATAAATACCAGGCGTTTTTCCACAATCAAAAAGACATGTGAGAATTTCCAGTATTGACGGGTATGGACGATTTACAGGTCGGTGTGTTTTGTCATGACTTGATTTCTATATACAAGGGCGGGCGAGACAAAAAAGGCTAGTCAACGTTATACCGTCAACAGCACAGAGCATCGCATGCCTTCTATCTATTTCTTACTATTATTCAACGCTTCACGTTCTCGTTCCTGTGCTGCAGCAGCGAGCTCCTCGGGATTCGGCAATCCCTCTGTGGCCAGTTGTTTCAACGTCAGTTTCTGCCCGTTCAAAATCTCCTTTTCTCGCTTCTTCTCTTCTTCCAACATCTTCTCGCCGTTTTCCGCAAGATACTTCTCAAAAGCTGCATATCCTTTTTGTCCTTCTTGCCGTATGTAGTCCTGAGGCATCATTGGGGTTGGCGGCACGGGAGGAGCCACTCCCAGGAATCGCGCTGCCCAGTTGCTGGAAGAAGCATTGACATGCTCTTTTCTCCATTCTTCCTCGAACTTGGCACGTGCAATTGCTTCTCGCCTGGCATATTCGTCAGGAATATCCGTTCCTTCAAATGACTTGATTATAGGACGCACGTCCTTGATGGGCTGAGTAGCCAGCCATTCCAGAAACGGAATCATCTTCACCAGTTCTTGATCGTTGGGATCCCCAGTCCACGGTTTTAGAGGAACTGCATTGTCAGGTTGCAAGGAATATGCGTCGTTTTCACAGTCCACCATGACAATTTTGGACAGATTTCGGTTCAAATGATTCAAATCTTTGACAATCTTCCCATCGCTGTACCTGGATGCTTCTCTGTAAAGAGCATATGAAATACAGGAGCGATATGGGTCCAACGCCATGACTGGCTTTTCTGAATAAACCTGGTACTTGGACGAAAAGATGACCACCTCGTAATATTGAGACAGATAGTGTAGAAAGTAGTCTACCCCGGGTCTTTTTGCAGTCCTCCATCCATGCTGACGATCCCACTGCGAATGAATCAGCACGTCGTCGAGACCTACAACTAGAGTCAGGGGACGTCCGTACGGTTCGGGTAGCGGATCAGGGAGCAGTTTGTCGAAAATAGGCTCATTAAAGTACTGGAATGCCTCGCCTGTTCGTGCACGTATTCTGCCAAATATCGCCGACAACGAGTATCCATTTGGCACCTGGGGATGCCTGGTCTGAGCATCTTCGCCCTGCTCCCAGTCTCGGCCCATGTAAACGGTGCCTCCGAGCAAACAGCCCAGTAGAATGGCATAAAAAACGTTACTTCGTTTCTCGCGCTTGACATCTGTTGACGATCGGTACCCTTCCTTCTTGGCTGTGTTTTCCCAGTTTGCCCGTGCTTCAGAGGTAGCATCTGCAAACTCCTTCTGTTGGCTGTTCACATCCATTCCGGCTTTTTCAAGCACGTCTTTGGTCAGAAAATGGTCAGACTCGGAAGGCTGTTTATCTTGTGTAGTTTGTGATGCATTCTCCGTACTAGACGATGTGTTTTCGGTCTTGGGGGGTGTTTTTCCGGCCTGTTCCGCTGATTTTCCGGCCGTTTCACCAGATTTTCCGGCCCCTTTCGGCGGCTTTTTCGACCCTGCCGAAGCAAACGACCTTCTTAATGCCACAGGCGCAATATATCGTGGACGCGCCACTATTCTGGCAGGGCCCGCACGTAATAGAGTCCGTGCAAGCATGAAACGGCAGATCAGGTGAGCAAATTAAACTTCAGTTTTGCCTTTGGACTTTCAAATACCCTCAGCTCTGTGATTCCCGTGCCAATCCCAAACGGATGCTGCAATGCTTGAATGCTTGTATTTGCAGGCAATCAGTAGTTCCTGGTGTGACTTTGTTGAAGATTTGATATTTTTTCACTGTAGCTTCCCAGTCAGGTGATCGGTCACGTGACTCTCCCGCAGGAATATCCATAGCCTTTTCAATAACAATGCAGCAGCAAGTATTCAACAGGTCAATAAACACGGCTAGCGCAACCCCAGGGATATACAGAACAGTCGACAGCCAAGCAAGCATTCCAAGAACTATTGCTGTCGTTTTCCCTCTTGTACCAGCTCGGTCCTGTTTCTATTTATACCCCTTAACCTCTTTTGATTTGAGCCAATTTGGCACCTTGACTGCACTTTATCCTCAAGCATTGTTTGGCATACTGAATAACCGCTGGGTTTTTCATCCCAATGACATGAGTTTCATCACACGGAAAAAAGACACTCCTTCTGTGCTGGATCGGCTCCGATCAACCTACGACGCAGCGTACTCTGGGTGCGTCCAGGCCGTCACCTATGAATCCTGTGACAATCTCGATGGCGCTCTGCAGTGCTGGCTTGCTGTTTTGCACACCATCAGTGAGTGCAAGTTGTTTATACGAGAGTCCAATGCGTCAGGGTCGCATTACGTCAAGACTCAGGAGGAATTGCATTTGTTGAATCTTATTGAAGATGTCCAGAAAGACGGCGACTTACAGGTCGAGCGACTGCGTAAGGCCACTGGCCGCGACCAGTTTTACAATCCTTTTGTCTATGAAGAGACAAGTGGCCGCGAGGTCGTTGCTCCTGCTCCCCCTAAGCATACGTTGCTGAAGACGTTGCGCAACAACAAGAACTCGAAGAGCGTTGAAAACGTCAGTTCTGCATATAACACGTCCAAGCTTGCTGCAGCAGTTGCATGGCCTGATAGGCGGACTTCGCCCACTTCGTTTGATAATGGAAGTACTTACGAGGCTCCTTTGATAAACTATTCGCCAAACAACAGTCTGACCTCTACGAACAGCAACGGTGGAGGCGTGTTCAGTCTAAGAGCACCCAACATGGGTTTCAATAAAAACCCCGAAATGCGACGAAGTTCCGAGTCTAAACGGCCTGTTAGTCGAAAACCCGTTAACCCTATGACGACTGAGATTCCTGCCGTACATACACCTCCTTTAATACCCGCCCCTAGCAAGCAAGAAAGCAAAAGCCTGAGTGTACCCGCGGGTCGGCCACCGAGCCCGGTAAAGTCACGGTCCACTAATAGCTCGCCACCGAAGCCCAAGCCTTTACCGTCACCAAAGGCTCGTCTGAAACCTCCTTCGTGGACATCCAACAGCAACAACTCAACGCCTGCTTCCAAATCACAGCCCCAATCAAGAAGAGCATCACCTGTGTCAGGTCCAGCTGCAAAGAAACCTCAAGCCCGACATAAGGTTGTGACTGTTGAAGAAACGACCACCAAATCCGGCACGCCAGAAGATACAGAAGTGACTGACGATGCACCGGCATGGGACAAGAAGGTCAATAATATAATAAAGAATCTACGGGGTGTGGACACTAATTCAGCTAAACAGGTGATGAATGAAATAGTCTTGAAAGGCGATGAAGTGCACTGGGATGATATAGCCGGTCTGGAACAAGCCAAGGCATCGCTCAAGGAGGCGGTTGTGTATCCATTTCTTCGGCCGGATTTATTCAGCGGTTTGAGAGAGCCTGCACGTGGAATGCTGCTGTTTGGTCCTCCAGGAACAGGGAAAACCATGCTAGCTAGAGCAGTTGCTACGGAGTCCAAATCGACATTTTTTTCTATCAGTGCATCTTCGCTAACGTCGAAATTCCTTGGTGAGAGTGAGAAACTTGTTCGAGCGCTATTTGAACTCAGCAAGGCGTTGGCGCCGTCAATTATTTTTGTGGATGAGATCGATTCGTTGTTATCGCAGCGAGCAGACGCCGGTGAACATGAAGCAACGCGACGAATCAAGAACGAATTTCTTATTCGATGGAGTGAGCTGCAGAGCGCGGCTGCCGGGCGAGAAAATGACAAGTCGGATGTGAGCCGAGTGCTTGTTTTGGCGGCGACTAATATTCCGTGGGCAATTGACGAAGCAGCCCGACGACGGTTTGTAAGAAGACAGTACATTCCTTTGCCGGAGCCCGAGACAAGGCTGCACCACCTAAAAAAGCTCATGGCGAACCAGAAGCATGCACTTACCGAGAAGGACTATGAGCTGATTGTCAGCAAGACGGAGCATTTCAGCGGGTCTGATTTGACGGCTTTGGCCAAAGATGCGGCCATGGGCCCGCTTCGGTCGCTGGGCGAGGCGCTTTTGACGACACCTCGAGAGGAAATCAGGCCGATTGGAGTGGCCGACTTCATTGCGAGCTTGAGCACAATCCGACCCAGTGTATCAGAAGATGGAATCAAAGGATGCGAGGAATGGGCGAGCAAGTTTGGAAGCAGTGGAGCGTAGAATTGCATAGGAGCGGTAATAACGATGTAATATTGAGATGATATATATTGAGAATGCGAATGCGTATAAAGCAGCTGAAGAAGAGATGATGAAGTTGTGCAGAACGTTTAACTTATCGTTTTGCATCAAATTACACCTCCTGATTTTTCACCGTAAAACCACAAAATGCCAGACGTAAAAGTCAAACGACGACGCCTAGAAGAAGATAACGTAGTTCATGGTGATAGTTTCGTATCTGCATTTTCAGAGAATTTGTTTGATAAAGCAGCAGAGCTCACTTCTCAAATAGCATCTAGTGAGCCCTATAAGCATGGGGTGATTCGTCCGCTTTTCAAAGATAACTTGCTGCAAAACGCCCGAAAAGAAATAGAAAGTGAGCTGCATTTTACCAAGAAAGAAACAGATATATATAAGGTGTTTCAGACGGGCGACCTGGCCAATTTGTCGGCGTTAGACTCGGATTCTTTGAGTAAAATCCCTAGTCTCGCTCGACTTCGAGACGCTTTATACTCGAAACAATTCCGCGACTTTTTGTCTGAAATCACACAGAGCGGGCCTCTGAGTGGCTCGAAAAAAGACCTCAGCATAAATGTGTATCAGAAGGGCTGTCATTTGCTGAATCATGACGACGTCATTGGCACAAGACGCATTTCGTACATTCTCTATCTCGTTGAGAACCCGTGGGACCCGAAATGGGGCGGTGCTCTCAGGCTGTTTCCGACGCTCAAGGAAAACATTCCTGCTACTGATTGGACCGATGCTATTCCACCAATGTGGAATCAGCTGGCGTTTTTCACTGTTCAGCCCGGCCGGTCTTTCCATGACGTTGAAGAGGTCTATGTGGATAAGCCTCGATTATCGATATCTGGCTGGTTCCATGTTCCTCAGGAAGGTGAAGACGGTTATAAGGAGTCGGGGAACGAAGAGGGTTTGGCGTCGTTGAAACAGCTCGAGGTGGTTGATCCAGAGTACGATTTCCCTAAAAAGGTGTTTGAGCCGGTTAAAATTTCAGCTAATACCAGTGAAAATGTCAAGGACGTGCCAGAAGTTCTTTCAGATGCTGACAGAGCTACTCTCGCGAAGTATCTTGCTCCTGAACTTCTTGACAGTACTAAGCTGAAGGAACTCAACGAAGACTTTATCAACAACAGCCTTCTCAACATAAAGCCTTTTTTGAACGAGGATTATGCGGCAATTGTTAAGAAAGCTATAGATCGTGAAGACCTTAAACCTGCGCCAACTAAATCTTCTACTATTAAAGAGCCCTGGAATATTGCCAGACCTCCTCACAAAGCTCGCTACATGTACCTTGATGGAGAAACTAAAAGTGAAAAGAACGGAGCAAGTAGCGATACAGATACTACAGTTGCATATTTTCGAGAACTCACAGGGTTATTTCGAAGCCCAAAGTTCGCCAGATGGCTTCGCATCGTTTCTTCTGTGACGCCAACAGACAATCACAGCCTCGTTCGAAGGTTTCGTCCTGGCTATGACTTTACACTTGCTACTAAAATCTCTAATGACGAGGCTTCTTCATATTTGGAAGGACTGCTTGATCTTACGCCTAGTAAAGGATGGGAAAATGGAGAACTTGGAGGCTATGACTTTTGTATGGCAGAAGACGCCGATGCAGAATTGGATCCAGCTGTTTATCGAAGAGACGACGACGACGATGGAGGAGCGCTTTTTAACAACTTGCCATCATTTAATAGTTTTTCGCTGATTTTGCGAGATAGTGGAGTCTTACGATTTATCAAATACGTTAGCAGGAATGCTCCGGGGAGCCGATGGGATGTGAGTGGAGAATGGAAGATTGAGGAGGACGACGACGAAGAAGAAGAAAGTGAGGACGAAAGCGCAGACGAAAGCGTAGAAGAAAGTCCAGAAGAAAAATAGAGAACCATCTCTTATCATGTATATATTCCATTAATACAACCAGATCACTCGTAACGCAGACGAAATAAAAATCAAAATGACGATACTGCCCCTTAAATGATAAAGCCAGCAGCCATTTACTGCGACTCTCGTGATTCTCGATATGCCGTCTCTTGCTCAGTCACTAGCGTTTCAAAATCAGGAACAAGCTCCTGGAGAATTTCAGAAGTAAGCTTATGATAGGCGAGCTGAGCAGTCAGAAGCTCCTGCAAATTCCTCAAAGGCTCGGGAGTGTCGAGGACGTTCTTCATGACGGAAATGGCCTCTTCTATAGCGGCCACAAACTCGTCTTCGGCCTTCTCAACCTCCACGCGAGCATTGGCCTGTTTCTCAGGCTTGGCAGATGCTGCAGACGCCTTGGCAGCGTCCAAGTTCAAACGAGCATTGGTGACGTTCTTCCTGGCCTTGGTCGCGAAACTGAGCGAATTGTTCAAGGTGGTGGAAAACGGAGCATTGAATCGCGAGGCAATCAGAGCGTCCTGAGAAAGCCGGGCCTCGCCAATTTTCTCTTCTGCAACAGCATACTTGGCCAGTGCAGTGCTCAGCGGTTGATGGGAATCAGACGAGTCGGTCAGGGCCTCGGATCCGGCCAGAGCTGCTCGTCCCAGAGCATGCGAAAGCGTCTTGGGCTCCGTCTTCACGTTGGAGCTGGAAGTCAGCATCGCAGAGGCCTCGTGTGCATTCTGCGCATGGCTCAGCTCATTGACCTTGGCAGAAATGGTCTTGGAAAGGTCGGCAAAGGACTCCTTGAGGTTTGGAGGATAGTCGTACGACTCGTGGCCATAGATGGACGTCACGGAGAGCAGTTTCTGGTGCACTAGTTTGAGGGCATCGACACGCTTCTCAAGCTGCACGTACTCCTCAGGCAATTCGGTCTATTGGTTAATTGAAGGGGTCTAATTGGACATGTTCAAACATACCTTATCGGAGACATTGCCGAATCTCTCCTGGAGCAGCCGGGTTGTACGTCTTGCGAATGGAGTGAACGACGCACCAATGTCTGAAACACTGCCCTGGAAGTTTTGGAACGATTTGTTGAAGTTGAAGTTACTCATGTTTGTATGATAGTTAGGAGGGTGAGTTTTGTTGACGGGGCGATGGCGTAGGAAAGACGGGCCACGTGACCGGGGTTTGCGCTTAACGGTATTTACCATGTTATCATGCTAATGATGCTAGTATAAGAATGGGACCATCCTGGAGTTCCAGTTTGGTATTTAAGATACTGTATGGGCATTTTTACTCCAAGGGTCCGAATAAGTTAGGGCTTTGATGAAGTTCAATACTACGAGAGAAGGCTTCAACCATCGAAGAATGTAATTACGGTCGCCGACCAATAACAGAAAGATGAGTTGAATTAAATACATATCTAGACATTGTAAAGAATAATGAAAAGAGTAAAGTTGCACTCCTCCATGATTTGCGCTTGAGACAGTAATGAGACGAAGAACTAACATTATGGCGTCTCAGGATCGGCAACCTCTGGCAGTTTGCTGATAGCATCATCGTAGGAGCGCAAAATGGGCTCATACAGTAGATTTGCATCTTCCGGTGTCCCAAAAAACATCACAGTTCCCTCAAACGAAAAGAGAATATCTCTTATCTTTCTACAAAGCTCTTTGACCACATCAAAAGACACTGGGAACTCAGCTAGTATATTCTCCAATTGTGAGGGAAGCATGTGCGCCATCTTAAACCTGGCAATATCTTTGTATGCTCCACGGCTCCAGTCGTCAAGTTCGCTGTTTTCCGGTATTTTTCCACCGGGAGTATGTTCCCCACTTGCATTACGAGGACAACGCGCACACAGCCATAATAGCACATTAAAGAAAGACTCTAGGTCATGACGATAGGTGTGGTCTAGCCCCTGCAGTACTTCAATCGCCATAAACGGCAGCGTTCCCGTCAGATGTGGTGCTCCACTTGGACCGGCGCTCATCTTCCTGGCATGGTCAAAATCAATAAGCGTTCCATGAAAACCACCCAACTCTCCCGGCTTTGTGATAAGGATATTGTAAGGCGAAATATCACGATGTATTATGTCTGCTTCATAAGCAGATCTGTGCACTTTTATAGCATCTCGAAGAGCCTGCAGCAGCTTTCGAGTACTCTTGAACGTATTAAGCATACGACCAACAGGTGAGATGACGAGACATACAAAGGTACGCTTCTGATACCAATCTCTCTCAGCTTGCACAGGCTGGCTTAACGTCGCTGTTGTTGTCGCTCCTTCCGGTTCTTCACTCACTGGTGGCAATCTCTGTCTGCTTAACAGATCCTTCTTATCGACCTGAAAGCGATGCAATGTACGTATAGAGAACTCCAAGCCCATTCGTAACTCCGTGATGCTTATAATGTCGCGGAACCCCACAAATATGCAGACACCCTTAGCTGCTGCTTCCTCCAGTTCTTTCAAAAATTCCACTTCAGGTTTCCGTTCCTCTGAGCGCCAAGAAAACTTCGCTGCGCCGGCATCCGTCTTAAAGCAGGCCGTCGCCCTGCATACAATCGAACCCTGTTTGGTGAGCAAGTCAATCAACCGGACGTCCTTTTCCTGTTCATCAGCACCTATTACCTTTATATGGTCTCCACTGTCATCGCGTACAACTGAAAAATCCTTTCCTATAGCCCTGTCATTCATGGTAAAGTATCCAACAAGAGCACGGGCGAATTTGTCTGGTTCATCATTAACGTCAAACTCGCCCGAACTGTAAGGGCCCGAATGGTCGAAAACCCACAGTTCCATTATTGAGCCCCTAATCAAAAATCCATGAACAAAGTGGCGCAGCGGCTGTGAACGAAAGACGCTGCGTACATGCCTCGCGAGCTGTAGCAAGCAATCCTTAAACTCATCTTGACGATGAGTTGTTTTGTGCTCTCCCACTACAAGAACATAATTAAAATAAGAGGGCTTTGCAGGTTTCGATGAACGTTGAAAATAGAAGTCAACCTGGCCCTTGCCATCCTTGAATTCCTTGTTGTACTTGGTCGAGCAGAGTATATTCGGCACACCTTGTAAATAACGCGTGCTCAGATTAACAAACCAACCCCGTATGTCATCCTCTCCAGTTTCTTTTGCGAAGCTTCTCCAACGTGTACCATCATGATCTTCCAGCATTCTTTTATACATGAGGTGATGTTCCTGCTTCCAATTGCCCGTATTGAAATGTTTCTCAAAGAAGCCAGGCACATTTCGATGGGTGCAGTGCTGTATCTCGACAAAAAGCCAATCTTCAATCTCTTTCTTCTTCGCATTTGGTAGTAGCGAGTCAGTGCTCGGTTGAACTGGCGTAGCCTGCGACGTGCGATCAATGACACCTGGCGTGGCGAAACAGAGAAGTTCAGTCAACTCGATGACGGCGATCCAGATATCCTGGTCGCTAGGCTGCGCGACAGGTACGGTAGATAGCGCTCTATCTCGCGCAAGAATGAGCTCGATGAGAGTACCAAATTTCGCATAATCAATATTATGAGATCCAGCGAGTCTAGATACTAGGAAATCAACATCCTGTGCCAGTGAACTTCGTCCGACTCGTGATGTCAGCTTTGTCGATACCGGCCTAAACCTGAACTGAAATTGAGAAATCAGACTACCAAGACTATTGGACACTTCTTCTGTTAGCCTTAGGCTCTAAATACGTATTCTTAGACATACCGTTCGTCGCCGAGTCAGGATCTGACAGTTTATCTTTGATATCTGATAACATGGACAATAAACTGTCATCAAATCCAAGAGGCTGTTGTCCGATATCGTTGACCTCTTGGTCAGACAGAAAGACCGACCCACCAGATGAATCAGCCATGGTGCCAGGAAACAAAGACGTTAAGTAACAACACTATATAGTTAAGCTGGATATTGCAGACGATACGTTGGTGGCAAAGTCCACGCAACTGCGACCTGTATTTATAAACATGTAAAATGAGGATTCGGGCGTGGTCACTCCCAAAATAGTTTGTTACCGGTCCACTGCTATGCATCACCACCCTATTTGATTGCTATGCGTGTATTAAATATGTTTAAAATCATGATACAGTACTTTTATTTGGAAAGGCGAAATTTGCAATTGGCATTCTCAGGTGTCGTTACGCTGAAAGCTCCGTTGCAAGAGTATTCACCTCAGTAGTTTGCCGTATTGATCTACACATTTGGGGCCTATGTGGATTTTTGGGGGGTTATCCCCTCTTTGGATTTTATCCTAATCAAGCATTGCTATCAAAAATATGCAGGTTTTTCAAACTTTTGCTCGTTTCACCTGTCTCATACCCCAAAGCGTGCCTCAAACCTAAAGTACACTACCAGTTTGAGGACACTTTTTATAGATGATACTCTTTGGCTCAAACACCATGGTCTACGTATTTGGCTCCAGCAATGTTATTACGAGGAATAAATATTAAGGGCCTTGGTACTAGGCTATAGTCGGAGAGCATTAAAAGCACGATATATCTCAAGTACATCGCACATATCGCAGTCCGGTGTTGTTTTAATATGCAAGCCACAAAAACGCCAAGATTTGTCTCGTTGAATTATGTCAGCACCTGGTTGCATTACGTAGTGGAGAAGAAGCGCATTTGCGTCTTAAGAGTCAGTGAATCGCGACGAGCACGAGTGCTTCATCTGAGAGCTTGACAACCTATGGCAGCTGATTGATAGCATCATCGTAGGAGCGCAAAATGGGACCATACAGTAGATTTGCATCTTCCGGTGTCCCAAAAAACATCACAGTTCCCTCAAACGAAAAGAGAATATCTCTTATCTTTCTACAAAGCTCTTTGACCACATCAAAAGACACTGGGAACTCAGCTAGTATATTCTCCAATTGTGAGGGAAGCATGTGCGCCATCTTAAACCTGGCAATATCTTTGTATGCTCCACGGCTCCAGTCGTCAAGTTCGCTGTTTTCCGGTATCTTTCCACCGGGAGTATGTTCCCCACTTGCATTACGAGGACAACGTGCACACAGCCATAATAGCACATAAAAGAAAGACTCTAGGTCATGACGATAGGTGTGTTCCATGCCCCTCAGCACTTCAATCGCCATGAACGGTAGTGTTCCCGTCCGCTGTCGCACTCCACTTGGCTCAGCGCTAAGCTTCTTGGCACGGTCAAAATCAATAAGTGTTCCATGAAAACCGCCCAAGTCCTCTTGCCCTGTGATAAGGATATTGTAAGGTGAAATATCACGATGTAGTATGTTGGCGTCACAAGCAGATCTGTGCACTTTTATAGCATCCCGCAGAGCCTCCAGCAACTCTCGAATACTCCGGAACGTACGAAGTATACGTCCAACAGGTGACATCACGAGGCATGCAAAGGTCTGGTTCTGATACAGGTCTGTCACATAATCCTCGTGGCTCGCCTCTTCACTCACATCTCGCGAGCTCTCTTCGCCTGACGTGTTGTCCTCATCAGGTAGGAACTTATATAGAGTTTCCTTGGTAAACTTTAAGCCTCTTCGTAGCTTCGTGATGCTAGTTATGTTACGGTGACCCACGAAAGTGCAGGCGCCTTTTACGCTATTCAGTCCTTTCAAGAATTCTGCTTCGGGCCTCCGCTCTTCTGAGCACCATGAAAACTTGGCCGCGCCTTCACTAGTCGCAAAGCACGCTGTTGCGCGAGATACGATCGAAGCCCGTTCCGGAGAGCAACTGAGTCAGCAATATGTCCTTTTCGTTGTCATCGGCACCCATTACCTTTATATGGTCTCCGCCATCAGGTACAACTGAAAAATCTTTGCCCATCGCTCTGTCATCCATAGTAAAGTATCCAACAATCGCACTAGCGAATTTCTCAGGCTCCTTATTGATGTCAAACTGGCCCGAGCTATAAGGACCAGAACGGTCAAAAATCCACAATTCCATTATCGTGTTCCTAATCATGAATGCATGAACAAAGTAGCGCAGTGGCTACGCAGTGAAGACGCTACATACATGCCTTGCAAGGCGTAGCAAGCAACCCTTCGTTTCGTTCTCGTCGTATATCTCTTTGTGACTTCCAACAACAAGAACGCTATTAAAAAAAGCGGGCCTGCTAGCTAACAATGAACTTTGAAAATAAAAGTCAACCTGGCCGACTTCGAATTCATTGCCTTTCTTAGTTGACCACATTCTATTTGGAGCATCCTGTAAATAACGCTTTTCAAGTTGAACCAACCAGCTCCATACATTGTTGCCTGTAGTGGAGCATGGGAAACCTCTCCACTGCTTACCATCATGAGCTTCCATGATTGAATCCAGCCTAAGCCGATGCTCTTGTGTCCAGTTTTCTGGGTTGAAATGTTTGGCAAAGAACCCGGGGACATTACGATGCGTACAGTGTTCTATCTCCACAAATAGGCCGTTTTCAACTTCCTTGCCCTTCTCGATACTTCTCAGCGCGTTGGAGGTTGGTTTAACTGGATCAGCCTGAGATGTAGAAGCAACGACGTTTCGCCGAGCGGCATGTCTGGTCAACCTGATAACAGCGATCCATATGTCCTCGTCGGTAGGTTGCTCGACAGGTCTGGCAGACGGCCCCGTCAATTTCCCCCCAAATCGTTCAAGAATCAGCTCGATGAGGGGACAAAAGTCAGCATAATCAATGCCATGATAAGGTCTAGTGAGTCTAGATATTATGAAATCAACATCTTGTGCCAGCGAACTTCGTCCGACTCATGATGCCAGCTTTGTCGACACCTGCCTAAACATAAACTGAAATTGAAAAATGAGACGACCAAGGCCATTAGACACTTCTGTTAGTCTTAGAATCTGAATATGTATTCTTAGACATACCTTGCCTCGCGGAGTCAGGATCTGACAGCTTCTCTTTGACATCTGATAATGCCGACAATACACCGTCATCAAATGTTAGAGGCTCTCTTCCGATGTCATTGACCTCTTGGTCTGACAGAATAACGGGGCCACCAGATGAATCAACCATGGTGCCAGGAAACAAAGGCATGAAGTATTAACAATATGTGTTAAACAAGCGAAGATTCTAGATATTACGTCGGTGGATGAGTCCACGCCAGAGCGTTAAATGAGCATTTTGTTACATGTTTTCACCGCTTCTCTTATGCATTTGTTAGAAATGGCAATCAGAAATTTCCCACGGCTTATGTGCGTTAGGCTCACGTGACATGCCTCTTTTACATATATATATAGATACGGCTTACCTTCTACTCTTCATAACTTCTGATCCAATTGGCTATATGAATATACTCTGTTATTAAGGTTGGCCCTGTGGAACGAAAGTTTGTCAGGTAGTTTAACTCTGGAACGTCTAATTTTTACACACACGTCAGTTGAACATAATGGATATTTATAATTGGCATTTTGTAATTTGGCACCGTTGAAAATACTGGGGTATTCACCATCTAACAGCTACATTTAGTTATTGTGCTATAACGTTGTTGCATTGTATGCCGGGTTGTAGGGTTGAGCGTTCTGCTCTGTTCTTCCACGTTTTTCCGTAACCTCTGAATGAACTGATTTTTGGAACATTATCAACTTGTACATAAGCAGAAAACCAGTTGACTTATTATGGTGCTTATTTTATTTTAGTTCTATTGGCTATTGTATGCGATAATATCAGATACCTGATATGCTATAAACTGAAGTTCAGCTGGCTAGCATGCATTGAATAATTAATCTTTCTGCAAATCTATTGCAGTCCATTCCAATTCTTCTCACTCTAACTTCTCTTCTTTCTTGCTGAAATATGCTCGGATTCGCGCTCCATATATGTAAAATCCAATAGGAATCAGTACCATAGCCAATGATACAAATGCCAGGAACCACGATGCCCATTGCAATCCCATAGCATGATACATTTGAGTGGTGAATAATGGGGACGCAGCGCCTCCGCCAGATCTCAAAAACACCTTGGCTGCCAGAGCAGAGGCAGCGTATTCTTGATATGAATCTATAATGTAGTTATTGACTGAGTAGTATACCAAAACCATGCCGAATCCAAAGGCAATGCCAGAAGAGGCCGGTCCCACCCAAAAGATATGCTTGTAAGATGTAGCTCCAAGAATAAACATGGCAATTGGAACAAAAGGCGCTCCGATTAGTGCTCCAATCAACCGGTCTTCGGGAAGAGGATCCCTTCGACGGCACAGAGCTGTAAACCTCTTCTCTATCTGAGGGGTGATCATTAGAGCAAAACTGGCACCAATCAGAATAGGAATGAACATCAGCCCAATTATGCCGTCATTATAATGGTATAAATCGCCGAAAATAACTGGATAGGCAAAGAAGAACATGTATAGCATGGCATAGATCAGGGTCACGTAGAAGCACATGAGATCCAGAACCGGCTGGGTTGCAATCATGGCCAGGGGGCGAATTAGACACGTTTTGATTATTTCTCGCAGCGACATATCCTGCTGCTCTTGTTCAGTGATGATGAGATCGTTTCCAGTCTCTTTTCGCAACTTTTTGGCTCGTTTTTTCAGAATAACTGGAGCATATGTTTCCGGAATTGTAGCTACCAGAAGTGTCATTGCTCCTGTAAAGGCCAAAGTCACGTAGAAAAATAGATCAAGTCTTCCAGAACCTATATTAATCCAGCCACATACAATGGGGCCTACAACTGGCCCACCATATGGGGCTGCAGCAAAGTATGCTATTGCCAGTCCTCGCTCTTCCACGGCCCACACGTCAGCTATTGTTCCACCTGCAATAGTCAATCCCGATGATGCAAATACACCGCAGAGGAATCTTGAGGCTAGCAGACCGCCGATGTTGGGCGAAAGTGCACAAGGAATATTGAGAATGGTGTAAAGGGCAAGAGAAATCGCGTAGACGGGTTGTCGGCCAATCAGCTCTGACATCGGAGACCAAATAAGCGGACCCACAGCAAATCCAATCACCATTATTGAACATGTGAGATTCGATACTTCCGCTCCTACATTGTACTTCTCCTCAATAAGGCCCAAGCCTCCAGTGACGTTGGCACTGCCAAATGCCACACAAACCACTAAAAGTGACACAACCACAGTGATGTACCACTTGAACAATTTGCTCCAATTATGCGGATTGTCAGGATCATTGAATTTGAACGTCACGAACTCGAATGTCGGCACCCTAGCAATCTCCGCTTCTGCTTCTTCGGGCGGGAGTGTCCGCCGAGTCCTGCTTCTTACCAGTTCCAGCGCCTGTTCAGGCACAATACCAGTCTGAGTTTCCAGGGTATATTCTTCAGGAAAGATGGGCTCCTTTTCTCGAATTGACGGATAGTTGACATCAGGAACTGGAGGCACTTCTTTGACGCCCAAATCTTTGAGCGAAGTTGCAGTTTCCGTCTTGGTCAAATGCAAAGGACTCTCGTCTAGGTACGCCTGGAGCTCCACCTGCGTAGCTGGGCGACCTAGTTCGTGGTTTTCATTTTCAACGTACTGTTCGACATCTTCGTCTTGACTAGTTGACATGCTCGGTGAGTTGCTTGCCATTGTGTAATTGATAGTTACCAATGTTTCTACAAACAGCAAATACTTGGATTATGTATATGGCTTCCCAATGATAGAATTCGACTTTACTTGAAATCCTAGAAATTTTCGTCTATTTATATTTTATCTAAAGATTCAGTTGTCTTTGTTTGCCGTTTTAACCGGGTCATTTCTTTCCTTTTTCGGCCAAAGCCGCACGACACGAAATTTTAGGTTTCTTCCTTCTTCGGTACAATAATAAAGAGCAAATAGTAGACGTACAACTTTATTTCAGAGCTGAATATGTGTATAGCGTATGAAAGTATATGGTGCACCCCACTTACGTGCAGAACACAGCCTTTGTTGTGTTGGTCAGCGTCGCCTTGTTATCAATTGAGCCTCATTTCATTTCGGCCCGGTCACGTGGACGTATACATAACTAATTCATTGCAGCTATTTAATAACCAAACTCATGAGTCATCTGCAAAAGCTTGCAAATTTAATAAATGTAAATGAATTCATCGTTCGTCAAATCGGTCATGTCCAAGAATGCGTTCTCTCCGACCACTCCTTCGTTGCCCTCCTGGATCTCGCCGTACTGCCGCTGCATTGAGTGATCAACCATCTTAGCTGACTTGCCGTGTTTTACTCGGCGACGACTATTGAGCTTGTTTAGGAATATGAGATATGCCCATTGAATCATAAAGGTTGCAACCAGTGCGCAAAATATACCCAGGCACGCTTTGAGCCCGGGAATATATGTTGGCGCGTCCTTGCTCTTGAAGAGCTGTGGTCCAAGAATATTGCCAGAAGCCGATGCTGCATTGTATAGAGATACGTTGACAGACTTCTTCGTTGCACCTCCAGTATTTCCAATAATCCAAACTACAATGATTGGCGCTCCGCCAAAAAGAAAAGCCAGCAAATAGTATCCAAGAAGTAACGGGCCCTGATTAGATTTAGTCCTTGGAACTGCGTATAAGATGGCCAGGCCGGCCACCACAGGCAGCATGGTAATTGCTAGGGTTGCACCTTTGAGTCGAACTCTTTGGGCAGCATAGCTCGTAATAAGAATAATAATTGTCTGCAGAGCTCCAAACGGCATGTTCAAAAGGCATGTTAGGTATTTATCATAACCAAGGCCACTTAATATCAACGGTCCAAATATATTGCTAACTTGAGCTCCTGTGTTCACAAGTAAAGACATGCCGATCCATAGATATGTCTTTACATCGAGAGCTGCCTCAAGTACCTGTTTCCACTTGAAGACGGGCGATCCCGTTCCTGTCTGGTTTGCCCTCAGTCTTTCGATGCCCTGGATTTTCTCCTGCTCATTGAGAAAACGAGCCGTAGTGACATCATTGTCCAGTTTCCAATATATAAACGGGACACTGACAATAGTAATAAGCCCTACGAACAGGAATATGATCTGCCACTCTTTGAGCGGGCCAGAATGAATGTGGCCAAACGCGAAAGAGAAGAGGGCAGCGAAAATGGTACCAAGTCCGTTTGTGCCATACCACATTGCCACTCGGATTGGCTGCTCAGCTCGTCTATACCATTCACTGGTAATTACACCAAACAACGGTAAGCATCCCGCTTCAAATAAGCCCAGGAAGAAACGAGCAGCCATGAGATCCGAGTAGTTACGACAAGCAGCCATGGATGCCTGAGCTATACCCCATCCCAGTAACAATATGGGCATCAATATGCGATGTGGGACTCTTACAATCAGATACGAAGAGAAGGGCTGCCATGCCAGTTGAGCAATAGGAGCAATAGAGCCGATCATCGAGTACTGGTTGCCTGTGAGATGAGTGTCGGTAGTCATACCGAACGTAGCGCCGTATCCGAGAACAGACTTGTCTAGAATCTGCAGAAAATATACCCATACGAGTATTGGTAGGATGACCTTATCGGTTTTCCTGCAGATGCGCTTGCTATCGTGCTCAGTAAGCTCAACATGGCCCTTACCGATGACTTTATATGAAACGTCTCCTTCATCAGGACGAACATTTTCAAGATATGCAGATGCTCCTTTGATCTCAGCCATGATAGCAAGTAAAGAACGTGCGTTAGAGAATATATGCGATGACTGATGAGCACCCCGATTAAAGAATATATCTGAGAGAGCCCGGAATAAATCTCTGCATAAGTTTTGCCTCCACAAACCTTATACAACAACGGTTGCTTCCCCTCTTTTCTTGTTTTGAAACAAAAACCCCTGCAGTTTTGATTGAAATGGCAACTCTGCTGATTTTAGGGCGAGTCCGTACAATACCCCGCAGTGCCCCCACGCTAAGACAGGCAATGAAATGACCCCAAAGATGCCCCCAATGTTCCGTAAACGGGTGAAAGGTTAAAGATGAGGTCATAAATGTTAATATACGAGTTTAACGATTTACTAAATAGATGTTTGATAGATGGTCTGTTTATTTGTTCAAAAGCATACGAGGATTAATCAAGGATGGAAGAGGAACTACTGAAGCAACATTAACTGGAGATTTTGCCCCTGGAACATAAACATAGTATACGCAATAGTTCATAAGTGACTGAAATACAGCCACATTGTTATCTTCAACAAGCAGTTTATGGCACTGCCTACGTTATATACTCTCGTATCACGTTTTGCATGTTAACCGTCCCGGAATTCCGGAATCACCGTTGTTTATTACAATATCTGCAGCCAATAAACAACCCATTAAATAGATATCTATCATCTTTATCTATAAACTAACTAAACTCCACACTGGCATTATCCCGCATTCTTTTCCTCTCCTTTAGTAATATTCTCATACTGTCATATTTCTTAGTCGACAAAATCTTCCCAACTTCTCATCTATTCATCATCACATCGAGCCGATTCGCCATGCTCGCAGCACTAAGCCTTTATCATCAGCTGCTGAGAAATGCCACCAGAATAAGCTCATATAATTTCCGCTATTATGCTATTAGAAGAATCCGAGACGGATTTCTTTCGAACCGGGGTTTGACCGATCCCTCTGAGATAAAAGCTGCTATAGCCGATGGCGAACGACAACTAGACATGCTGAGACGGCAAAGCGCCATATCTCAAATGTACAAAAGTGATAAGCTTGTTGTTGAGACAAGAGTTTGAGGGGGAAAGGGCTTGGAAACATCGTTTACTGCTTTATTAAGCTGGTTATGTACATAAGTTTGGAGATCACGGCATCTTATATCAAGTTAATAGAGATATTTACGCATATAAATATTCATATCACTTGTCCATAAATTCTGCAAGTGTCCATTCATGATATTGAAATACCCGTTAATGATATCTGAGAAGCTTGAGAGCTAGAAGTTATAATATGCCTTGGTAACATCCACAACCTTCTTGCCCCGGCTAGCTGCTATCTGCTCAGCCGACTGCTGCTTCTCTGTAAATGCTTGAATAGTCGCTTTGGCGACGTTCATGGGGTTTCGCGACCGCCTCACGTGGCCTGCGAGGTCACGGATTCCACATGCTTTACATATCTCATATACAATATGATTCACCTTTAATCCGGATCCCGGAGGTGCAGCTGACATTTCAATAAGAACTGATCCGAACTTGTGATTCACTGTTCCGAAAATGGTACGATCCTCGAATCGCGGAACATATTGCAGGTTTTTGATTCCATTCCAGATGGCTCTGGAAGAAGCCAATGAAGCCACGTTGGGGTCTCTGCCCTCGCCAACAGCGACATGACCATTTTTGTCTCCAACGACGCTCAGACAGTAGAAGCCATACTGCTTGCCCTTTCTGGTCATATTTACTACTTTTTTGGTCACCAGGTTCTTGGCTACCAGAGTGCGCAGAAACTCCTTGGAAAGACCCGAAAGCTGCTCCATTTCTGCCAAATTCACGCCGTTTGCCATGTCCTTAGTCGAGTCAGAGATGGTGCTTACTCCTGGAGGTAATCGCTGCGGAATCGGCTGCCATGGCTTGGACTTGTCGATCCACTCATGCTTGGGGAAATCAAATAGAGGATGATATTCCGAGAAATCGTCTTCATACTGCGGTGCAAACTGGTTATCTATTTCCAGCGACCTCTTAGCCCACTTTTCCGGCGTGACAGCAGCCTCAGCCGCCAGAATGCTTTTAATTAGCGACGGAGGGTAGTACTTTTTGAGCTTTTCCAGGTGCTCGTCTCTAGACGAAGCGCCAGACTCCGTTCTAGGCACATCATCTCCGTCCCCCGATGCAGTACTATTCAGCCGTCTAAACAGCGACGGCCGTAACCTGCCGAATGCGACAGTGCTGCTTCGTAAAGGAGCTCTGATCATTGTGAGATGTGAAAAATCAGTGAGCTGCAATTTGTTCGGGGACTGGAGGGTAACTGGACGAAAAGGTCAAATCTTTTTTTTTCAGCCAGGCATCCAACATCAAAATGGCATATAAATCCGCAGAAACAGTCGAGTCTGATGAGGAGGATTTCGATGCTCCAGTCGAATTGCCATTCCAGGTGCCTCCGGGTTTTTCCACGCTGTCCAAAGCGGCCGAGCTGAAATCTCCAAACGAAGAAGCATGGCTGATCCAAATCCCGGCCTCACTGCCGTTATCAAAACTCAAGAAACTGCATTCGTCACCATTTACAGTGGGTGGGAAAACCTACAGCATCAAGGAGGATGCTGGTGAGTCCGATAAAAAACTCATAGCAAACGGTAAAATACACGGAGGGTTTTCTCGGGCGCTCAAGATCATCGAAACTCCACATATCCCGGAAATCGATTACAATAAAGTGACGGTTCCCGCACCAGTAGTTGAGCAAAAGGAAGGTCTAGTTACGCGGCATCGTGCAACGGGATACGAGGATAATATGGGGGAGAAAACCAGGGTATCCAAGAGCAAGAAACGGGCCAAGAAAGACGATAAGCATAAAGACAGGAAGAAGAAGAAGAGCAAGACTGAGGGTGCTCATGGACATAGTGTTGAAGACGAACACGATGTTGCAGATATATAATTATAATGCAGGCTCAGATCGCTCAGACCTGCAGCTTGAATGCATGCTCATTGGTTTCACCAGTAAGAGCGTCTTTTTCAATGTATCGGGCATTTCCAGCCAAGTCGACCAATATCACTGTTTGCGTACGAGTCCCGTAGAGTCCGCCACTGGTATCGTAGGAGATTTGAGGTATGAAAATGCTTTTGCGTACACTTGCCGAGCTAGGTGAGTCCATCTCCTCTTGACTTAGCAGGTTGGTAGATAGTAGATCAAAGCACTTGGAGACAAATTGGTCTTCAGGGTCGGATCCGGACGAGCTGAGCAGTTCTTTAAACAGCCTAAGTCCGTCGGTGGTTTTGGGCCAGTCTGCGCCGAGTATGGCATTGGAAATACAGTACGATCCGGAACCCCAGTGAGCATATTTCTGGTCACCTCGGTTGGACACCACGCTGACATCACCCGAAGCAATAGCTCCGCACACCAAATTGAATCCTCCAGAGTGGCCGGGCGTGTCGCCCAGAGACTCGAACCACTTTTCGGCGTCGGAATCTTCCGAAGAAAGGTAGCTGAGGGCATAAATGCCTCTTGATATGTCCTCTTTTCCCGAGGAAATTTCCTGGACATTCAGAAGAACAGCATAGTGTGCGTTTTTATCAATAGCTATCCAAGTGCCATGCTCTTTTGCCGATAAATCGACGGGATTGAGCACGTTTTCGTGCCACGCCGCCGGAGCTGTAGGCCGACTAAGCACCTCGTCTCGGTTCGATAACATGACCAACTTGTAGTTGGTATGCTCAGTACTCACAAATAAAATACACATTTCTCACAGTTCATAATGCTTGAGCCGGTCTTGCAAATGTGTGTTTGTGACCTTTCTGCTTGCTCGGGATTTCTTCTTGGCTACTTTAGGCGGGGCCTGCTGCTTTTTAACAGTTGCCGGGTCAACACTGGTAGGCTCCAAGCCGGCCTTGGTGAGAAGGCCCGGTAGCTCGCTTGGCTCAGGCACCTTTGCTTTGCGCCATAATCTGACATACTCATCGTCGATACGGCCTATTGGCCCGCCGACGTTCGCCCATACGTATTGTGGCGAGTCGTCCTTCTTATTGTGCAGAACTATGATCTCGTTGGACGCCTCCAGCTCAGCAATGGCGGCCAAACAGCCGGACCAGCCGTCGCGAAGTTGAGAGACAGGAATGCCTCGGAATGTCTTTTCACTACGTAGAAATGTCAGCAGTTGGGCTGCGCTGTAGATGCCGAACCGCGACACGTATCGCGCGGTCTTGTCTCGCTCGCTGATCTTGATGCCTTTTTGAGCCCGCAAAAGAGGCAGCAGCAAGTCGATTGGCATGCCCAAATAACTCTCTACTTCCGAGAATTTCACCTCTCTATCGAACTTTTTAATGTAATCTACGGCATGCAAAAGATGAGTGCTTCTATGGGTGGCAGACGCAGCAATGGCCGCTGGCGTCAGTGCTGAAGCGCCAGGCGTCGACGCTCGGCTCGATACTTTGGACCGTTTGGCCTCTGTATCGGAATCTTCTATTATACGTTTCGGAACAGTAGGAGCATTACGGACTTTTGATCGGAAGGAGTTGAGCTGGTCGTTTAATGACATTTTGGGTAAAATGTGAATTTCTAAAAGCAACAAGATGGAAAATATATTTTCTCTTGTTTGCATCAACTCAAAACGCTTGGACTGAGTGAAAACTAGGATGGGACGAGTAAAATAGCAGTTTGCTGTTATTTGTGAGTTTATAGAGTAAATTTGTAAAAGAATCAAACTTAAAACCATTGCTGCGAGGTGCCGCGTGAGCAGAGTGCCCATGATCCGGTGATGACCTGTGTTTTGATACAGAGATACGATGTTTTAGTAGGATATAATGGTTGTTTGATGTTATAGTATGATTGGTGCTGTTATTGTTATTAGCAGGATTGGCGTCAATATTATTATACACTGTACGATTAATGGTATATGATTTAGTATGATTTGTATGTCTAGCTACTCATGATTGTATTACTATTTTGCAGATCATATTGATATTAACGATATCACATACAATGACAATCGACTAGTCATTTTTATATTTATAGATATAACCGTTGCCGCACATCTCTTTCTGTTGCTCCATCGCGATGAACCAACCTTCCATCTAAACCCCACAATGCCGGGCTTTCGTTACTCTTCCTGTGATGTAGCCGACGCTCTGTCCAAGCTGGGACTCAAGGAAGGTGGATTTATTCCTGATATCGTTCAGAGATCTGCAAATGCGCAAAATACGGCTATCTATGGCCCTGCTTATACCGTTCTGTATGCTTTAAAGAACGATTCTCGGCCTGCCCTCTCTTCTCATTATATTGATTCGGCTCCCAAAAACTCAGTTATCGTCGTTGGTGTAACCCAAGATTTGGCTAATTCCGGCTATACTACCGCTTTATATGGAGGCCTCATGTCTACAAGAGCAAAGTATCTGGGGTGTGCTGGTTCGGTGATCCTTGGCCGAGTGCGTGATATTGACGAGCATCGCAACCTGCAGTATCCCGTGCACAGTCTGGGACTGGGAATCTGCGCGCCTAACAATGTTGCAAAAGTCGTGGCAGTTAATTGCTCTGTAACGAGTCCTTCTGGGGGCCCTGAGATCAATGCTGGCGATCAGATTGTTGCTGATGAGAATGGGGCTGCTGTAATCCCCGCAAATATGTTACAAGATGTCCTCAAAGTTATACCTCCAAGAGTCGAAGCTGATGCACTAGCGGCGGAAGATATTAAGAAAGGTGTTCCTGCAGCAACTGCACAGAAGGAGAGAAGGAAGGGATTATAGAGCACCTTAGCAGTTACGATAAGATTGGGTGAACGTACTGGTTAACGTACTGGTTATTCTGAAATATAAGTATGTGGACATATTTTAGACATGCGATGTGTGAGAATAGTTGGTATTTTGAGATGTAAAATGACCGAAATACTCGAATCATCTTGAGATATACGATAACAGGTCCTGCTATACCACCCTGCGCTCATTCGTAGGCTTCGATTCCAATCTACATTTATTCCCCACCCATAAAATCCCAATCTTGCGTTTTATTTAGTTCCTCTAATTACTTTTCGCCGCCTTCTCCTTCTTCTTCTTCTTCTTATGACTAGCCGCTTCTGCCATCAACTCTTCAAACAGCATGGCTTCGGTCACCTCTTCAGGCGTTCTTTCTATTCTCCTATACACTGCACCGGCCAAAATCAACGCTTCTGCTCTCTGCGTCTGCTTAATAGAGCCTATTGTCTTGTCCTGCAGCACATTGTCACACACCTCTCTCAACACGCTCTGAATTTCAAACCGCGACCCATTCCAAGCTGCTGCAAGCACTTTTCCAAGCAACGTTCTCTCCATTTCTGCCCTCTTCTCCACGGTCCAGTCGTCACCGCCCTTCTCCTCCGCCTTTGATATCTCGGTCATCATATTTTGTGCATCAATAGCCGACGAAATTGTATTCCAAGTGTCTTTGAGCATGCCTCCCTTCTCTTTCATCTTCGAGAACATGCCCCCCATGCCGAACACCTTCTTGCTCTTGAGGTAATGCGATCCTTTTTGGTAGTAGATGTTTCCTACCGTATGCAAAATCTCAATGCCAAACGACTCCATCTTGAGATTTTCGCCCTCGAGTCGGATTTTTTCTTGGAACGCCCGCGTCACATCGTTGTCTCGTCCTGTTTCGGTCCATAGTGACAGCTTATCTACAAGCTTCTTGGTGAGCTGTTCAACCCGCTCCTTGCGCACTTTGGCCCGCTCTTTTTCGTATTCTTCCAGTTCTTTCTGCTGTTTCTTATTCCGAGCCTTCTTCTCGGCCTTCTTATCGACCTCCGTAGAGCTATGTTTGTGATCGCCGACCACTGCGGCGGACGACTCAATGGCCAACGTACTGCCACTGGCGCTGGCGGACGGCGCAGCTGACTGGCCGTTTTCCACCTCGTCCTTCTTTGCATTTCCAGTTTCCTCGTCTTCCTGGACAATTTCCATAGCTTTCGTAAGGTCCTTGATGAGGCTGATTTCGCCAATAAGATCGACAAAAGCCTCGCCCCCGAAAATGCTGGCAAAGAACTCGGATGGATCCTCGAATCCCGCGTCTGGAACAGCCTGCTCTTTGCCGTACTGATCGTACAATTTACGCAAATCCTTATTGCTCAAGACCTGGTACGCCTGGCCGATTTCTTGGAACCGCGCGCCAGCTTCAGGGTCATTGGGGTTCTTGTCAGGATGATGAATAATAGCCAATTTCCGGTAAGCTTTCTTTATTTCTGCATCATCAGCATCGGTCTTCACCTGCAGAATGTCATAGTACGCCGTGTCCACGACCATGGTGGTGTTTGTGGCGCAAGTGTTCGGTTAAGCGATGGGAAAGATGGAACAAACTGCATCACATAAGTCGGTGTTGCTTTTGTTCCCATTAACATTGAGAATGTGATGCAAACATCACAACAACCTTGTGATAGCCGCTCGATGGATCAGATACTCGCCCAGGCAAATGGCCTGCTGAATATACCGGCGTTAAGCAAGTATGGGCTTAGTACGCTCGCGTATACACGGGCTATCATGTCCAATGGACTCAGTATGGCGGTGCCGCAACTGGAAGGCTCGCACGCTGATCTCATTACTATTCTCTTGTTACTCATGATATTGTACTTTTCGTTACTTATATTGCAAAATACGGCTCGAATGCTGTACCGTTCTGTCACGTTTTTTATTCGTATCGGTATATATTTGGTGATATTGGCTGTTGGAATCCAGCTATATTCAGAGGGTCCGGTAAAGAGTTATCAAAAGGCCGTGCATTTTGTATATGCACGGAGGTGAGGAACATATGAGGAGATGAAGAAACTGACGTGGAGAAAACAAGCTGAAGATTCGTATTTATTTACTTGTTTACTTGTTGTGCTGAGCTTACAACTCTGAGTTGCAACATGATTGTTACGGCATAATTACAACATGGCTGTTACGGCATTGTTTCACACTTGCCTTGTCCCTATTTTCTCAACTGTCGCACGTCTTATAACTGTTTGTTTCATTCGTGTCACGTGTCTTATACCTGGCTGCTTTCATCCTGTTTCTCGTAACTGTTGTCTTCCTCCTAAACAGCACAAGTGTCGTCACATGTCGCTAATAAACTTCATCACATTACCTATCATGCAATTAGCTCAACATTATGCAGTCGCCTTTTTACCCTTGTGTTTTCCCAGGTTCTTTTCCTCCTTTTCCGGGTTGGCTATAAACTCCTGAACGCTATAGTTCTTGACGGTATTTCGAATAAACCAGTCTCCAAACTTACGCGAGCCCTTAGTTTCTGCAATATGTATCAAATCGTCCTCAAGCGCAATATCAATCTCTGATGCATTGCTCGATTCGCCTTCCAAAAGATCTCCACTTGTCCATTTAATTTGTCTGTTCTTTAACTTGAAGCAAACCAATGCCGATCTCAAGGAATCTGCATCTGACTCCAAGAATCCCGCAAGCTTTGCCAAGTCCAATGTTGCATATAGTTTCAAATAAGGTTTTAATCGCGTCCCAAGAGTGGCATTCCCCACTGAGGCAAGGAAGATTTTCAGGTGGTGCATCAAAAGATCCGCATTAAGTGCCGCATTTTCGTAATTCGGCAATGAAGGACTGATGAATTTAGGTGCTGCAAACACAAATAGTTCTTCAAATACTTTGGATATGGTCTCATTCTCCGCAAGTGCTGTTCCTGGCGTAGTCGGTTCCTTGAGCGAACGAGCAATTTTAGTCAACTGGTCTCCATATTTCTCCCGCAAGCCCTGATGTATCACATCGTCCAATCTGGTGGGGCTCAGTGTCACGCAAATGGCCAGCAATGCGTACATCTGCTCAGCCTTTTTGGTAACAATGCGGAACTGGGCAGATCGATTAATGTTCTTGGTCCTGGAAATGAACACAAGGATATGACTGAATGCTTTAATGGCATCGGCATAACGGGTCAGCATGAGGTAGCAGAAACCCACATAATAGTAGGTTGTGAAATGAGCAGCGGCTACACGGGCAAAAAGCGCCTTTTTGTTCAGTTGGATGTCTTCCATTGTTTTAAGTGCCAAAGTGAAATCACCAAGAAGGGTGTGAACACGGAGTGTTCCAATGATGGCAAAGTATCCCAGCATCTTATATAGGGGTCGAGAGCCGAATTCACCGGCAACAGATGCAGGATCGAGCCCTTGTTTCATTGCACGTAGCTGCTCCGTCATTTTGGCTTTGAGAGATAGGGAATAGAGCACATTGAGTACGGAAAACGCACTCCACATGCCGGGGTTCTGCTCCATGGCTTCAATTTCAGCGGTAAGATTCTTCTTGATGGCTCTAACTCTGTACAGAGAGTAAGTATTGAATTGATAGATGAACTCGTCAATGATATCCCATGCCCAGTATACAGGCAGCTCAATGGAGCTGGGGCCCTCTGAGTTGACAATGGAGTCAAACAACGCACAGTAGTTATTGTACGACTCAAATCTCTGTTCTAAAGTCGGCTGTAGACGCGAGTATAAATGTCTAAAATATACCTCTCTGTAATAAAGCAGAAATGTCTCGTCGTGGTTCACAAGTGCAGCCACAGCCTCAGCGTCGGGCCAGGGCGAGTTTTTGTAGAATTTATCAGTAAGCTTAGCAAACGACGTCTCATAGCACGCATGCAATTCGTAGACATTGCCGTCATAGAGACATTTCTGGAAATACAGAATGAAATCTCGTACTGCATCGGGGATATATGTGGATTTTCGCTCCTTTGCACGTGTCTGGGCGAGCAGCGCCTCCTGCTGCCGGGTAAGCTGCTGCTCATCGTACACATGGTCACCGACGGCAATTGTGTCGCTAGCAGCAGCCTCGTATTCGTCAAGATCGTACCTGTCGTCCATGGATACTTAGGAGTGAAAATTTGGAAATTTCAGAGTTTTGGGTGAATTTTGGCAACAGGGCCGGGTAACTCACGTGACTGCCAAAAACCTCCTCCTTTGATACGTTTGGCGATACATTTCCCTATTAGGACCAATGTACCATCTGGCCAAAGGAATCTATTCGTCTCTGACTAGAAAGGAGGAATACTCGGTGCTTATTTTGGGCTTAGACAATGCTGGGAAAACCACGTTGTTGGAGCGCTTGAAGCGGTCGTACCCCATAGGAGCCAAGACTGACACCCCGTTCGACGCTAGCGGGATAATGCCGACCGTTGGGCAAAATGTGGGTCATGTGAAGATCAATAATACACTCATGAAGTTGTGGGATGTTGGTGGACAGGAGAATCTGCGAACGTTGTGGGAAAGTTACTACGATTCGGCGCATGGCGTGGTAATAGTGGTAGATTCCAGCGATAGAGAACGCATTGAGGAGTGCAAGGAAACGGTGGATAAGATTATATCGCATGAGAGCATAGAAGGAGTGCCTATATTGATGCTGGCAAACAAGCAGGATAAGGAGGATCGCATGGAGGTGGAAGATATCAAGGAGATATTCAACAAGATTGCAGAGAAAATGAGCGCTCGAGATAGCCGCGTGCTGCCTATTAGTGCGCTTCAAGGTGAAGGTGTAGCAGATGCTGCAGAGTGGCTAGCTACGCGGCTGGTGAGAAATAAGCAGTTTCGGCCACCCAATTGGCGGTAGGAATTGATTTACAAAGTTCTTAATGAGCATTTTGCATATACTGGCCAGCGGCTGCAAGAGCTTTTCTAATGTGGCCAGCGGCTGCAAGGGCTTGTCTAATATCGCCAGCCGATAATTGTACCAGCCTTTAATGTGGTTTATTATCAGATTTGCCGGTATACTCGTGTCGAAGAGTACGGATAGAAAGATACTGGTATGCGGCACTCGTTGTTACCAACGGGCACAAATGTTGATATTCTTCCGTGCAAATATTCTTCTATGTACATATCAACTTGCACTACTGAATAGGAGAGCTTATCGCGTTACTATTGCTGCATATATGTAGTTGTTCTCGTATTAGTAATGAGCTATACGGGATGCGATGAGATGCGATAATGGCTTTAGTTGCTATTTGGCAACTGCAAACAAATGAGTTCTATGTCTTTACGTTCATACGCCTATACGCTTATACGTCCATTATTTCTACGCCTATGAGTCTATACGTTTATTATTTATAATTAATCTTCATATTTCAGTATCGTACCATCCATATGACCACTACTTCCATGCTCCTACATAGCATCACATCGATAACCATGCAATATCCTCATGATAAACGAGATGCCCCGAGGTTAAAAAACCGTTTAGCGCTATCTCTCTTAATGTTACGGCCAATAACAGGCGAGCTGTTACAAATTATTGCCGATCAGCCGCACACACAGGTACTCTGGGCGTTTAATTTATTTTGATAGCAAAGATTTTTTCTCGTCGACCATGTCGGAGCGTTCTTTACTGCTTGATTCCGGCTCGCTGAAAGAGCAGAGGCGTTCGAGGACATATCTACTTTGGATATGGGCACTTTTAGCGACTGCAGGTAAGTATCTGCCGCATATTTTGGGCGTTATATGAGTAAAAGCTAATCAAACTGCTATTAGCCGCCGTGTATTATTCACCTATATTCAACAGGCGTGTAGAAACTACACCTGGGGCTGAAGTACCTGCTGTAGCGCCGAAGAGAAACGTTATTTTCATGGTTTCTGACGGCATGGGCCCGGCGTCGTTGAGTTTGACGCGGTCGTTCCGGCAAACTCGCGATAATCTCACTATAGATGACATTTTACACCTGGATAAACACATAATTGGCCATTCTCGAACACGGTCATCTGACTCGCTCGTGACCGACTCGGCGGCCGGCGCGACGGCTTTCTCCTGTGGCGCCAAGAGCTATAACGGAGCTATTGCGGTGCTTCCCGACGGATCTCCGTGCGGATCAGTGCTAGAAGCCGCCAAATTAGCCGGTTATTCCACCGGCCTGGTTGTCACTACGCGGATCACCGATGCCACTCCGGCATGCTTTGCTGCTCACGCGGATGTTCGTGATGAAGAGGACTTAATCGCCGAGCAGCTGATCGGCTTAGGCACTCCGCTCGGAAGAACTGTTGATCTCATAATAGGAGGAGGTCGCTGCCACTTTTTACCGCATGGACAAGGATGCAGAAAGGACGAGCGTAATGTAGTGAATGACGCCCGTAAGCTGGGCTGGAACTATGTTGGCAATTTTGATGAATATAAGGATCTGGACGGTGGAGCCAATGTCACATTTCCACTTCTTGCACTGTTGGAAAACGGCGATATTCCATTTGAACTAGACCGATCGGACGCTGAGTATCCTTCACTGGCGGATACTGCTCATACAGCGTTACGGGCGTTGGCTAGCCGGTCCGATGAGAAGGGCTTTTTTATTATGATTGAAGGATCCCGAGTCGACC
Organism: Casaregolazyma lundiana; assembly: GCA_030563415.1. Lineage (NCBI taxonomy): Eukaryota > Fungi > Ascomycota > Dipodascomycetes > Dipodascales > Trichomonascaceae > Casaregolazyma > Casaregolazyma lundiana. Next base: position 30,117 of record JAJMJF010000034.1, on the reverse strand, counting down.
ACGCAGGCCATCTCAACGAGCCTGCGGCCCAAGTTCATGAGGTATTGGCGTACGATGAAGCATTTAAAGTAGCTGTGGAGTTTGCTGAGGAGCATGAACGTGAAACTGGTGAGGAGACGGTGGTATTAAGCACCAGTGACCACGAAACAGGAGGACTCGCAGTCGCACGGCAACTACGACCTGAATACCCCGACTATTTATGGTATCCTGAGCAGCTTTTAGTGGTGAAAAATACTGCCGAGAATCTCGGAAGGAAGATTGTCAATTACAAAGGGAAGAAGCTTCGTCAGTTTATTGAGGACGAGATTGTTGTCCATGGACTGGGATACAGTAAGGAGTCTAAAGATGCTGATCGAATAGTGCAACGACTGGTTGAGAAAAGCGTATCTATTGCAGAATATGATAGCATGAAGATTCAGGAAGAAATTGCCACGGTTATATCTGAACGGGCCCAGATTGGCTGGTCCACACATGGTCATTCGGCTGTGGACGTCAATATCTACGGATATGCTAGCAATACCAAGCTGTTTGAACGAGTGATGAAAGACCTAGGAGGATCTAATGAGAATACAGATATCGGCAAGTTCCTGGCCAGTGTGCTCGACTTGGATCTGACAAAGGTGACCAAGAAACTGCAGGGCATGAAGACCGTGGGAGAGGAGGCGCAATTGGAGCAGCTGGATGTATACCATCGGAATGCGGAACAAGGGCATCATGTCGTATGGACGGGAAATGAGTGAATGGAAGAATGGAGAGAGGAGGCAAGGATTTATTTCAATGCATCGGGTGAACGGTAGTGCATCATTAAACAAACTGGACGGACACGCTATTTGCGGACATTACACAGAAGGACAAGCACAATATGCTATTTGCCTTCACATAACCTGAAATAGCTGTTACTGCCCGGTTATAATTATAAACGCAGTTTGGTTTGCTGTACAGCCCCTAAACCTTGGGCTTAAGTGGTAGCTAGTTCAGATTCCATACTTTTACAATGAAATTATCAGTACATTGTAGAGAATTAGTGCTTTTTACAATGAAATTGCCAGCACGTGGTAGAGAACTAGTAAATATAGTTCATTGTCTGACTTGAATAATTGTTTGTTTTTTGTTCTTTTCTTAATGGTTCGATAAGTTATTTGACTTTGGCATAATTTAGCCTTTAGCTGCTATGGAAATGTGCAAAACAACTCTTAGCTTACATTATCTACGATAAAATCAGAAATGTTAAGCTATTGATATAAAAAGAGAAATAATTAATCGACTAAGAGATTGGTTTGATGAAAAATTGGAATATTTGTTCAATGGAAAAACGGTCGGAATCAACAGAAGAAACCAACCACCTACATAGAAATCACTACTGTATTATAAATAGTATCGGAAATCACCAAACTCTATTTGCTATAGTAATTTTTTCAATTAGGAAATAAATGCTAATCTGAAAATAGCCGTTAAATTTAATCTTACTCTTGCAGGGTTTGCAAATTTTTGACTTTTTGCGCCTTTTTACTGTCAAATTTGCACATTTTCAACCCACTCGTATCCATCGGGTTAACAACGCGACTCATTACCTTTCTTTTCCAATGCTTTATAATTGATGCTACTTATAGTTATTTAGGTATAATTAAGTGAAACTATATTCTTGTTGCTCATCATTGCCCGGGATGGGGGATTAGTTGTCATTAAATGCGTGCTTGCTTTTGGGTCGTCTCCCGGGTTTTTAAACACCTTTGGTGCTCAGTTCAATTCGGCTGCAGATATTATTATGCATCTTAAGGGCATTCTGCAGCTCGACCAATGTGTTGATTGCCTCTTTGTTGTCAACCTTGAAGTGCTGCGAGTACATGTTGCCCGGAGCCTTGTTCTCGGGAAGTCGGGTCAAGAGATCCTCGCAAATGCTATGAATATTTCGCAGAGACCAGTCGTGACCAGCACAAGACAGCTTGGTATCGAAGAAGGACTCGCTCAGAAGCAAATTCGAGTACAGAGCGCTAATTCTGCATCTTTCCTGGACCTGAAGACGGTACAGGTCCGAAATACTCAAAGTGTCCATTACCATGATGACCAAATATTTTTAATAAAGCTATTTTTTGTTACAAAAAAAAGCACTGCTTCTTCGTGTTTGACTTTTTAAGCGATTATAAACTAATCTCGGCCAGGGTGACGCTCACAGTCTGTACGATGCGTTTTATTCCCAAAAATATTCACCAGTGGCAACAATGTTCAACAAGTATGGGAGCAAATATCCTGCGATTGCTTTCCTTATATACTTGTGGGAGGGGGTCAGGTGGGTCACAGGAACTTCACAGCCTGCTGTGGGGAAGTTGCGGGTGGAGTTCCGTTTTGGGAAATGTCATGAGAGGCAAGCTTTGGCAGAAGACTGGCAACATGGTGGGGTTCAGGGGCATATGGCGGGGGAAATGGCGGGGGAAACACGCGTAGAAGATGAGAGCCAGGCGCTTATATGTATATAAGATTGTGGATATCTGACTGGTAGTATGCTTGGTCGCGGTAACTGAGGTCGTATGGGTGGAAATTATGCATAATTGCTTTTTTCGCATTTCGCAAATAAGGTACGGCTGGCCAAAATACGCACGCGGCTACGGATATATATAGCATTGCACGGCTGGCCAAGAGAAATTATATCAACTTTATTTTGGCTATTTGTCATTGGCGGTCTAATTCTGGCAATCGGTCGAGGGTTATTTTGCACTTGGTGCGAGCAATAGATGGTGCGAGATTTGATATGCAACTTTTTCAATCCCCCACTTGTGCACTTGTGGTGGAACAAAGAGGGGAAAACGCGAGAACGGGCATCTTTGATAAGAGACAAACGCGAGATACTCGGAATATAAATGGCATTCGGTTCATATTTGACCGTTGAGACGATATTGCAATATTGGCTGCGGAGATGGTACCTTGATTGCCGGCAGTTGGGCCCGGGTACCCTAAAGAGAAATCCCGGATTCACCGCCATATCCGCCAAGGCGTGTTTTTTTTCAACGGCATTTGAATGATAGTTTGAATAATACTGCCATTTAATAATGCAATAATCTTCAGCTGCCATTTAATAATGCAATATGTTCGGCTGCCATTTCCCCAGCCGATATTCATAATGCAATCCGTCAATAATCTTTCAATGCAATAATCTCAGACAGTCACCGCATTCCTCATACATTTCCCCGGGACGTCCACCACGCAATGCACCTCTATTCCTCGTCTACCTCAAATTCCCCTTTAACTCTCTCGGCCATCTGTTTGCTGTGCCCCAGGCAGAAACTGTGCGAGAACTTGGTGCTGACCTCTATGCGTACATTCTTTCTGGCCGCGTACTCATTCACAAGGAACTCCTCGTTATCTTCGCCCACCCAGTGGTCGTGTTTTGCCAAATAGAGCCCCACTTTGAGCTCATCTCGATCAGCGAGCTCCCAGAACGGCGTGTATCGTGCGTCTTTTATCTCATCCAGTTCTTCTCGAACCATTCCTATCATGCGATACAACAAAACTGGTCGTACAGCTAGCTCACGTGCAACCCGCACGCCATTTTCATCGGCTACATTCGGTAACCACCAATCTACAAGACCTTCCGACACCCAAACTGGGCTATAATATGATACAGAGGCCAGCACTGCTCCCCATTTGACCCATCGCATCGACGTCAGAAAGTCTGCAATTCGTCCTGCAGAGCTCTTGCTAATATGATGAATAGTAGGAGTTAGCAGCAATGCCCGTCGCACCGGCACTTGCGATATGATCCGGGGTATGAGTCGCTGGGTCATCCACGCCCCTAGCGAATGCCCCATGACAACCACACGAGGCTCGCAGCTGTCTTTATACTCCTTCCACAGCTTCAAAATCTCATTCAGATGATGACCGATTTGCTCTTCCAATGGAGCTACGTGGATGTGCTCGCTGGGGTACTCCTTAATGCCAACATAGCGCATATCCATGCCCAAATGAACTCCGCAAACAAAGAGCCAATTGGGAAAATACTTCTTCAGTTCTCCGAGAAAGTTATCATAGAATTCGGCCAGTCCGGGATTCCCGGGAATCAGATAGACGAGGCCGGAGTACTTGTCGGGCATGATGAGTCGTTGGGTGAAGGATGATTCAGGAAATGATTAGACTTGTAACCTGCAGTGGGTCAGTGGGAATGGGGTGGTTAGGCGAGAAAAGTAATTTATCGCTCACTGCCCACTTGTTCCGGGTAATCGCACCCTGCGAGAGCGTTGATGTGTCGTTTTGTGCTGTTTTGGTAGTTCGTTGAGTTCGATGCCGGAGTAATTGAGCGCCGTAGATATGTAGCATAAACGTCAACGGCAGGAGTACCAAGCTGTTCCAACAATACCATATGGGAGTCCAAGCACGTTGAATATAGTGATACCAACCTGTATCATCCAAGGCAATTTCGTGAGACGTTTTCAGTCCAGTTTTACTCGTTTACTCGGCCGGTTGTCCTGGTTTTCCACAAGTGCTTCCACCATCTCGATCCGCGAATTGTCACGTTCCTCATTGTTCAATTTTGACATGCTTTCTTTGTATTTCTGGAGATCAGTTGAAATCTTGTCAATTGTGGTTGTATCGATCAAACTTGTGTCTTTCTGCTCAACCACGAACCATGCCAGAGTGATCGCCATATTATACAGTACTTCTTCTCCAGCATCTGCCAGAGACACTTCCAGCTCGATTTCTCTTTCATACGCATCATCATCGTCCGGCCCTGCCAAATTCTCTCTATATATATTGGATATAGTCGTGTGATAAATTTGAAACAGTTCGTCCAGCTGAGATATCCGCTTCCCCTTGTGATCCATGAGTTTTCCATAAACTCGGATACGCTCCGAAGAGTCCAAGTCAAGCCACTGTAGCATATATGAAAGAATTGAGACCATGTCAGCAAACTCTGGTGTGGATTTCTTGGAAGATTTTGCCATCTGTTTGCTCAGCAGATGAAAGAATGGCTTCAGAATCCCGCATTGCACCAGTGCAGTCGCTACCTGTCCACTGTATTCGGTGCGTGTAAAAGCTCGGCTAAGAACAGCCAGAGCTTGCCCATGAAGATAGCTGCTTCTCAGGAGTAAAACCATTAGCTCTGGACCCTCGTTGGCCAAAAACTGCTCCTGGCCTTCGTCCGAAATTACAAGAACCTTGAGACAATTAAAAGCATTCGCAACATGCTCAGAGAGCGTAGAAGAGCGATGCTGAGCAATCAGTTCCAGTAGAGGTTCGACGTATTCAGCAGACATGCCGATCAAGTTGTGGTCAGGCCCGATTCTGACCAGAGAAATTAGCAATTTGAATGCCAAATCCATGCATATTTCGGATATTTCAGTCTGAGAAGAAAGAACAGCTTGCTTGAATATAAATGATCTGATAGGCGATTTGTACACGGTCTCAGAAGTATCGTCATCTTCCGTCAACGTGTCAAGCAAATCCAAGCCAGCTCGGAGTGCTTGCACTTTTTCAGGGTCTAACTGTGACTCTGAAGCACCATTTTCCTCAGTGTTTTGCTGCTGCGGCTTGCTGGCGAAATCTTCGAAGTAGCCGCTTAACGCGCTTAGCAGGCCAAACTCCTCCAAGAAAGCAGCTAAAAGAGAGCTGCGATCGCTGCTTTCTACCTCGTCCTCCAAATCTAGTATCTCATTGATGATTTGAAAAGTATCAGCTACAATTGAATCGTTTTCATGGCCAATTAACGATACTAGAGATACCATATGCTGATGATATTGATCCTTGAGCAACTCCAGTGCCAGACCATTACTTGAAATTGCCGATAGTTGGCGGATATTATCGTGCAAATCGGCCTCTGATTCGAGAAATTTCAGCGGTTCCGACTCGAACTGGCTGCGTTTGCGGGCATTTTCAATCGCAGAGGCCTGAAATTTGCCTAGCAGTTTAGACAGGAACAGCGGATTGTCGGCCGAAACCGGCTGATCCGCGGCAGATTCTTGCTTCTCTACATAATCTATAGCAGATCTAGTTTGTTCATCGAGACCTTCTGAGTAAAAACGGTCGTTTTCGTCGTCGTTCATGGCAGCTGGGATGATCTTAAGATCGATGGTAAGCTAGGCAGAGAACGTAGCGAAGAGGATCATAACTAATTACTTACTATATTCGGATATGAGGTCAATAGAAGTATAGCTATAATATCCATATAATGTATAAATATTAATTTGGTCACGTGATTGGTATTTTCTTCATATTTCCCCGTTCTTTCCTTCTTCACTTCATGGACGCATCAGAGAAATTCAAAAAGCTTAGAGAGCGCGCCAAGCAAGCAGCCTTGGATAACAAGAAGGCTGTCATAAACGAAACGAAAAGGAAGCAGGCAGATTCAGGGGGCACGCGAGCGAAAGATAGGGCAGCTGTGGAGCTGGCAAAACTAGAGGCGCAGGAGAAAAACGAGGATTTCGAGAGAAAACGGGCATGGGATTGGACGATTGAGGAGTCGGAGGAGTGGGAAGCAAAGCAGGCTCAGAAGGTTGCAGAGAAAGGTAGAGCGAAGTTCAGCGACTTCGCTACAGCTGCTGAACGGTCTTATATCACTGATAGGAAGCACTTTGAAGCGGATTTGGAGAAAAGCAGGAGTAAAGATGGGAAAGAAGGCAAAGAAGTCAAAGAGCCTTTGCCAAAAGATGACGAATCAGCTGTTGATGTTGGTCAAAAAGTCTCAAGAGATAACGGATCAACTGCTGATTTTCACCAGAAACCATCAAGACGGTCCGTTGACCGGCTCGTTGACCATATAAATAAGGGAGATGCTCAACGAACAAAAAAGTTCCGAAAAGAGAAAGATTCAGAAGTGAATTACATCAATGAGGGTAATCGCAAGTTTAACGAGAAGGTATCAAGGCATTATGATAAGTATACGAGGGAGATAAAGGAGAGTTTGGACCGAGGAAGTGCGGTGTGAGTGAGCAGGATGGTAATAGCGGCTCCTAGCTCATAGCTCAGCTTCAGTTCTGCAGGCTATTTTGATACCATGAAGAGTAGTTGATGGTGCCTGTGCCAATGAATGCACGCCTCTACCCATCTCCTCAACTCTAAATTACTAACTTATTATTTATTAACTACATGCATAAATCTTTAATTTGAATAATCTTCAGATATTATTTAATTCCTATATTGCCTAATTCTATCGGTCTTTTCTACCTTCTCTCCCGGGTAACCTTCTGTGTCTCTCCACCTTCTTCTTCTTCTTCTCGTCATCTCTCCTCATCATGTCTCGGCCTTCTCGTAGTTTATGGGCTAAAATTGCCTCCAAGGCGCCAAAAAAGACTCCTGCTGAACCCTCTGGATTGTTGCATGCGTGGGATATGAGGCTACAGAGGCTGTCAGAGTCGATGGATCAGCCCAGCGACGACGACTCGAAGAAGCTGCTAGGCCTTTTGAAGCATGTGCTAGCCAAACCGATAGGCGAGTCGTCCCGTGAGCCTGTAGAGTCTCATTTCCAGGGTCTTTTCGACGGTTTGCATACGTTGACGGACCTGAGTAGCCCGTTGAGGGCGGTGCTGGAGCTCAAAGACAAGGATAAGTTGGCATATATCGAGAATTGCAAGTCTCAGAAGCAGCTCATCACGTTACTGGACGAGTTGTACTATCACCGATGCCTCTCTAGGAAAGTGGCTGCAGTTATTCTGAAATCTCCATTGATAACCGACGTCTCTCCGTTTATGAAGATCGTCAATTCCAGTGTCAACCTCAGCCGATGGAGCATTGTGTCCAGAAATATATTCACGCTGCAGTTGGCAAATAAGTGCTATCAGTTGAAGGACATTGCCACTGCGCGACTGCTAATTGTCGACCGCTTCGAAGCTACGTGGGTGCCTCTGCTCACTTCGACGGCTCTGCGTCCAGCTGTGGTCGCTGGTTTGGGCCGTGCGCTGCTTCTTTTAGACGCAGAATCAACTCTCCGGGATCAGGTGCGTTTATGGGATGAAAGGACGTTTGTGGGTGATGGGCTAAGCTCGGTGATTATTCCACTAATAGAAGCTACGTTGAAGACTACTGCAGACAGGCAACAGAACGGTATTTTGCAAGATTTGGTGAATGCTGGAATAAGATGTGGTAATTCGCATGATATACACTATTTATTTGTTGAGTTTCTGAGGAACGTTTGTGAATATGAAGGCGTGGAGCCCATCATTCAGACGATATCAAAACCCTTATCAGAATGCTTACAGCGCATGCACTCACAACAGGGCACAGAAGCGCAAAATCGGTTAGCATCAATCAATTCGCTGCTTGACATCTGCGGCGAGCTGCCCGTGTCCTTGGCCCGTGACGAGCTTGCGCTCTTGGACCACTTTGTACACGGGCATTATCAGTCGCAAGACAATGTCTCAGTTGCATTTTTATTCCATCGACTGCAGATGTGCAGGGAGGGCATGTGAGATCAATGGGGGGGCATGGTTAAAAATGATAGTTGGGCTGTACTGTCTTATCAGCCAATTACAGCTATAGCATGGGTCGTTCATGCGTACTTATATCAGGATATCTGTATTTTACTAGACCATTGAGCCTTTCATATTGATATCCTTGCTTTGTTTCCCTATACAAGTTTGTCGAACTGTCCCAGAGCATAACCCATATTGCACAATTTGTGGGGGTCCAAAGGTTGCAACGGCTTATCAGATTATGCAACCTGCCAAACAATCCGATTTCATCGGCTGAGAATGAAACCACTAAACTTCCTGTCGAATGCCGTATTTGGTTATGAGATCGTGAGAAATGCTCAAGTTCTACCGGCTCCTCGAGACTTGCAATGGGCTGCATCGGATGTTCCGCTATACTTATCGAGAGACATGATGTTGACGGCTCCAGACAGCACGGTTCTGCACGAAGCATTGCAGAGCTCATTCAATGCATTTTGGTCTCAGGAATTGTATGCTGTGGACCCGCTTGAAACTGCCCATGTTAAGGTTATTGACGAGATATCGGTTTTGGTTGACGATGTCGATGCTGATTTACAGTTTGGAGTGGACGAATCGTACTCGATCCGCACACAAAACTCACAAATCCAGGTGTCTGCAAAAACTGTATGGGGTGCACTACATGCGTTGACTACAATTGAGCAACTGACTCTTTCGGATGCCCAGGGACGGCCCTTCATTGAAGGTGAATTCGCCATCGACGATGAGCCATTGTACCCTCATCGAGCTCTGATGATTGATACCTCACGAAACTTTTATTCTGTGGATTCTCTGCTTAAACAAATCGATGCTCTTGCATATTCCAAGATGAATGTATTTCATTGGCACATCACCGATCAGCAGTCGTGGCCACTCTTTGTCAAGAGTTATCCGGAAATGGTTGCTGATGCTTACTCCACGCGACAAGTATACTATATTGAGGATGTGAAAAAGATTGTCAACTACGCTCGTTCACGTGGTGTTAGAGTGATTCCTGAAATTGACATGCCGGGGCATTCTGCGGCAGGGTGGAAGCGCATCGACCCTGGTCTGGTTGTGTGTGAGGGAACCCCATGGAGAGTCACTGCCGGCGAGCCGGTTCCGGGACAGCTGGACGTTTTATCTGATAATACCTATGAAGTCTTGAAGAATGTTTATGCCGATATTACATCTCTTTTTCCCGACAATTTCTTTCATGCTGGTCTTGATGAACTTAACATTGGCTGTTACGAAACAGATCAGAGATACCTTGATCTTATAGGCAAAACTCACAGCTATTCCGACATTGTGGACTACTGGTTGGAGCATGCTTTGCCAATATTTAACGATAGTGACAGTAGACAGCTAGTCATGTGGCAAGACGCTGTGCTTTCGTCCGACATTGCTGCCAGCGATCTTCCAAAGAGCATAGCCTTGCAGGCTTGGATTCACGGCGTAGAAGCAGTACAGAACCTCACGTCAATGGGTTACAAGGTAATTGTGGCAAGCTCAGACTTCTGGTATCTTGACTGTGGTCGTGGTAGCTGGCTGATCAATGATCCTAATGTGGACGTTCAGAAGGATCCGAGTCCTGGAGTGCCCTCATATAACTATGGAGGAGCTGGAGGTTCACCTTGCGCACCGTATCGAAGCTGGCAACGAATGTATAGCTTCAATTTCAATTCTGAGCTTACGGAGGAGCAGAGAAAGCTAGTTCTTGGAGGGTCAGTTCAGCTGTGGTCCGAGCAGGTTGATGGTCACATAGCTGATGGTGTTATTTGGCCGCGAACTGCAGCAGCAGCCGAGTTGCTATGGTCTGGAAACCTTGATAAGAATGGCAGTGTCAGGTTGAGAGAACTTGCACCAAGGATTATGCAATTCCGGGAAAGATTGGTGGCTAGAGGGATATCGGCAGCGCCGGTTGCGCCTCAATATTGCCTGAACGATGTTGAAGCGTGTGATTATTTTGATTATTAGGGTGGTGAGCTGGATAGCGAAGCTCCCAAAGTCTATCAAATATATCTGCGTTATGCTAATATGTATCAAGATATCATCTACGCTATGCTAACATCTACCTAGTTGCATATCGACACAATTGCACATTGTCTCTGTATGCCCACCTAACCAAAAATATACCCATATTAACACATCTATCACAATAAATAACGCTTTTCAACTATCGCATCTTATTTTCTATCTATTACTTATCTGCTCTTGATAACATAATAGGAAATAAATAAATAGAATAAAAACAATGCAACTTTATCTCTAACTCTAAACGCACAATAACCCACAATTAGCATCAACTTTGCATTGGCATTATCAGTTTGTACCTCTATAATTAAAAGATATCTTAAATTGATATAAATATAAAATCCATCTTCACAATTTCTTAATTACTGAAAATTCCATGCTTCTCCCATAACTAAACTTGTGTAACAATAACTAACCTTGTGTAAATATCTTCTTCCCATCTTTCCAACCAGCCATCCACTTCTCCATGGGCAACGAGGATACATCGCCTCAACGCGTTGGCCAGCTGCTGGCAATTGATGATGAGGCAGTTTTGAAGGATATTCCTGAGCAAGTCAGGCAAAAGATTGTTGCTATTCTTAACACGCAGCCGGAAAATGGTGAGTATTGGTCGTATAGTTTGGTTGAGAAATGTACTAATTGACGTAGAGCGTGAAAACGAAAATGCAAACGAGCATGCAAACCAAGGTCAACATGTAAATGACGACGCGCATGTAACTGGGAATCAGCACATGGAAAACGAGGATGTGCATATGGAAGGAGACGAGACGAGTCCTGCTGATCGAGACGAAACGAGTCCTGCTGAGGGCGGAGAGACCAGTCCTAAGAACATCCACCCCGAAATGCCTGCCGTTCATAAAAGCCTTGTGGATATTCTCAGGCGTGAACGTGATGGGCTGGTTGTTAGTCTCGAAAGAAGAGCAGAGGAAGTCAAGCGTGCGTGGAATGAGGTCGATGAGGAGCGACAGCGAGCAAAAGGTTTCAAAACCAGGATCGTCGACCTCGAAGAGGCCGTGAAAGTGGCAAAAAACGACTCGGCTGCTGTCGAGGCTCGTGAGAAAGGGCTCAAACAAGACTTGGAATTGCTAGAATCAAGCCGCGATTGGCTCAAGAAGGAGGTTTCGCAGCTTCATGAACAGGTCAAAGCTCTGCGATCCGACCATTCCGTGCAGATCACTGATTTGGCCGGTCGAGTTGCTACACTCACTGCTCAGAACAGTGAACTGCGCCAAGATAGTCAGGCCAGTGCAGACCGTCTGGCTTCTATGAGCAAAAAGTACGATGCAGCCTTGGTGAAAATCAACCAACTCCAAGATCAGTCCACCATAAATCAAGTGAAGTTCCGCACCGAAATGGATGAGCAATCGAAACTTGCCTCGTATTGGAAAACGGCGGCCGAGAACGCTCAAAAGAAAGTTGCGGCTTCGAATGCTGATGCTTCCAAAGAACGAAAACGCATCAGTGAACAAGTGACCAAATGGCGAGGAACTGCCGAGAAATATCGCGCCCTTTCTGAAAAATTAAGCAAACAAATTAACGTGGTTGAGAACGACCTTCTTTCACGCGTTGATCAGACTTCCACCTCTCCTTCAGTCTCATTCTTTAGTGGAGTTTCTGGAACCCCCCAGCGGCGACTCACAGGTTCCCCGCAAACTCCAGCTAAGGACTTGCCACCTGGAAGCACATTGGTTGGTTTATATGCAGAGCTGCGGGAAACCCAGTTCTTATTAAAGCATGAAAAGCAGAGAAATAAGGCCCTGAGATCGGAAATGGATGCAATTGTAACGAAAATGGAACGAAGATCATCCTCAATGATGTATGAGCAGGAAGCAAACCGCAGTTACGAAAGTCGAATGGCCGATATGAGCATCCAGTTAGAATCTGCAGTTGCTAAATATGAATCAGTTCAGGAACATTTTGCACAGCTTCGGGATGAGCTGAGCCGTTCAGAAAAAGAAAAACGATTACTTTCTCAACAGGTGGCCGATATGTCGAGACAGCTTCGTGTGGTTTTGATTAAAGTGCATATGAGTTCTTCTCATGGAGCTCCTCTCACTGCCGAAGAGTCGGCTGTTTTACAAGAGCTCGTCCAAACACCAGATGCTTTTCAGGGAGAATCTCAAGAATATATTACAGAAAATCTCGTCACATATACCAATATCCTGGAATTGCAAGAGCAGAATGAAAATTTGGTTTCAGCTGCACGAGATATGGCGCAGCAGGTGGAGGATGAGCGTGCCAAAAGCAAAAAAATGTTGCAAGACGTTCAGTCTGCAGCCATTGACCAAGCAAAAGCAGCCATAGAAGATATGCAAAAGGAGTTAAATGAAACAGCTCAGTATTTGGAGAGGGTGACCAAAGAAAGAGATGCATTCCGTGATATGTTAGCGAAAGGTGAATCTTGGCAAAACTCGCAAGCGGACGAAACGTCTATAAACTCAGTCTCTCATGTGTCAATGAAACATCTTAGCTATCATTTAGAGGATACAAGTGAAAGACTGCGCTCGGTTTCAGAAGAATATAGCCAATACAAGAAGGAGGCTACTGCTGGTATGGAGAAGTTAAATAATGAAGTGCGAGATATAATGAATTCTCATGCTGCTTCGCAGATAGAGCTATCGAAAACCGTTAACGAGCTGGAACTTACCCGTGCGCGCTACGACGATATGAAGGAAAACTTGGATGTCCTGAAATCAGCGAACGTCGATCTCAGGCTCAAGAACGAAGAACTTCAGAAGAGCATTGTTGAGCATGAAAGAAAGTCGCAAGTAGCTGCTGAAGAAGTTAAGCACATTAATGTATCTCTGGGTCTAGCACGTGAGCAGCTAGCTCATTACGAAGCCCAACAATCAATTTGGAGGACCGTTGAAGAGCGGCTGGTTAGGGAGAATGCAGAATTGCTGGAAGAAAAGGGACGGCTCCAAGGAATTGTTGCAAATTTCGAGGACGTCGCAAATGAAAGGGTGACGCGTGACTCTGAATCTCAAAAAAGCCTGTTGAGCCAAATTGATTCTCTGGCCAATCAGATAAATACCTTACAGGGAAAACAGGATGTTGATCAGCAGTTAATTAAACAGCTTACTGAAAAGAGTCAGTCGGACCAGAAGCGAGCGGCAGAAAGAATAGAAGAATTAAGTGCCGCATTGAACTCCATTCGCCCGGATTATTCCAATATTAAGAGTGAAAACAGTCTTTTGCAGAACAGAGCGAAAGATCTACAATTCATGCTTAAAACTGCTCAGGACCAATTAAAGGCACGTTCTGCAACATCGTCTATCGATATCTCTATGGCCGAGCCAGATGTTCTCCGACAAGAGTTGATTTCCATCCGAGCATCGTTAGATATTGCTGAGAATGAGTTAAAAACAGCTGAGCAGCAAAATAGAGAGCTCAAAGAGCTTTATACTGCTTCTAATGAAAAACTGAACACTCTTTCTTCGGTGTTCGACGATTTTAAAGCTTCAAGTACTCGTTTGATTGAAGACAAGGATAACAAGATATCTCAGCTTAGTGGAGAGCTCGAAAACACAGCCACTAGTACGAATTCAGAAGCTACTCAGAAGGTTTCAGCACTGGAGCTGGAGAAATCCAATTTGGAACAGGTTATCGATGAGCTTAGAGCCGAGGGAGCGCGTCTCCATTTGGTGGAGACACAATTGAGTAGTGAGCTCGCCGAACATCGAGAGCTGACTGCATCTCTACAAAGTAAGTATGATGCAGAGAGTACCAAAAACCAGCAGACATCTACAGAACTTCGAAGCACCCAAGAGGATCTCGCGCGGACGAGAAATGAACTGACTGATATCACCAACCGCTTTAATCAGGTTATTGAAGTGCGAGATTCAGCCCAGAAGGAGTGGGATAAAGAGAAGTACGGGTATCTGCAAGAGATCGAGCAGCTGAATACGCGATACGAAGAAGCTTCGATCCAGAATGAAAATCTTTTTGGAGAAATTGAGAGATTTCAAACTAGTGATGATGGGCTTTCTGGTGTAGTCAACTTGCTTAAACGTGAAAGACAGTCTATAAAAGAAAAGTATGATGCGGTTGTGCAGGAGCGTACTACTATTCAGTTACAGTTGGATAGCCTTGAAGTAAAATATGGCGACGCTCTTTCTCAGCTTCAAAAAGAAAAAGATAAGCAAAGATACGAGAAGTCGCGAATGGAGCTGGATATTGGGCGGCTATCGCGAGAGGTTGCGGATTTTGCTGTGTTGAAGGAATCCAATGCTACTCTAAGGTCACAGGTAGACTTTTATAGCAAGAAGAGTGGCAGCCTGGAGGAACAGCTTGATAATGCTCTTAAACAGACATCTCTTTTACAAGAGCAGCTTAAACAAGTTACGGAGGATCTTGGAACGAAAAATCAACAGATTGTAGATCTTCAAAAGGAGGTGGAACTCCAAAGGGAACAGGTTGACAAGTTTAGACAGGAACTGGATGCTCAGAAAGAACAAGCTGAGAATCAAAAACATGCTATTGAGAGCAAGGAGGATGAGTTCAAGAAACTGAAGGAGCAACTCGAGAAAGAAACGCTTAAAAGGCAGTCTGAGAGTGATGCTGGCTCTGATGAGTCTTTGAAACAGCAGGTTGAAAAATTGACGATGGAGCGAGATGAGGCTTCAGAAGAGCTGAATAACTTCAAGGGTCGCTTTGATAGGCTTAAACAGGAAAGTCTGGAGAAACTTGCTAAAAGACGGGCCGATGTTGCCGGGCTGAAGCAAGAGCTAGAAGCGAGAGCCACTGAACTCAACCAGCTGAAAGCTTCTTCTGCATCTGATGTCGGCACAGAGCCGCCATCCGACGAGCTCAATGAGCAGCGTCAGAAACTTAGTGCAGACATTCAGAAATATAATGAAGACCGTCAGAAACTAAATGAGGATCTGCAGAAGTATAACGAAGAACGTCTAAAACTTGATGAAGGTGTTCAGAAATTTGATGAAGAGCGTCAAGTGTTAGACGAGAGTGTTCGGAAATTTAATGAAGAGCGTCAGAAACTCAATGAAGGGGTTCCAACGGTTGGTGAAGAAGGTCAGAAATATGCTGAAGAGTTACAGAAGGCCACTGAAGAACATCAAACAGTACTCAGAGAGCGCAATGATCGTATTCTGCATCTGGAGAATGAGATTAATCGGCTGAGTGATGAAGCGGTTGACTTGAAGAATGACCTTGCAGCCGCGACGACTAATTCGTCGGGCCAGGCTGAAAAGGAGATAGAAGCTAGAATCAATGCTCTTAAAGAAGAGCACGAGAGGGAGCAGAAACAGCTCGAGGAATCGTATGCGGCCAAAGAGCAGGAAAGGGTTAGCGCTCTAGAAGAAAATTTCAAAGCTGAATACGAAGCAAAGGTAGAAGAAATCACTAAGGTTGCTAAAGAAAAGAGCGATCGAGAGGCAAAGCTGAGGATACATCTTTATGAGGGCAAAGCCAAACGAGCTACTGCTGAGGTTGATCGATTAAAAGCTCTTCTGGGCGAGTCGTATGTTCCTCCCACTCAAGAGGCACAGACAGATTCTCCGCAAGTGCCGACTCTGAAGAAGCAGGTACCCGAACAAAGTAGCAAATCGGAACAGCCAGCAACTGGTCCCGGTGTTCAGGCTGAAAAGCAACATCAGAATAGCCCTCCTGCTCTAAGCAATGCTAATGCTGCTCCGGCTGTCACTGACGCTCCTGAAGAGCTCTTGTTAGAGGATAAATCAGACGGCGCTGAAAATCCCCCTGAAAATCAATCTTCATTCAAGGGTGGTTTTGACGCTGCATTTCCCCAGTCAGGAAGTCCCTTCTCTTCAAGCTCACTTGGAAATGCTGAAAACAAAGGAGGCAAGAGGCTTTCAGAACAACCAGAAGGAGGAAGCAGCCCAAAGAAAGCAAAGGAGGACGTATGAGTATCAGAGATCAAACTTGTCCTATGAGTGGATGACGACGATACTCCTGTGCACTGTATATGAATTGCGACGATTTGTCGTGCACTGTATATGAATTATGACTATTTGTCTATCAGCACTATGAAGGCAACTATTTTACATGTAAGTACAATTACCATTTTTTGATGAACCAGCTTAGGTCCAGGGCCATTGATGTATTCTGCATTCCCATATTGTTTTATTGGCAGTATTATGGCCGTTTTGTTTCTGCCGTTTTTGCAGCCGGAACCGTCACTCCAGATGTTAAAATGCCCGAAAGATTCTCCAGGACAATCATGAACAGGCACAGAGCTGAGGAGATGCAGAAATGCGAAATACCCGTTCCAATATCAAGCCAGGAGCCTTCATCGACGACCAGGTAGAAGAAGTTAAGTGTCAAGATATCAGAAACACTGAGCACCATGGCAAACAAAGCATAAGTAGCAAGGTGGAGACGCAAGTTTTGGATTCCTAGCATGGCCGAAAGGACCACGAATGGAACAAGGATTTTGTAGAGCAGCAGTGCGCCCATGGTGAACGGGTCGAATATTGGAATCAGACGGTAGACTGAATCCAGAGAAAAAGAAGATACCGAAGCGATATTGCCAGTACCAAAGAAGCCGATTTGCGACAAGAAGAAGAAGAAAAGCGAGATTCTAACGTCATCCAGCGATAAAACACCAGGTTTGTGCGTCTGGCGGAAAACAGCCTCCAGTTCGATCCAAACGACTAGAATGGCGAAAAAGGCACAGTAAAACAGGCCCTCATATGATATCGTCAGAAGAACATACACAGGTGAAAACGCCAGGAATATTGCCAAGATCCTCACCCGGTAATCCTTTACAGGCGACCAGTGGTGTAGAAAGGGTGCCAACTGTGATAGCACCAGAACGGCCCATCCTACAACTTGGTTTCCGAATGGAAGTCCTGCTCTTGCAGCCAGTGACTTGGCCGATGACCACGTAACGATTATCGACAAAGGAATAAATCCGAGCTGTAGTCCCAGTACAAACTGCGTGTATGTCGGCAGAATGCCGCCTACAACGACGGTAGTACTGTATAAACCAACGGCAGTCATCAAGACACCTCCTATGACAATCTGAGGCACTGATTCCACTTTGATGACTGAAAGCAGAGTGAACGATGCGAGCACCAGGCATAAAATAGCCCACACACTCGTCAATCGCCAATGTTTGAGAGCAAGACGTCCATCTTGAATGACAGGCCACATTGTAGCTATGGCGAAACATAGGGAGAAGGTTTCTCGTCGAAAGTAGCCGATGACAATAGCTTCCAGAAGGGCTATAACAAGCAAGGTTGTGTATATGCTAGCCGATACGGGGCTCTTGTATTGCTGAGAATTAACTGCCAACCGGTAAAGACCAACTTTGAGAATAGTGCAGTTCTCAATAACCTGCCACCAAAAAAAGACCGGGAAACCCGCATATAGGTAGTAATTCCAGGGCGATTTCTGATAAAAGAGAATTCCGCAAAGAACTACAAGAACCGAAAGTGCGGCAATACGCACTTTTGTGGCAAAAGACGCCGGTTTCCGCTCCTCCTCGGTGATCATAAACAGGTAAATGAAACATACCGTGGCATAACCAATCCAACCGAGGAATCCAGCTGTAACCAATGAGCGCAGAAATAGCCAATTGTACGTCTGGAGATACCTAAGCCCCTGTAGGCCCAAAGTCATAAGCTCTTCTGATTTCTTTATGGCCAAATCGTGCTGCTTGGTTTCAACCAGATGCTCAATCTCCGTCTTTCTTTCCGTCAAATTCGACAGAGGCTCAAAAGGAACAAATTTCAACTGAGCATACATTCTCTCATGCTCTTTCACCAGATATTGCTCTACAATAGCATAGCTGTTGGCTTTGATGCTTTGGCTTTTGACTTCATCGGAGCTGTCAATGTATTCGAGCGGCAGCTCTCCCACAGAATTGGCTGGAAAATTCAGCCCGACAAGGTAAGACATCAAGGAGGCAATATCTGCCTGGTTTACATCGTGTCGAGATACGTCTCCAAAGGCCCATTCCTCAGAGAAGGCATCGTGGCCGAGCCCGTCACGTTTGGGTTTATTAACTCCGGCTCCCCACGCGACAAGGGGCGTTCTAGTATTATCTGGAGAACCGTCGCCGTGACTCCCAAAATCGCTCATTCCATGATCGGCCGTAAATACCCAGGCAGTCTTGCCGTCTTTGTAGAATTTCTCCACACGGGTCTCCAATTCCTTGATCTTGCCGTCAATGTACCGGATATTATCGTAATATTCAGCTGAATACGGCCGATAGCTATGTCCAGCTGTGTCTATTCCGAGCAGATGCAAAAAAAATACTACCTTATCTTGTTTAAGCTTGGCATTGAGCGCAGCATCGGACTCAGCACGGCGAAAAAGGTCCTCAACGTGGTCAAACACAAAAGCGTCCAATTCAATTGAACTTTTCGTGAAATCTTCATACTCGTGTCCGTACATGACTGTGTCAATTAATTCCGAATCCAAGGCTCCCTGAGCGAACATTGGAAGAATATCGGGCGACCCAAAGGAGTAAGTGTGCCGCGACTGGTTGAAAACGCTGTCGAAATCCACAGGATTTTCTTTCCAGCCTTTTGTGACCGCGGACACATCTTCATAGAAACCTGCTATGAGTGCTACGTGGCCCGGCCGGGATTCAGTGGGCATTCTTGTATGGGAAACTCCGAATGTGCCATGGTTCAGCACCTTGGACCTTATGAACGGGGCCAAATAGTCCGATTCTCCAGTCAATGGGTGCGTTATATTTTGGAAACATTTGTCCGCGCGCAGACCATCGCCTTAAGTTAGAGTACGGAGCTAATTGGACAAATCTGGTACTAGATCACTTACCAACTACGAGGAAGAGCCTCTGCGCTGGAGCTTGGCTACCTGACGAGAAATGACGCATTCCATGGACCAGCGGACTCACGAAATAGATGTCAAATATGCTCATCAGAAATGCCAGGTGGAATACTATTCCGATAAGAAGAACCACGCGTTTTCGCAGCAGCATGGTGGTTGTATGGTCGGGTTGGCAGAACACGGGGTTATTTTGACAAAACTTGAACACGTTTTAGTTACCTGATCCGGCTGCACCCAAATCGACAACCATCTCCGATGGAAGGGTGAATATTATTAAATACAAAGCTGACAGGTCTGTGATTTTATATGCAAGAGATAAATAGGGGTTTTAGGCATTCCTGATTCGGACAATCTCCGAGTACAGAGAAATGGTCGTTATGTGCGTCGAGTAAGCAGCTTCCCAGCGAGAATTCACAATTTCGTCTTTTTTCAAGGCAGCCAAATACCGTTCAATTGTAGGCGCTGATTCTAAAGGAAGACTTCCGTTTTCGGCGTCGGCCCGCTGCCGTTCTGCTCGATATACGCCGATGATGTAGCAATAGTTGTTCCAGGCTGCCACGTAACTGGGCATTTCCTTGAGAAACTTCACTAGCGAGATCTCTCTGGGCAAGCCAGTATCGATAATTGGTGCGTTTGGAGGATACACGGTGAGAACGACATCTCCGTCGTGGAAGTCCAACGAGTCTAGTTTCCGCTGATGTTCCTGTTGCTGACGGATGACCTCTGGATTAACTCGGGGTAGAGTTTCGTTGACCGGCGAAAAGACCGTCGTTGGCCGAAATCGTTTGGACGGCGGAAATTCCGTGCTCCCCGTCTCTTCTGTATCTGCGGTGCCACGTTTAGACAGAGAAGGGGAGCGAGAAGGTGCACCGATCTCCTGCTCCATAGACGACATGTTGAAATTGCCATCTGTTCGCGTAAACGGAGGGACTTTAGAGAATGCATGTTTCATATTCTGGTACATGTTATCGGTATTGTTCGGGTCGGCGTTGCCGTTCGTATCTGTGTCTGCCTGCATACCAGAGCTGGCATTATTCTCAGCAGTACCTGTCCCAGTATCGCCGTTTTTCACGTCTTCGCCGTCTTCTTTATCAGACATATCTGATAAATCGATGACTGGATCAGATTTCGAGATATTAGCGCCTTCAAACATGCTATGGTCAACGATATCATCCTCGTCTTGTGTAAGATCAATTATATCCGGCTCTGGTCGTGTAGCCCTCTCCCTTGGTCTATTTCCATCGTTGTCTGCTGATCCTGACGTATCCTTTGAGTCCTCTGATCCATTAGCCGTTCCACTGCTAGACTCAGATTCGCTGTCGCTATCTATTTCAGGGGCAGTCTGATATGATTGAAATGCATTGCTCCAAGCCTCCTTGTAATTGCTAGAACTGGAGAAATAGCGCCGAGACTTGAATAAAGGAGATTCCGGCGAATGTCCCGGTTCAACTTCATCGTACGACCACTGAGAAAATGGCCGTGTTGTCTGTTTCGGGGATCCGTGAGCCTTTTTTGCACCAGAAAAGCTGAATGGCCGCACTTTCGGCATCTCTGTTTCTTCAGCACGCAGATTATTACCGCCAGCTCCGCCGTTTTCGCTTCGCTGGCTAGGTTTGGAAGGCATCTCCGATTGTGGTTTAGGCGCTGGTTTCTGCTGCTGGTTGTGCCTTGAACTGGGAACGTACGAATACGGTCTAGATCCGAATCGCCAGTCTTTGCTGGTATCTTCAAATACAGGGCCCCGGTCATTTGAAGCCACGTCGAAGTTGCGTTTATCCGTTTTGGCTTCCGAATCAGAAGAAGGCCGCGGTTTACGGGATCGATCGAAATTGGCCTTCAAGTCCTCTTCGGCCTGCTGTGGCCGTCTAGGGGGCTCAGCATCGTCTCGGGAATAAAAAGCCCTCGGCGTATCGAATCGTCGCCCAAAATGATGATGATGCTGAGTAAATGCACTGTGAGCGTAGCCGCTGAACCAAGAGGGGGACTCGTGCATGCCATACTGCCTAAAGGAGGCAGAAGCCCGGCCGGAGTTCTTAAACTCTTTGAACTTCGGAGACGCCATGCTGCTCGCAAATGCATATTTGGCAGTCGACTGCGCCAGCTTGCGGTCGTAGGCGGCCTTACTGGTGGGGTCCTTGAGCGTCTCGTATGCCTTGATTAGGAAACGGAACTCGTCACTCTCCTTGCCATTATTCTTGTCTGGGTGGTATTTAAGCGCTGAGATGGTGTTAGAAACGTTAAAATATGGAGATCGTTGTCAAAAAGAGCAGTACTTACCGAGCTTCTTGTATGCTTTCCTAATATCGTCTTCTCCTGAGCCGCGCGCAACATCCAGAAACTCGTAATAACCGCTCTCATCGAGAAGAACAGCTTTCGGAGACATGGCGGGTGTTGTAGAAAGCGCACGCTAAAAGCGGAGAAGCTTGGTGGCGAGTGGACGTTGGAGAGATGGCTAAAACAAGAGGTGTGTGATGTTGAAAGATAGAAAAGGTCGGGAAAAAGTACGAGATGAGAACGGAGACATCTAGATGAAAGGGGAAGGAAATAAGCAACGAATAGGATAAGGGGAAATATATAAAAGAGAATACGCAATAGGAACCAAACGATTATAAAATTACAGAATTGCCGTTGAAATCGGCTTAAGTATGCCGGAAAAACTAACTAACCAGGGCCTAACCGGAGCACTTGTCTCAGAACGGAAAACAAATCAATCAACGAAAATATCTCCATACAACGCATTATATTATAATATTTATGAATATTTTAACGCCATTTCCCCAGCTAAACCAAGCAACACAAGACAAAAATGAAATGAAAAAGAGAATAATTATGCTACCGCCTGTCACAGGAATATGCCGAAAAGGATCACGACGCCGCTACATTACTGTACCGTTTTCCCAGAAACTGGCGAGAGGTTCCTTCTCCTGCCAGCGGGACTCCGAACCGGTCTTTGTAGAATCGGGGGTGTCTTCCCCGAACCACTATCGGCTTGGACGACGCTTGCGATAAAACAACTCTTCGTCCCGAGACTGTGTGAGCAGTAACTACAACCATCACTTCGAAATACGGCTGATGATTTGGAGCTCCGTTGTTGATAGTTGCCGATGAGAATTTGATCTTACCCCAGTCGTGTGTCTTTTCCACAACCGCTTCTGATGCCGGCAAATCCAGCGTGATGTCGGTTACCTGCTCTCCATGTTGGTTTACTAACACTGCATCTCTCTTTCGTTCTGTCGACGAATACAGCTGCAGTCCGAGCGATATACGCGATATATCTTCGTCAATCATATCGGAGTCGACTCGGACACTGGCGGGTATTCCACTGGAAACCACCATGCTGCTAACAGAAAAGAGATTCCGCCTATAGAAGATAAGCTGGCCCGGAGCTGGAACACGGCCTTCTCCCATTTCGGGTGTAGACAGATGCCAATTACCTTTTAGTTTGGAGTGCAGACGGAGCTCGACAGGATTGCCAGAATGGTCATACATCTCCGCTATCGAACCACTCGAGTTGAAATACAGGTATTCTGAACTAAGAGAGTCAACTCCCTTGTACATGGAGTCTTCTTGGGGCAGCGACGGTGGTGACGCCGGAGCCCACACAGTTCGCTGTGAAGACGACGACGGTATCGATACACCCGAAGTGGGCGACGAGTCAGACCCACTTGTATTACTGGCACTAGCCATGCCACGATATGAGCCCCGCTGAGACTGTTCAGAGAAGTAAGCCGTGTCATGTCCGGAGTGGAATGCAAGCGGGGATTGACCATAAAAGGACTGATGTTCAACGAGCTGCTCGTCTTCAACCTTTATACGCTTCGCCATAGGCGGATAGCCGTAGTAAAAGCCTTCATACAAGTGAGATTGAGGCCTTTGGTCGTAATGGTCAAGCGGCGTTATAGCAGCCATTTCGTACTTCGGGCGTCGGTCCGGGACCTCGACTGGAAGCCATTCGTCTTCCAGGGGCAGCATGTTCTGCCCGTAGGTCATGTCAAAGTAAGGCATGATGTAAGAATGAAAGCCGAAGCTAAGGAGCCTGGTGGGTGTGTTGAAGTGAGAAAAACAAGAGAGAGATAAGTAGGCGGGTCTGAGCTGATAGCGTATTACCCCACGGCGAAAACTCCGACAAATATAAAATGTCCAAAATCAATGAAAGCCTTATTGATGAAAGGGTATGTGTAAAGAGACGATTCTGAAACTGCAAAGTTCACGTCCGAATTGTGCCGAAATAATCACACTAGAGATGCAGTGCTAAGTCCGTCGGGAATCCGATACGATATCTGACAAAATACGACTGTGTGATTGCGTTAGCCGAAAAAAAAAAACCACGCTTCTTCAACAACGAAAATATCCGCAGAACACGGCCGTCTATCACTAGTCTGAAGTGGAGTGTAAGAAGAAAGAAACCCACGCAGGGGAAGACGGAAACGCCGGTGTTATCTTGTGTGAGCACTTCCTAGGTGGGATGACAGTCTCAATTGGGCACACTGTGTGACTGTGTTACACTCAGATTAAAACTCCGATTGAGCCAATAAAAGACAGTCTAGGCTGACCCCATGTGATAAGCTGTCCCAAAAAAAAGCGATTTGCCCTGAACAGTCGTAGCCAAAAAAAAACAGGTCTTTGTTTTTGCTACCAGTTCGGAGAAAATATGTCCGAATACTCGCAAAAATTTTTTGCAACGTCCTAATCTGGCCCTGAGCCATGAGTCAGGAAAATCTCAGGGAGACTACGACGTTCCGCCCATCACGACGCTTATCTGCAGCAAAGCTTAAATTCGATTGCTACATTTGCGGAATGATAGCATCCAGTTGCAATAAAACTCCTTTTTTTTTGGTGCTCATCAGCGTCGTTCTATCGTCCAACAGGCCCATCCGGCTAAAAGGCCGAATTGCACAAATTCGCCTAATTGATCGGCTCCCCCACGCCCTCTTTGGCACAATTCCGTTTCTATTGGCCACCCCGCCCCATTATCCGCCAAACCCGTGCTACCCCTCTTGGAGTTTTTGGGGGTAGGACCAGGGCCAAAGCAATCGGCGATAGCGCTGATAAGCAACCCCAGTGCCGTGTCCAAATTTCCAGTTGAACAATAGGATCTAACTCAAGCTATCCAGATGCCCTGGTAGATCATACCACTGCTCGCCGAAATACCCGTGTGGCGATGTCACGTAGGATTTTTTTTTGGTATTCGATCTAGCGCAGCAACAGGCGGGTTGCTTTTCTAAATTCGGAAACAGTGTGAAACCCAGCTAACCCAATACTATGATCTCATTCCACATCTAGCCAATGAGTGCCCTGACTAGCCATTGCCTTGGCAACGTTTCACTGTTCACTTAGCTCTTGCTGATGCTCACTTGACATATTTTTCCGGAATTACTTATTACGTCGATCCGATCCCAACTGCACAGCCTCTTCCCAAAAAGGTTCCGGAAGCCGCCCGGCTTCTTCCTAAATCGACATTTTGCCTGTTTCTGGCCAAATTCCGGGTGGTAAGTTCTCGATTGGCGATCGCTAATCACAGATCGGTGGTGGAGTGGCAATTGCTATAGCCCGCAGAGCAACCGTTCGAAACGCAAGCATTGATTCACCTTCCTAACATAGAAACTTGCCCGATACAATGTCTGAGAACATACCCCTGCTGGTAGGCTCCCCGGCCGCCCCAGGCCAGCCCTATGTTGGTGTGTTCCTGACGCCTTCGCGTTCCTTGCATTTCGATTCGTTTAGCTCGGTGCCAGCCGAACTGGAGGGGTCAATTACCCCTTTGGTTGTAAGATCGCCGGCCCCAGATAACGGTACATGGACAACTGAACCGTCGCATGTCCCGGAACATCTAAGGCGGCTTGTGGTGATCAATTCCACAAAGTCAGGTACGGAAACCTCCACCGACATATATGGTAATGTGATGGAACCGCTCCTGGCAGCATTGGGCCTGCATCACGCCTATATCAGGACGACAAGTCCGCTAACTGTGTCGCAATATGCTACAGAAATTGATCCGTCGTCTACTGTGGTTTTTATTAGCGGCGATACTTCTGTGCATGAGTTTGTCAATGGGTTGCAGGCCGGGGCTGGCAATCTATGTTTGGCAGTTATACCGACAGGCACTGGGAACGCACTTAGCAGCTCGCTAGGGCATAAAGATATTCCATCGGCTATAAGGAGTCTGATTTTGGGTACAGCACAGCCGTTCACAACCTTTCGAGTTGAATTTCCCCACGGATCGTATTATTACGACCCCAGCGGAGATACTTCTTGCAGCTGTAGTTCCGCTCAGTGCCTGGTTGTCACCAGCTGGGGATTCCATGCAGCAATTGTCGCCGACTCCGACACACCTCAGTACCGAGAAATGGGCATTGAGCGATTCGGAAAAGCAGCCACCAATAATATTGCAAAGGACCAACTATATCGGGCAAGGTTGATGTCCAATGGATGGGAGTTGACATCAGTTTACGACCACTCGTACCTGCTGTTCACCACTGTGACCAATCTGGAACCCAACTTCGAGATATCTCCGCAGAGCAAGCCTCCATCGGGCACTGACATTTATATTGTACAGTTTCCGCATGTTGCGGGATCAGAGATCATGGATATTATGATGAAAGTGTATGATAATGCTAAGCACGTTGATGATGAGCGGGTAATGTATCGGCCGTTGCATGGAATATCTGACGAGGTACCTGTGGTGGAGATTGATCTCCTTGAGCAAAAGGAAAAAGACGACAACTTGATGCGGTGGTGCGTTGACGGGCGAATTGTCGTTTGTGGGCATAGCGACGGGGCCAAAGTCAGCCTGTATGCCCCGAAACCGGAGTACAAAGGCTGGAAATTGCATATATTGGTTTAGAAATTAGCATTAGTAATGACTTAGACTTGTTTAGAGATCATTTGCGTTCAATAATGATTCGTGAAGACTGTCCAAGTTGGCAGCATTTATCCGTAAACGCTCATTCTCCTTTGGGAATTATCTGATCTTTTGCCGTTACCCCTTTAAGAGCCCAACCGATTCAATTTGAGTAAATATGGCTAATCCGGTTGAAAAGCAGCTTGCTCTTGAAAGCCTCGATGAGCAGGTTGGTCTAATAGTGAACGAAATTGGATATTCGGAATTGTACGGGCATGACTTGAAGGATTTGGCAGCATCCCCGAGTGGAAAGAAGATCCGGGAAACGCTGCTGAACAAGTTCCTGGAAGCTCAGAAATATGATGTCGACAAGGCCAAGGAGCAGCTTGTGAACACATTGAAATGGAGAAAAGAGTTTGACCCGTTGAGTGCGGGATTCAAGGAGAAACATGACGAGGAGTTTGACAAGCTGGGCATCATAACGCGCTCCGATGGCATAATTGCTACGTGGAATTTGTATGGAGCCGTAAAGAATAGAGAGGAATTGTTTTCCAAGTTGGACAAGTTTGTCCGGTGGCGTGTTGGCCTTATGGAGAGGGGCATTTCCCTGTTGGACTTCTCACAGCCGTCCAAGGAGTCCAATTATATG
The DNA here is from genome assembly GCA_030563415.1 of Casaregolazyma lundiana. NCBI lineage: Eukaryota > Fungi > Ascomycota > Dipodascomycetes > Dipodascales > Trichomonascaceae > Casaregolazyma > Casaregolazyma lundiana. Next base: position 3,422 of record JAJMJF010000034.1, on the reverse strand, counting down.
GTGCAAACCCATGATTACTTTGATGTGAGTTTTCTCCGATTAGACTCGGCTACAAAAACGGTTTCTTCAAAGGTTATCAAGCTGTTTCAGGATTATTACCCCGAGTTTGTTTCGACCAAGTACTTTGTCAATGTTCCTCTTATAATGAGCTGGCTGTTCAGTTTTGCCAAGACGTTTATGAGTGCAGAGACTGCAGCGAAACTGTCGATGATCTCCGATGGAAAGCAGCTGGCGGCCAGTTTAGGCCCCTGGGTGCCGGAGAAGTACGGTGGTAAGAAAGGCGTTACTTTGGAATCAATCAGCGTAACTGAATTCAAAGAGCCGGAGGTATTGAAGCAGAATAGTGCTCAGAAGCCGCAGACTGATGCCGTGCTGGAAGAGCCTGCGGAACATGGCACGGAAAAGGTTTCTGAAACTGCTAAAGAGAAGGCTCCCGAAACTGATGTGGTTGAGGAAAAGGCAGAAAAGCCCGATACAGCAGACACTGCCGAGCCAGTCAAGTCGGAATAAGAATGGAAGAATTGCTGCAGAATAATATGAGGTGTGGCAGCGCTAATTCAGTGGTAGTTTGCAGTTAGTGTAGAGTAAAGTTGTTACTGTGTAGTTTAGTGTTAATGCGATTGCTTAAAGCAAAGCAACCTGGAACTAGCGCTAATTCTGCTCTAATTATCTAACATCTGTTATATTTCTTTATATAATTATTATTGATAATTCTCTGTACGGTTGCACGTTTGGAATTTGCTTCTAATTACACATTCACACGTATAATGCCCATTTATCTATATTTCCACCATCTGAGCTCTTTTCTCCCACTATTTTATGATGCTACCACAAGAATACTCGCCGCAGTGTCTTGGATGGCCCAATGAAATATAGTTTATGATTGCCGAGAAGCGATAGAGAAAGTTGAACAAAAGGTGTGGACAATATAGAGAATAAAGGCGAAAGTAATAAAGCTGTCACTCTTCCATTATTTGCGCGTGAGAGACAGTATGATGAGACGAAGAATTAACACTTATGGCATCCGAGGGGGCAGTTTGCTGATAGCATCATCATAGCAGCGCAAGATGAGATCATAAAGTCGACTGGCATCTTGTGGCGTTCCAATAAACATCCCTCCTTCTTCATCGTACGGAAAGAGAATGCGTCTAATCTTCACACACAGCTCCTTGACCACTTCAAACGACTTCGGAAACTCGTTCAATATTCTCCTAAGACCGTTTAAGGCCATGTCACCTTCCTTAGAACTGGCAATATCGCCAACCGTTCCACTGTTCCATTTGTCAAGCTCACTCTTTCCGGTCGGTCTGTTCCCATTCCTATCAAGCCTCCCAGATGCATCTCGACGACAACGCGCACACATCCACAATAAAACATTAAAAAAGGACTCCAGGTCATGGCGATAAGTGTGGTCCATTCCTCTGAGTACTTCAATCGCCATAAACTGAAGTGTTCCAGTTAACTGTGGTGCTCCACTTGGACCGGCGCTAACGATCTTGGCATGGTCAAAATCAATAATTGTTCCATGAAAACCACCAAACTCTTTTGCCTTTGTGATAAGGATATTGTAAGGTGAAATATCACGATGCAGTATGTCGCATTCATAAGCAGATCTGTGCACTTTTATAGCATCTCGAAGAGCCTCCAGCAGCACTCGAATACTTTCGAACGTATCAAGCATACGTCCAACCGGTGAGATGACGATGCATACAAAGCTACGCTTCTGATACACGTTCCTTCCATCGCCCGGGTCTACACTCACAGATCGTGAACCCTGTCCAATTGACCTATCGTTAGGATCGGGCCGAAAACGATACAGTGTCCGACTAGCGAATTCCATACCACTTCGTAACATCGTGATGCTGATTATGTTGAGGAACCCCACCAATGTGCAGAAACCTTTTTTATCAGCTTTCTTGATTTTCTTCAGGAATTCCACCTCTGGCTTTCGTTCTTCTGATCGCCAAGAAAACTTTGCTGCGCCTGCATCCGTCTCAAAGCACGCCGTCCCCCGGCATACAATCGACTCCTGTATCGAAAGCACGTCGGTCAACCGGATTTCCTTTACCTTGTCATCAGCATCTATCACTTTTATATGATCTCCCCTTTCATCGGATATAGTCGGGAAATTACTGCCCATTGCTGTGTCGTCCATAGTATAGTACCCGACTAGAGCTTTGGCAAATTTCTTCGGCTCTTCATTAACGTCAAACTTGCCTGAACTATAAGGACCCGAACGATCAAAAACCCACAGTTCCAGCACCGAGCCTCTAATGATAAATCCGTGGACGAAGTAGCGCAGCGGCTGTGACGTAAAAACGCTACGTACATGCCTCGCCAGCTGTAGCAGATAACCCTTAATTTCACCTTGCTTGTATGTAGTTTTGTGCTCTCCCACAACAAGAACGGTATTAAAACGAACGTCCTCTTTGTCCACCGATGATTTTTGAAAATAAAAGTCAACCTGCCCCTTGCCGTCCTTAAATTCCGTGTTGGTCCTGGTCGAGCAGAGTGTATTTGGAACACCTGGTAAATAACGCTCTTCCAAATCAAGCCACCACTCCCGTATCTCCTTCTCTCCAGTATCCTTTGGGAAGGTGCTCCACCGCCCGTCAACATGATCTTCCAAAATTTTTCCATACATGAGCCGATGTTCCTCCTTCCAATTGTTGGGGTTGAAATGTTTCTCAAAAAAACCAGGCACATTTCGATGGGTGCAGTTCTTTATCTCGACAAAAAGCATATCCTCAACGTCCTTGATACTCGCATTCTTTCGTAGTGAGTTGGAGCTCGGTTTAACTGGAGTTGCATACGTCGTCGCAGCAACGACATGTTTCCGTAGAGGTGTCGCAGGTGGAACAACTTGTATTTTGACATTCTTAGTCAACTTGATAACGTCAATCCATATATCCTGGTCCAGAGATGCCTTGGCAGATCTGGTAGATCTTCTGACAGGTAACCCTTCAGATCTCCTCTTAAATCGTTCAAGAATGAGTTCGATAACACGGCGAAAGCCTGCACGATCAACAGCCTCCCGTGATTGGATTTTGCCTGATATCAACTCCAGAGCTCCATTCACTGTTTCCCCACTTGCCCATGAGCTCAGCGCATTTGATACACCATTTTGGCGGAGCTGGCGAAGAAGCTCAGAAAGGGCGTCTCTAACTGTATTATTAGATTTGAAAACAAATTTACTCGCTCTTACAACTTACCTCCAGATTCCATTTGCTTATTAGATAATGATTCTCGTATCCTATCTAATGAGTCAAGCAAAGATTCATCAAATCTAAGTGGGTTTTTCTTGATAATTTCCTTGTCAGCGGCAGAAAGTTGAACTTCTTGGTCAGAGCGTTGGGCTGCACTCCTGGATGATTCCGCCATGATCGCTTATGTTACGTATGAATAATATTCAATTAAAAATG